>CM034153.1:618799051-619399051 GCA_019776745.2 Taxus chinensis | reverse complement strand
TATCTCTATTTACCCAAATGCTTTGAGTGAAAGATGCAATAGTAAAGAAAATAGCTCAAATAACAATGAAAACTACTAAATCTAGAAATGGCATAAGCTAGCCTAAAAATGGAGGAGTTTTCTTAACAAAAGGGAGAGGAGTATGCTTGTATTTATAGGTTTCCATTTCTAGGAGGAGGAAAGGGATTTTTTGGACTCATGTGGGACTAGATTCCAAAAAAGGACAAATTCAATTGAAACTCAAATTAGAAAGGTGAAAATGACATTTGGAAAACTAAGTCTCCTTTTAGAAAGTCAACAAAGTTTTAATTATCCTCAAATAGGCTAATTAATAGGATAATGACTTGTAGAAGCTATTTAGAAGGGTATTAGCATGATTTAGGAGTTTAGAAGAGGTTAGATAGGGTAATTCACTAGCGTAGTGTAGTCCATTAGTGGGTATTGGGATAGTTAGTGTAATTTTAATAATAAAGTTACGTAGATCAAATTATTCTTGTCTACAACTGTTAAAATACCTTTAATGTTGGAGGGATTTGATATGCAATCAATCTCGATTGTGAATTCCCATAGGACCACGAGCATGGGTAAAGGAATTGCAAATAAAATTTGATGTGTACTTGATATTTGGAGTTGTAAATTTGTAATTATTATATATAAAGGTGAATTTTTCAAATTTCAAATTTGTGATAATGGCAATTTGAATTAAAACAATCATTTATTAGTGTAAACAATAGGTGAAATGACCCTTAAAAATAACTTGAACCTAGAAAATTTAGGTGACCTAATCCTAATCCCTACACCTAAAATTTCACCGAATGAAAATTTCATAAAAGTAGAATATTCGTCAATTAACAAATATTCACCACTAATATTTACTCTGAAAGCAAGACATGGGGAGTGGTGATTAAACACATGACCCAATGCACCCTATTTTAAGCCCCAATTGTTAGGCTACAAGCCTAACCTAGTAAATAAAAAAATCTAATTTAATATAAATTCTTAATTTTTGGGACTTTAAGGTGGCATATATGAGGGAATTCAAGCCACAAAGGTGTTGGGGAAAAAAGATAAGAGTCTAACCATTATACCATGGGGCCAATAAATTTTATAAAAGGGTGAATTTTCTATGTAAAGAGGTCACTTTGTAAAGAGGATAACCCTTATAGAAAGAAAGACAAAACATTTTGGAGTATTAAATTTGTGGGGAGGTATTGAAGGCATAACATGATATTTTTTGATATTGTGTAGGAACAATTTTACAGGCCAAATAATTATGTTGATGTAATTATTGTTGTACAAGTTTTTTTTCATTAGCAATTGATCAGTTTGAGAGATTTTCCAAAACTGGAGAAATAACCCACATTGGCTAAACTCTGTTATTATCTTGGTTTGCATTTTCATTCTATATTTTCCTTATTTCTTCATTATTTAATCAGTTTTAATATATATTTTAAATTATCAAGCCAATGCTAAGCAATTCACGTGAAATTGGGAATATTTTATTAAGTATTTGAAAACTAGGAATTTGATAAGTGAACATTTAATTCATTTTCCAAATCAAGTTTGGTATCATAGAATCTAATCAAGGATATTTTAACATTATTTTTGGGATTTGTAAGTTTCCATTTTTAATGTTAACCAGGTCTAAGTCGAAATGAGAAGAAGGTTCACTTAAAGAGTATAATCTTGAGATTAGTTCAAAATGTGGAAGTTAAATTTCATCCATGGAATCTCCTAGGGAAATAATGGATTCAAAAATGGCCTTTCATCAATATTTTATAGAGATGAATACTATGGTAGAAGAGTTATAAAAATAACCAAAGTAAAGAATTGAAGGTAAATCAAAGGAAGAAAACAATGGTAAGGATAAAGGTAAAGGAGAAGAACCTCTTAAAACTCCTCTATTTACTTCCAAACCTTTTAGTTTTTCTGTTGAAGGTAAACAAAATATTTTTTTATATTTCCTCAATTTCAAAGCTTGACGTTAAGTTTGATTTTCCAATTTATAATAGAGATATTAGTGTGGAAACATTGGATTATTGGATCAAACAGATTGAAATATACTGCAGGGTTCAGAAGATTGTAGATGAGGAAGCAATAAATCAATTAGCTACTCTTCATTTGGGTGGTACAACACTCATTTTGTGGGAAACTAAGACACGAGAGGATATTTTGAAACATGGTCAAGTGATTTCTTCTTAGAATGTGTTTTTTTCTTTGAAAAAATAATTTTATCCATTAGTGCTATATAAAGCAAGCTACATGGAAAAACTTAAGACAAAATAAGGGTAAAAAGTGTACAATATTACACTTAGGATTTTAGGAAAAGGGATTTGATTTTTGGCATCCCCTTTATACTCACGAGACTCTTTTAAAATAAAATGGTGAATTATATAGTTATTTGAGGCATCCTATAATCATTCTCAATCCTAATAACCATGAAAAAGTTTGTGTCTAAGCTACCCAAATTGAATCAAGGAGTAAGAACACAAAGGAAAACTTCATAAAGAAAATAGGTAAACATCCTGAAATAAAAGGTAAAGAAATGGTAAAATGAAAAACACTTCCACGTTTTAGAAAGAAGGCGAGAAGATTATTTGTTCACATTGCAAGAAAGAGGGACATGTAGATTGTTATTACATAACTTCTCCCCCCACCTTAGAAAATGATTACATTTTCTAGGTAAGGACCCCTTATGGTTTACTAATTGGAAATTTGGATTAATTATCAAATTGGATTAGTTAGACTAAGTCATTAGTAATATTTTTAAGTACTTGAACTTTGGGGAATTATAACGCTCAAACTTTAGAAGTGTGAGGACTCACACTTAGTTATCCTTTGCCTCGCACTCGCTATAGACACCTAAAATTAGCACTACTAATTCCTATATTTTTGTTCACTTAAGTCTCCACATTATCACATCAATATTATCATCTTTAATCCTCTATCATAAGCATTATTTCTCCCCCATTATATTTACTCCTTATAAATATCATTCTACAGTTGTAAAATCCTATTTTACTCCTCTTAAAACCACCCAAACCACTTAGAAACCAATATCAAATAAAGACAAAACAAAACAACAAATTTTTCAAGCATTTCATAACTCCTTACTTGTATAACCTTGATTTGGGAAGCATTTTCAACATTTTCCCCGTAAAACCAAGATCGTCAACAATCCTCCCAATCTCCTCCAATTCTCCTAGGTCGTTGGTGACCCAATATAAATGAGTTTCAGGCCTCCATTTGAGGTTATCTTGTAGCTAGGACATTTCTCGAGGTTGTTTCATGCTAGTCACTCTTTAGGAATTACATTGTATTTTATTTGTATCATAGCCCTGTCACAGAGTTAGAGATTAACACAGCAACATTCAAGACATCAATAAGCTCTTCCCCAACCTTTGAATGTCATTCACATATCCAGGAATCAACTCAATAATATTATTTTCAAAGCTCTTGAATAGAAATATTATTGGAATAGTCTGTGGGTTAAGGATATAATTCCTAAAGTTAACATTTTGTACTGGCTTACTGCTCAAAATAAGATCTTTACGCCAGAAATTTTTAGGAAAAGAGGTATGATTATCCCCAGTAGATGCATCTTCTGTGGTAAGCAGGAGGAGTATGTTAACCATTTGTTTATACATTGTTCTTTCTCTTTGGTTGCTTTCTCTTCAATTCTAGATCTTTTTAATCTCCAATGGATGCTACCCAATTCCATGGAAGAGATTTGCTTACAATGGAACTTCACTTTTAAATACCCAATTCTGGTAACTCCCCAGAGGATGGATCTTCCCCATTTCTTATGGAGTTTGTGGAAGGAATCGAATGACCTATTTTTCAGAGATAAATATTCTACAACTAAGAGGGTCAGTGATTTGGTGTGCCCATCCCTTAAAGAGGATGCCAATCTTTTAAAGGGAAACATTATGGCTCCTAATTCTAAGACAAAGACTATAGTTCTTAAATAGTTACCCTTTAGTCATCCCAGCTTCAAAGCTCCTCGGGTTACTATAACATGGTCTAAACTAGAAGTGCATAGATTTAAATTGAACTTTGACGAGACCTCGAGGGGTAACCCTGGTCATACGGGTGGAGAAGGCATCCTTAGGTATCATGAAGGAAACTGTATGTACGTATATGTTGGACCCTTTGGGGATCCATAGTAATAATGTTGCTGAGGCTTTGGCTCTTCTATGGCGTGTTAATTTAGTTAAGGATAAGGGATTCAATATGGTTTAGATAGAGGGGGACTCTATGCTTATTATTAATACCCTTAAGAAGGATCATAGTTATAACTGGAGACTTGGCAATATCCTTAATGAAATTAAGGATCTTTTAAAGGCTTTTAATAAAATCACTTTCCTTCATACTCCACATGGGGGCGATAAATGTGCTGATTAATTGGATAATCTGGGAGTGACTAGTAATGATTTTAAAATTTGAGACAAAGGGCATGAAGTCCCAATTGTAATTAATAATATCCTTACACATGAAAGGAAATAATTTTAAGGCCTTCCCCATATGAGCAAGATTGTCATTAATAATTGTATGAGTGGTAATATCGGTTTCATGTGTGATATCCTTGTTGAGATCTTTATTTACAACAAACTTAAAGGGGGTACTATCTATTTATTTTCTAGTTATAATTTCCTAGCGAGAAGGAAAAATATGGGTGGTGAAAGACTACATGTGTAACCCTCTAGCCATGGAAGGATTGAGAATAATTCCTCTATGTAGCAGATCTGTAAGATTGAGGGATTTAGGAACTTTATATCCAATCTCAAAGGGCCAGAATCTTCTTTTTCCCATGAGTTTGGATGTGCTTGGGATAATGGGAGGGTTGTGATTAAAGGAGTGGAGATTCAAGTATCCGATATTTCCATTGGAGAGGCCACTGCTATAGACATGGAAGGAATGAAAGTTTTCAAGGATCAAATAGAAAAAATCAAGAAATCAAGACATTCTTCCAAGGTAAGTACAAAGTGTTCTTTCTTATTGATAGAAACGCTTGGTCCTATATCCCTGGTATATGGAAAAAAAATTGTCTTCACATTATGCACTACGTTACTTTAGAGGGTAAGTACATGAATATCTATACACATCACCTTACCATTTAAAACATGTTCAGACAATTTTTTTTTATGACAATTCCCTTCTATTTATATATGTCAGTATTTACGTCAATTACGTATTTCCAACGAGGGAATGTGGATTCTTCCATGCACTACAGGTTTATCCTTATCCTGTACCAAAAATCCAAAATCCTTGTTCCCAAGGAGGTGGAGCCACCCAAGGTGGACTTGGATGATTGTCTCACTTTGGCAGAATATATGACTAAGCTTAGAAGAGGGAAGGGCACTCAATATCTTGTCGAGGAAAAGGATTGTCAGATGTTTACAGTGTCATTGGATAATATGAAGAGAGAAGCTTCCAAAAGAACATAAAAAGCTCACTTGGATTCAGAGGAGACTTTTGAGAAACTCACTCTTAGAATTCAGAAGTTGGAAGGTGATATGGACTCCATGGGAGAAATTGGAAAGGATTTTATGGATAGTATGTTTGACTGCATTGAGCCATCAAAACATATTTTTATATCCCAATGCACTATGAGAGAGGAATTTTTAGGGATCAAACATGTGGTCAAGGATCTATATGAGAGGATGGAAAAGTTGGAAAAGGGTCAAAGGCATGAGAGTTTTAAACTCCACCTAACTAGCTCTGATGAAGATGATGAGGGAAAGGAGGCACTCAAGAAGGACATTGATAAAATTCATATGTTACAAGGTCAACCCAGCACCCAAGGAGGCCCCCTCAAATGACTCAATAAAAATTAATGGCCCCCTATGTTTTGGGCCTTTTGGCAGAATGTGCACGAATTGTTTATATTTTATGTGGTGGGTTGTTATCCTTTTAATGGTGTTTATGTGTGGACCTAGTGTTCTCTGGGTTAAGTTGTTTTAACTCTATTTTGTGGCACTGCTTCACTTTTGATTTATTTCTTTCTATTTTCATGTTGTATCTTTGTATGTAATGGCTTCTAGGAGCTACAATCCCTAGTTTTTAACCCTATCTAATAAAAAAATAAAAAATCTTCTTCTCTCATGTAATATCATCTTCTAGTCTTCATTTATCAAATTATATAATGTAAGGGCCTTTCATGTTGGATTACTATCCCATGTACTCATCATTTACAAGATTTAATCGACTTTATCTCATATTTTAGTAGCTTGTACATTTCCGCAACAATCACCGATGATTCTCCTAATCATCGTCGATCGGTCTCAATCATCAACGATCCCTATCTATTAGATCATTTTACCCCTGAGCTTACTTTTTAGATATTTCTATCCCAACATTAATTACCAATATTCATGTGTAAGTGTCTGTCTAGTCATATCAAGCTCCATTGAGCCATATATAGCACTCTATTAGTTATCCTAATCATATAAAATAAATTTCTCATTTTTCCTTTTTGAGTGTACAACCATCACCCTCCTTATTCCTTTGAGCCATTTTGTGATCCCTAGACTCCTTTTGGAGAAGGTATCACCATCATACCATCATATAGCCTTGGCCCGCATCCGTCCCTTTTTCTCTGTGTTGTACATTATATTGTTTTTTTTGTCATTTTATATTATCATTATCAAATTGATTTCTCAAATGCGGATTTACATCTTTGCAATGAAGTCCATTAACTTCCAGAGACTAGCCTTTACTTATAAATATGCCATATATCTATCTAAACATGTGTTTTTTTTTATTAGTTTTGCATTGTAGGTAGCTTACCCCATTTGAAATAAGAATTTGTGCGCCCACTTGGATCTATCAACACCGGTCACTCATCAATATTAGCATCCATCATCGTGGGTAACAATAAACCTTGTCGTCTTCCAAGGTAGGTTTTTTTTTCACTTCATTAAGTAAAATTTGGAAATAAAAAAATCTCTGGTACATTTTGGCATGCCCGGTTGGAGCCTTGTCCCTTTTATTTTATTTTAAATTATTAATTTTCACCTTTAGGTTCTTTGCTATGTAATCATTAATGATCTAGTCAAATTGCTAGAGATTTCTATGAAACACCAAAGATCTATGTAGATTATTTTTTATTACTTAGTTAGTTAGCCTCTAACCATATTTTAATATTTTTTGTTCTTTGTTTTCATATAACCCTTGCAGGTTGTTGCTTGTTTGTTGTGCTATAGTGCTAAAAACATTAAATCAAAAAATTAAAAATAAATAAAAGGAAGCGTTTAAGAGGTGTGTCTCTTTCTCTTATTTTTCCTTTTCAAAATCAATCTTTCTTTTGGGATTGAAATGAACCTCTCATCCTTCTTGATTACATAGTTTAATTAGGAGATTAAAGGATTGTACTCACTTAATCTCTCCCCACTCAAAACTAAACCACATCAAACATAAACTACATTGAAACATTCCTACCCAAGTGGACCTACTTTGGATTTCATCACCCAATACGAAATCCTCTGCGGTGTTCTAGTTGCGTTATAAAATTAGCATAGATTCATGCCTCATGTACCTTTAGATTTATCAAGGACTCCGTGAAACTAGCCTTAGAAAGGCCGTATCATTAGGTTCCCTCTGATCCTCTTCCTCCAAATCTAAATTCTAACCAAGATAATTAAAATTCTTTTTCTTTAATTTTCTATTACATTTGTAGCTATCTTAGGGATGTGTTGTATCATCATCAGTTAACTATCATTTAATATAGATCAACCCTCCACATTAGCATATTGTGTTACCCCTTATGCTTCATTTTTACAATCATTTTTTATTATTTTATCTACATCTTTTCATCCCAATCAATTTCAAAATATCTCGTACACAGTATCTAATTCTTCTCAAACTCATCAACCTATCACATCAAATTCAAATTCACTTAGTTTTGGAATGTTTCCAAAGCCATATAAACAATATTTGTTTCCCTATCAAACCTCTACCTTTCAGCCAATCCTACAACCCTACAATAATTCCATCCAACAACCCTATGAGAATGCTTTACATCTAGATTACTTCCAAACTATCACCCCTCATCCCATGGCAAGTGTATCCTATCAATCAATCCTTACCACAACCCCTCCTTCATCACAATCTTATCAAGATCTTAACATCCCCCATATTTTATCAAATCAACCTATCTCTACTTCAATACCTCTTTCAATACTTCAAACATCCCAAACTCATACACACATCCCTACTCAAACCCAATATACCCCTCTCATGCAATAACAACAACATATCCAACATCTCTAAAAATATCCCTAGATCCCTTTATCACAACCTACTTTGCTATCGGTACCTTCTCAGGATACTCCTTATCAACCCCCACATAAAACCCATATACAAAAAAACCATCATACTCTTCATCATCATTAATTAAATCAGCCAAATTAACATTTATACTAACATTTTAATTCCTTCACGTATAGTCCTACAAACAATCCCATGGAAGATCTGTTGAACAAATTAAATAATTTGGAAGCCACCACCATAGGCCCCAAACACGTTCTCACTTATGATCAGGTTTGTAATGAACCCATCCATCCATCAACACCATATAATCCATATCCTCTGCATTGGGAATTTCCTGAATTCACCATGTTCCATGGCCAAGAGGATCCTCAATAACACATATTAGATTTTATACTTTCGTGTTATCTAATCATCCATGACCAAGATCTCTTTCTTAGAACCTTTCCTATATCACTAGTAGGACCTTCCATGGATTGGTATGACTCCCTCCCTCAACATTCTTTATTCTCTTTCAGACAGCTAGCCATGTTATTTATTGATCACTTTTATATAAATTTTACTCATAAAATAACCATATTTGACCTCTCTACCATCAAGCAATCTAAAAATGAATCCATTATCGAATTTTTTGATACATGGAAAAGAATTATCAATCAATTGACCTTCTCACTACCTCAGTCAGAACTCATCGAGTTGTTTTCTCGATCGTGTGCCAATTACATCTCATCTATACCCTTTAGATCCACATGTTCCAGAATTTTTATGAAGCTTTCACCATGGCCAACAAGTTAGAAATCCAATCCCTCGAAGAAGGCCATCTTAATCCTCAATTTACATATCTCCTATCTAACTCCCTTAGGTCTCCCTATTAACTAGATGAGACTACCACACATGTTTCCATTTCTTATCTTTCTGATCAAACACACTCAATAGAGTCAGTCCATACAGATACTACGAACGCTTTGAGTCACATCATCATTACTATCACATAAGATATTCACAATGACAAGACCCATTCATCACTAATGTTTCCACTTGAAGACTTAAAATATTTGGATCTTCTTTTCAATAGTCCTCCCGCATCGATGTTAACTTTATCTACTACATCCTTATAACCTCTAGACTTGACTTCATAAACCATTACAAATGAGGAGCCTACAATAAAACATCTTGATGTCTAACCATCTTCCAAACCAATCGAAGGCTTGGGTATCCCACATAAAAGTAACCCACCTCAATTATTTCTTGAAACAACATCTACCTCATCCAAATCAAACCCAATCCTATCCTCAACTCCTCGCTTCTCATTCAATCTATAACCTTGTCTTGAATAACACACTATACAATCAAATCCAATCACATCCATAAACTCACCTTCATCATATGATGTGAAACCCTCTCTTCTATCTAAATAAAATGATACAAAATCGAAAGCTATCACATCTACAACCTCATTCCCATCATACTTCATAAGACCATCTTCTTTACCTAAGGTTAACATTATGAAGTCAAAATGCACATCACATCATCTAGGGTCTCAACATTACCATCCATTTTTGGACCCCATCCTTTATCACAATCTAGATCTATCATATATAAAGTTCCACATTTATCATCCATTTTTGGCCCCCATCATTTATCTCAATATCATATCACAAAGTCATACCCTATCTCATCCATAATTTCTCCTTCCTCATCTATTTTGGGACCTCATCCATCATACAATTATGTCAATCCCACATCCTATTCAATCCTTAGATTGCATTCTCTTTCTTATCAACCTCACAAAGTCCATAGAATGCTTCAAAACCATACGACATCTACGTATCCACCCCCATATAAAAAAAGGTGCATCATAAGAAGTGTCCTCATAAATCAAAATCAAAACCAAAATTATGTAATATTAATCTCTAAAAGGGAATTACATTGAAATCCTCGAGAAGCTCATACAATCTTCTCTTATCACATTACCACCAATCAAAACACCCAATCCACACATCTAAAAAAATGCCTTGTACGATCAAGATAAAAATTGTTCCTACCATAGAATCCAAGGTCATAACATGGATAGTTGTAAATTGCTTAAATCCATAATCCAGCTACTCTTCCTCATCAACGATATTCTCCCAAAAGAAGACCTTCCTTATCCATCATTAATATCATCTACTCCTCGACCCTTGTCAGTGTCTACAATGACATCTGTAGGACAAGGGGGTCATCCTCAATCTTGTATTAGAAAACCTCTGCCAAACATATCTTCAACAATTTCCATTGAAATTCCCTCAATCTCATCAACATTTACACCCAAGTCATTAATAGTTTCCTCACCGATATCTGTATAACCAGGGGGTCATCCTCAAAACGATCTCAAAAAATATTTTTCATACATCTTCTCATCACCTTCCCTTAAATGTACCTTGTCTCAAATCAGTATGGTTCACCCACCTACACGAACCCAAAATCATCATATATGAAGAAAAGGAAAAATAAGAGCTTCGTCATCCACTCATCCTCACATATCTCATCCATATTTTAATGGATTCTTTGTCAAAGGTTCCACATCCTCTTTTATTTACCATATAATTGATCTATCAACATCGAAGGTTTCATTATCCTAAACTAAAATGCATTGTTCTTTTGAGTGCCTATTGTCTCTAGCCACAACATCACGCTAGGAGGTATCCTCTCTACTGAGACTTTTTACAATTATAACCTTGGAAACCTCCCCTACTAAATCTTTACCAAACCTATCCTCTCAATATAATCCATATATCATTAGCATATAAATACTAAAAGTGGAAAATTTTCCCCTCACCTGTCCGGTCCATATATCATGGATCGTGAGCTTATCATCTGGCCTCCCTTATTGGTACACCTAAAAAGGAACCTCTGAATTTCTTACACTTACAACCTTTATAATGTTAACATTTCAACCATCATGATAGTAGTCACATCAAAGATCTTAATCCATTACCAACCAACCATCTTATCATCGTAATGATGTGAAATTGTGTGGTTTTCCATCACTATCTTCAAACACCTTAAAGATGAGCACCAAGGATCTGTTCATCACATCTTTCACATGGAAAATTTCCTCTCTAGCAGGAACCACACAGTCGTTACATTCATCCACCTTATTTATCATCTAAAGACATGTAATGCGGAACACATGTGTAGTTTGTGCACACATATCTTCCCCTCCTCAAAATGGTCTATTAGGGTTTTTCCCTTAGCTCAAAAAAAATTCAAAAATATCTATGGATGTATCCTTTAAAAATCAATAGAATTATCCCTCTTAGGATGAGTATTCAAAAAAAAAAAGTAGACTGATCCCTTGAAGGTTAGCTACCTGTCACATACCAATCTCTTGAAGGATGGCTATTCAAAATTCAAAATTGTAGACCACTCCCTCGAAGGATGGCTACATATGTAAACATTATTCCACATCGATCAACCTATAGAATGAATTCTACATTTTTTGGGGCTCTACCATTTCTTCTATCTTTTGTCGCCCTTACCCCTTTTTCTTTTTAGTATTCTTTTGTATTTTTTTGGGACTGAGTTTTTCCTAAGTATGGAACTAAGTGCACAGAGTATCCACATGTCCCTTTTGTACATTATAGAGAAAGAAAAAAGAATCAAGAGCCTTTGAGTAACGAGAATCAACCACGTGGCTAAAGAACAATAAATCACCCCAAGTGGGCTAAAAATTCAAAGATAAAGAGGAGGGACACATAGGCCTCCATGTGTTACGCAAAAAAAAATTAAAAAGGAGAGACGGAAGGAGAAGCCCCAGAACTATGCGAGGTCTCCACGTGTCATACAAGGAAACTACCACCGTTGAAAGGACTAACTAAATAAGCAGAGGACTCGAGGTTTGGTGGATTGAATGCAATCTCAGGGGCCAAAGCATGTAGTTGATATTTGTTCTGAAATTAAAAACATTAATTGGGTAGAAACTAAATGTGGATGATGGGATTCTTGGTTGAAGGTGCATTGGAGCAAGATCTGCAGGGATCTATAAGAGAATGTTCTTGTGCCAGTAGTAAGAATGAGGAAAATACATTCTAGAGCTCCAAACAAGAGAATTTTAGGTTCATTCTATTACATTCATTGGCCTTAGCAAGGCTCTGTTGTAAGGAGGTGTTATAATCTATGTCATTTTTTCCTTATGTACTATTTTCTCTATAAATAAGAGTTCTTGTTCTATGCACTGAAAATATTGCAATACTCTGTGTTCTTTGTTTCTTCTTGTTTGCTTTTAATTCAGTTCTAGATGAATGTTTAAATATCTATTGTGTCGCATGCCCTTAGATATTTTACATAAATATGTTCATTGTGTGCGTAATTATGTTTTAATTTTCATATTTCCTTAATGGTATGAAATATCTTCGAAATAGTGGATCATGCTTGATGTTCTTCAACTAATCTAGTAGTTATTTTGATATTGATCTTTGTGTTTTTTAGTAAATTTTCGGCACATCGCCTTAGATACGATTTACATATTATTATTTTTTCTCTCTAAACCTTATCTCAATCCAAATCATAGAAGATACAACTTCTATAAAATCTAGAGGCTATCTTAGGGGTCAAGTCCCACATCTCTAAGATTTCCCACAACTTTGGTGATTCATCTACAAAGATAATCGTTAATAGTTTTCCTAGCACACCCGGTGGGACCGAAATGAAATCTTAAACTTCAAACGTTGTTAGGTTTTATGTGTGACACAATAATTTCTAGTCATTTGAGTCTGATTAACTACACATCTGGTGACTCCATCCCAAATATCTACTTGTTTTAGTGGTACTTGTGGTTTAATCCTCTCTAGTTCATGAGAAGGATTCAAACAAGGTTGAAAACAAGAGAAGAAAGAGTATTTGAATATCTAAAGTTATCCCAAGGAAGAAGCTGAAGATGTAGATAAATTTGAAAATCTTCATCTGCTCCAAACCAAACTCTTTCAAAACCTCCACTTAGTAGGCCCTTCTTATAATCCACTAGAGTTCTTAGACCTATCATAATGGCTCATCATCCTCCTCTGAGATAGTTCATCTCATAGAATCAGGGAAGTCCACTCATCTTTCTTGTACCTCCAACAACATGGAATCCCATCCCAGAAAATGTGCTAAAGTCACTGTCTAAATTTAGTGGTGAAGACTTCAAGACATTGTAGAGATATGCACGGTACATTACATCACGGAGCAAGATGTTGCCTTAAGATTGCTAGTTACCTCCTTTAAGGGAAAATCTCTTGACTCATACAAGTCTTTGACTCCTAACTCTATTGGCACCTAGGATCACTTGGGAATTTTTTTTTTTGGAAGATTCAAAGAAAAGGGAGATAGGTCTTTGCTCCTGCAACAACTTATAAATATCAAGAAAACTCCGCAAGAGCCCATGAATGATTTCAATACTAGATTCAACAAGACATGACAAAGGATTATAGTTCTAGCCAAACCACTTGCAGGTATGGCTATTGTGTTTTATCCAAAGTATATAAACTCAAATATCTCCATTATAATTTTGTAATTAGGTGGAGATTTTTTTCCATAAGCATACGATATTGCAGTCCAGGCTAAAAATAACTTAATACATGCTGGGAAACTTCCCCTACAGATCATTCTGCCAGTGTATCCTAAGATGTCTCCCCTTCCTCAAGTGTAGACCTCAAGTTCTACCCAAACTCCTATGTCCTTATAGAGCTTCCCATCGTCTCATGGAGCCACCATCCTTGTCAAAACATCATCATCTTATTCTTTAGAGATGGAGGAAGTAAAAAACATCCTTAGGAACATCTCTAATGAGATAGTAAATCTTAAGAGGAGTCAAAGTGCATACCCTAGGATGAATTATCAAGGCTATCAAGGGAGTAGACACGTATATCCTCCACAATATCAAAATGCCTTGAGACCACCACCATCATAACCATCTAATAAAATTGTCTCAATAGCGACACCACTCCAAACACTCCCACCCAATAATGGGAGAGAGATGATTCTAGTAAAAAATAATTTGGTGGAAGATCCCAATTCTTAGTGCTTCCCTTGAAATACCCATCATATGCCAAAATATTTCCCCCAGGGGAATCTATTGCAAAAGGTAGCAGAAAAAAGAGAGAGAGAAGGCCATGAGGCCAATGCTTTCGGACCTTACTAGTCCCCAGGAATTCAAAATTTGGCCTTTGTTGTGCAAATCCAAGGGATGTCCCTAGAACAAGAAGTAAAGATTATGCCTAAACAAGCACTTTTCTCTTGGATTGAAGGAGAAGAATTTGTATTAAAAAATGAAGTATCTACTCCTAAGAATATGATACAATAAAAGTACATCATTAGCTCCAAGAGGTAGGTGATGGAAGTTTTGATCCCTTCTCCTACAACAATGAATGAATCAAGGAAGGAACCTTTGACATTCACCGTACCTCCACCTACAGCTAGACAAGAAACCCCAACAACCACTAATAATTAAGGGAATTTACATCCAATAGATAAGAGGGTGAAATATAGCCAAGTCCCCAAAGTGCAACCATCTAGGCCCATGAATGTAGTTGAACAACTTAAAAGGTCACTTGCCAATGTATCCTTGTGGGATATCTTGGGAATTCCATAACAAAAGGAATTACTTCCAGAAGTACTGAAATCTAGTGGTGGCCCGACTACAACCAGGAAGGAGAAAAATAAACTCAAGCTCAAACAGAGTTAGTGATGATGAACTAGAAAGAAGGGATAAGTAAATCGACACCCCAACCCTTCTTCATGTCTCTGATAATTAGTAAAAAAAATATTACATAACTCCATGATAGACTCTGGTGCAAGCACTATGGTTATGCCCAAAGCACTTGTGGATGCCTTAGAAATTAAATATGAGCCCTTAAAGAGAGGATTCATGCAACTAGATGGGAAATCAATTCAAATTGTTGGGGTTATTAGAGGTCTCCCATTACAACTCTATTCCTTCCTGAACATAATCATTCTATAGGATATAGTGGTAATTGATGTTTCTCTGGTCTTAAAACGGTGTCTATCCCACGATTTCATGGCCAAAATTGGAGGCTACATGTTCATTAATTGGTCTCATGTGATTCTACGGACTAAGTATGGATTAAAATTGAAGGAGCTATAAGAACCCCTCATCGAGGAACATATTAAGGATCAAGTAGCCTCAGGTTTTGAGGCCTCACATGCCATGAAGACCTGAGAAGAAGAGTCGTATATAGATGATGGTGATCATCAAAGAAAAAATAATCTGGTTAACATGTCACTTAGAGACCCCTTCAGAAATTTTGATTCTACTAGGTTAGGTACTTATGTGATCTTTGATGAGAATCCCAACATCCCAAAGATTATGAGGGAGGATAGTAAAAATGAAAATAATCCCATGAGGGATTCCCTAATGTGGACTCTACATTTCGAAGGAGCCAGAAGTAGGAATGGCTGGGGAACCAGAATATGTCTATCTTCACTAAGTAGAAGGAAGATACTCCAGGCATTTCTCTTCCACTTCACTTACACCAAAAATGAAGCAGAGTATGAGGCTTTATTGCATGGTTTTACATTGGCACGTAAAGAGGGCGTACAACAACAAAGCATCTTTGGGGACTCTGAGTTAGTAGTGACATAAGTTAGAAGCACTTCCATAGAAAACAATCCAAGGATGAGGTCCTATCGTCACAGGGATTGGGATCTTATTGAATACTTTAAGACCTTTAACATTAAGGTTATCCCTTGAGACCAAAAAATAAAAAGATATAGAATGGCCCAGAATGGATCCAAATTCAACTTGACCTAGGATCTGATAAAAATAAAGACGTGGTGAAATATATCATCCACATTCCCATACCTGATAATGTCGATCATTGCAAAGTCTTTTTAGTCATTTCTTCATATACCTTCTTTCACCCCCAAATGCACTAATCTATCACCCAACATACACTAGGCACTCACCCAAGGTGTGCACAGGCACCAAGCCCCTCCTTTATGTGATCTTCACGAGAATGGTTTGCCATTGACGGAGAACAAGTTGTAACTATGGAAACATAGATATTCACTCAAAAATAGAAGATACAGACAACAGATCCATGCACAGATACATCATAAATGGAAATGAAAATTGTAAATAAGCATAATGAACTAGATCTGACTCAGAATAATATAAAGAACATAAGGGTTTATAATTTTCAACATGAATAACCAAAATCACACAGCATGTATTGATTTATAATCACTTACAATGGCTCTATTACATCATGAGGGTCATATAGACTGAATACATCAAGGGATATTATCTTAAACCCTATAAAAATGTTCTTCACAGAGAGAGTTCTTAGCTATTCTACCCATTACAACCCTTGTTCATACCAATGTCCATGCCTAAAATTCTTCCAAACCCTTCTTCCAAGCATTTCTACAACACCTTGTTATTACCTAAAACCCTTCTTAACCCTTCATTTCCCTAGCACTCAGTTCTCACCTTCTTCCTCCTACATTTCGGACCTAAAAAATCCTTTAAATTGGATCTGGATACACCACCTTGGTTTTATTCATGAGTAGATCGCATGCCAAGTTGAAGTGTGGTCCTCCATGGTTGAATGCTTATTCCATCTTGCAAATGCCTCCACTACCTGAGATGATCATCTTGGGAATATCTGTTACATGTAATAGTCTTTTCTTGACCTCCAAGGCTTCGGGATGGCACCTTATCCATTTAACATGCCTACTTAGGGTTTTCACTCTTGCGAAAACACCTTCAAAATATGGCTAAGTCCCTAAACCTTTATACTCACGAGTGCCTTTCCCTAACACACTTTTTCTTGAGTGCCTTCCTTCTTTACTGCATCCCACACATGCTCACTTCTTCCATATGACATAGTCAATTTCAAGGGCTCGTGATAAAGAATAAATAATAGGGAAAATGGAAGAATTTGTGATTGAATAAAGAATGGAGGAATGAAAGAATGGAAGAATGTTTCTAGTGCTATATGAGAAGTGGGAAATATTTCTTTACAAATTCCTTAATATTCTCCCAGGCATATAATTCTCCCTACACCTATTGAAGTAGGTCACCCACCAATGTGCTTACTTCATCAAAAATTAGTTCATTTATCTTAGTGTTTAGTGTATCTACAATGCTTTCTAGTTGCTTGCTTAGATCACTTAGTGCATCCATCTTGTGAGTGACTTGGGAGTATAGTCCTTTAGCCTATTCTTAATCGAACCCCGCAAGGTTTGAATTGCTTCCAAATTCTTCTCAACTTTGGCCAGGATCTTATCACGCTCCACCCTATTTCCTTTGTTCTTCTCCTAAAATTCTCTTAGATCCACCTCATGTGTAGAAACCAACATGTTTGTTACCCTGTCTCTATTAACACAGTTTCCATACATGGCTTTGGCCATTTGTGTAGCAGTCTTTACTGAGGCAAGGAGTTCAGAGTACTGAGTCACTATCTCCCCAATATTCATATTTTATTCCTCCTTATGGCATGCCATCACCTCCTCTACTAACTCTAATGTAAGTGGTTACCTTTCTATGGCGAGGATGTGGGTCAAGTATTCCAAACAATGCATGGTTGACTCTTATTTCTGCTCATGCGAGGCCAGGTCTATGTGTTTTAACATAATGGCATCTGAAATGTTTTCTACTTTCCTTAGTGCCATTCCTTATTCAGATCCTTAAAAATTATTCCTCCTTCCTAGTCCTGGCTCTACTCAACTTCGCGTCTCTATTCCTTTGTGAAAATTCCTTCAAACCTCATTCCATAATTATGCAACCCTAACGTGGAAAACCCTTTTTCCTCAAGACAACGTAACACCCATGGGATTATTTCACACAACCTTCTCCGCTTATGCTAGTGTACTCCTTTCCACTCTGGTTCACTGATTAAACTAGCTATGCACGTAAATATTCACAACTCTTCTCAAACCTTCTTAGCAAGGATGCCCTAGTTCACGAGAGCTCTTTGATAACTTAAAAATGCAAGGTAGGAAATAACACACCCCCGATATTCTATTTATAACTTTTGATTTTCTCTGTAATAAATGCCATACCACCTACCATTATAGTTTTGCAATAAAGGAATATTTTCCAACGCCAACCTATTACATGTTCTATCCATCACTTTTCCTCTATGCACAAACCTATGCAAAAACTTTCACAACCTTCTTGTGCACAGCTGCCTCGACCATAGAATTATCCGCACCTTCTCCCACATCGAAGCCAATTCTTCCTCTGTCTTGGAAAATGTTCTTTTATTTTCCTACCTCATGTTGCTTCTATGCTTTTTACCCTTGTAAGTGGTTTCTTATTAAATTTTTACACCCATCTCCTCTAATGATCACCTCTGCTACATGCGTTCATTTGACCCCATGTTCCTTTGAGTTCACAACCTAGGCCACCACATAAACATTACTCCAAGAACTTCTACCAACTCTTACCACATCCTATTTGTTTCACCTTTATATTCCACCCCACACTAAAAAGATGTGTGGTCCTCTGCGCATAACACCTTGATGATGTAATTAGCCACCGACACACACACACGACCGGAACAAACCAAAAGGAACAAAGAAATGAGAAAGGGAAACACAAAGAAAGGAGAATGTATTTAATGGAAATCCTAAGCTAACTAGAAATACTACCTTATTTACAAACACCCAAAAGCCTTTTTTATAGTAGGGCTTTAGCCTAATTCCATTAAAATGGTCTAACAACTGTGTTCCATCGAGCACTTGTAATTGAAAAGTGCCTGAATCAAGTATATAGGATATAATTCATGGGCCCAACCAATGGAATTTGAATTTCCCAGGGTGGCATAGAAACTTGGAATCATACAAGAGAACCATCTGCCCAACCTTGAACTTATTCTTGATGTGTCTATCATGTCATGTCTTCTACCTGACTTTTTATATTTTCTGACTCTAGTGAGAAACAACTTGCCTCTCATCCATCTGCATCAACTTATCAATCCTCTCCTTAAGCATTTTTTCATAATCTAACCCTTCTGTGCACACTATACGTAGTGATGGTAACATGAATTCAATAGGTAGTATAGCTTCCATACCAAACACCAATTGAAAAGGTGTGGCCTTGTTCAGTCTCTTGTAAGTTGTTCTATACACCCATAGCACGACTGAGAATTTTTCATCCCAATCCTTCCTCCCAACATCACAAATGTTGGTGAGTGTATGACTCAATATCTTGTTAAATTCCTTAGTAGTCCCATTAGCCAGAGGGTGATGAGGGGTGTTCTTTTGATGGGCCACCATGAGTTCTCCAAATAAGATTCTAACTGTCTCATTTAAAATCTGAGTACCCATATCACTTATTAAGCTCAGCAACCATCCATATCTAATGATTATATTTTCCCACAAGAACCTAGCTGTTGTTTCCGCCATGTAATACCTTGTAGGAGTAGCTTCTACCCACCTTGTAAGGTAATCTGTGCATGTAATGATATAGTGCAAACCTTTCCTTCGTGCAACTGGAGAAATAGGGCCTACAAAATCAATTTCCCACTTCTTGAATGATTATGTACTCATAATTTGTATCAATGGCATTTCATCCCTTTTTCATGGCTTACCAAGGCACTAGTAATGATAACATGCCTTACAATATTCAATATAATCCTTGTAAACCGTCTCCCACAAAAGGCTACCTAAAAGGATCTTACGCACAGTCGCATTCCCTGTATAGATTTCCCCTACAATTCCACCATGATTGCAATGCACTCATGCTCAAGAATGCACTAGTGTAAAACCTCATCATGGCTTAACTTGTATAAGTCTCCACTAATTAACAAGTAGGGTGCAACATGTATGGATAATTGCTTCATTTCCAAAGTCTTCATTTCCTCTAGCGTCACACCTGTTTTGAGAAACATTGCAATATCTTCCAAGTTAGAGGGTGTGCACTACAATATAAATAGTTTTGCATCTGGAATTTTATCCTCAATGCTCTGCGCATCCTCTCTTGATTATATCCTTGATAAATGGTTAGGCCCCAACTTACTCTTACTCGGTTTTATAGCAACAGTAAATTCAAACTCTTAAAATAATAGGACCCACCTACATATGCGTCATTGTAAAAAGGGATTATTTATGAATTACTTCAATGCCATATGGTCTATGTAGAATATAAAGGGTGTTGCCAACAGATACTACCTAAATTTGTGTAGCGCATAGATACTCGACATTGCCTAGAGTTTGGTAGTAGTATAGTTCTACTCTGCTGGTGTCAACTTCCTGCTTACAAAACAAAGAGGGTGATCAATAGTCCCCTCACTAGGTTGTGCCAACTTTGCTCCAATTTTCATCCCTGAGGCATCAACATTTACATGGAATGGCTTATCTTAGGAAGGAAAGTGTAATATGGGTGTAGTGACAAGCCTATTCTTTAATGTATCAAATTCCATCTACTGCACTTCTCTCTAATGAAATGTACTTCTGTGCTTCAAAAATCACTCCAATGGCATGGTGATCTTGGCATATGCCTTAATAAAAAATTTGTAGTACCCCATATGCCCAAGAAATCCATGCACCATGCTCTAGGTGGTAGGTTCCCCCAATCCCAAAATAATGGCAAACTTGGTAGAATCCACCAACAATCCTTCCTTACATATGATATACCCCAATAGGGTTCTAAAAGGAGTAGTGAAAATACACTTCTTAATGTTGAGAGATATACTCAAATGTCTACATCTCTCAAACATCAACTATAGATTTTCACAATGGTCTCTTATTATTCCATAAACCATACAATAATCAAGGTATACTTGAAGAAACTTATGGATGAAGGCTTGAAATGTGTGAACCATAATGCGTGAAAATATAGCAAGAGTGTTCTTCAGTCCAAAAGGCATGACCATGTAGGAAAATATTCCCCACTCAGTGGAAAAATGTTTCTTTTCTTAGTCCCCCTTTGTAATTATAACCTGATGATATCCTAATAATCCATCTGTTAAAGAATAGATCTCGCGCCTAGCTACTCCTTCTAGGATCTCCTCAGTGAAGGGGATTGGGAAAGGGTCAATGATGCATACTTCATTCAAATCCCTGTAATCCATGTAAATACTTATCATCCCATCCTTCCTAATGTTGATGAGTATTGGAATTATCCATTTTGATTCCTCAAAAACCTCAATGATGTTTGATGTGATCATCTTATCATCTCCTCCTTGAATTTGACCCGCAGATTCAGATTCATTCAATAAGGTCTCTTTTGAATTAGGCATGCACCTTCCTTTAACTTGATCTTCATTTCTCCTAAGGAGTGGTGAACTCCTTTAAGCTCATGGTACCCTCACAGAAACAAATCTTGAAATTCACGTAATAGATTGATGATCTTTGAAACCTCTTTGTCTATCCAATAATCTTTAATAGTAGCCTCCTTAGGTTCCACCTCTAAACCAATGTTAACCTTCTTGGTTTTTAGGAGTGTATGGTAGGTACGCACTTAATTGTCAACACCATCAATTACCTTGCACATACCCATAGTATGGTTAACATCTAATATCTCTAATTCTTCACCATCGATCACATAGACCAACTTTCCTTTCTCTTTTTCCATGCATGCGCACTCAAGATGTACCTACTTTGATTCTTTCACATCAAAACGCACTTCCAAGCCAATTTCACCAAAAAAATCTAGTACTCTATCCTTTGCCATGGAAATATCTCCCATAGTTAGGTGATTAACAACCTACAATGCCTCATTCACCAATGGCTGAGTACTTTGATACTCGAAAGCTTGAAGAATATCAGTCGTCAACTCCTGCTAGTTTCCTGTCTGATGGTGCAACTCTAAGTGAATGTACCATACACGTGCATGGCCTTATAAGGTGGAGTAAAGATTATGCACCCATAAAGACGGAGGCAAGGCTTTTGTGCCTTCCATCTAGGCCTTCTCAAATGTCTCGATGTGAAAGAAGGTGGGTTCCTTCCCATGATAGTCTTGTATAGCAGTATGTGCATTTCTTCGAAAAAACCTAATAGAGAACATGATTCTCACATCGTGCCACTCTAGAAGGTTATCGTAATGGGTCACCCACCAACATGATATAGTCCTGAGTAAGGTATAACTATGCATACTTCTCCTTTTAGCCTCATATCTCCACTAGGTCTTCATTGCTACCTTCTAACTAACTCAAATGTCCTGTGTGCCCAATTTTCACATGCCACACTAGTCGTATCACTTGTAGATTGAGCGTCTTCCCACTAAATAACTCCTTCTTTTTTTGGTTGCACAACCTCAGGGTCCCTGATAGTGCACACATAGATTCTATCTAGGTATTCATCTCCCAAGCACTCAGTATAGGGCGTTGAATTTCCATCCATCAAAGGAATGATAACACATTCCTCCTTGTTCTAAAAAATTATATACCCCTTATTGAAATGTAATTCAACATTGTTCTTATAGCACCATGGGAAACCAAGTAACACTGGAAAGTTTTCCACCTCAACAAGTGCCAAAACTTCAAAGTCTCAAGTGATTTTTTCCCCTTGGATAGTAATAACAACATCCTTTAAGACACCAATGGGAATTTCCTTTATCTTGTTAGCCATATACAACACATTTGAAGATGGCTGTAATGGGGGCCTTCCCATTTGGTTCCATGCATCCAAGGTGAGAACATTAACTTTTGTTCATGTGTGAATCATAATATTACTTAGGATCCATTCATCAACAAATGCATTCAAGGTATTCTCCTTATCATAGTCAAGGTTGTGAGGAGGTAGATTAACATGCACAACCAACCTCTCATGCTCTCCTCAAGTGCTTGGTACTTTATTTCTCAACCATTATCCTAATACAGGAATGATATTCTTCCATCTCTACACCTTACATACTTCCTTGACTTCATCTATATCCTTCTGTGGAGCCTCAAAACTCTTCTTCTACTCTAACTACCATGAGTGCTCCTTCAAGTACTAGATATCTCCATGTAGGCTTTGAATAACATTCATGGTTTCCTGATATACTTCATTCTGGTGCGTAGGGTCTAGATAATTCCCATGTACCACTTCTTCTCTTGTAATCAACGGCCTCTTCTTTCATATCTTCCTAGAGCGCTCAACCTTAGCTCATGTCGTCACCAGTATAGATTCTAACTCTGACTCACATGTCATTCTTGGCATCCACTGTGAATCATATTTCTTCATGCTTACCATCCTAGTGCCTTTTTCCTTCCATTATTGTTGGCTCATGTGCTCAAATAATTCCGACCACTCCTCATACTTGTATTTTTCCCACACCAAGAGCATTGTAATAGATCGGGGCATTCACGCTTATATTATTCTGTAGATCCACAATTATAGCAGGTTTCCCAAGGGAATTCACTTATTCTGCCCTCGCAATTGCCACAACATATAATTCCCCCATGAAATCCTCTTCCCGTGACTTCCTCTATCTGTGCACTCTTCATAATGATAGCCCTTATCCTTCGAACTACTTACAATACTAGTCTGGTGCACACCACTATCAATGGCATCATGTATTTAGTCAATCAATATATAATCCTTTGTGTCATGGGTAGTAGAGGTACTAATTTTGTAATAACAAGATACATTCTTATAGATCACGCATTGTAGTAGAAGACACCTACTTGCATTATGATCTTCATGGAAAATCTCACAGTCTACCATCATCATGTGTACTAATCTCCAAGGAAAATTTTCCTTCATATGCCTTTCTACCTCACAATCTGTATACCATAACCCACTATGAGTCTCCTGAGCCGAGTTCGCAGACAATATCTCCAGTTGTTTTTCCATTGCAACAATTTGGGCTTCTAGGAATGGACTAACTCCTATATGAATACTTCCTACTACCTCTACTTGAAAGGCAACCTCTAAGGCCTCACACAGATCTCTAAAAGTATTCTTTGAAATCACCCTCTTGAATGATGTAATCAGTCCTCTGACAAACTATTGAGTATGCTACGAAGGGTGAATGTTATAAGATAACTTGGATAGGAGAGTCTTGAAATAGGTGGCATACTCCCACAAACTCTTAGTCATTCCTTTCTACATATCCTTTAATACACTGATGTTTTTCTATTCAAACTCAGGTATGTGGAACTCCGCCAGAAAGGAATTACACAATGTAATGTAATCCACCACTTTTTGGTGTGGGTCATACTTCGTGTGCCAACTATGCACGTGTCCTTATAACATGGTTGTAAACAGACTTGTTTTCTACTCTGAATTATTGATTCCCTTTACACACCATATTAACTCGAACTTGTGTACATGTTTTACGGCATCCTTAATGCCCTTGTAATCACATAAGTGGAGGGACATCTCATAAAACACCTAGTGATGGTGTTGTGGACCTTGTCTGCCAGATCGAAGACCTTGATTCCCTCTGATGTTACCTCCACCACCAGATCCACTAGTGCTAACTCCTCTAGATCCATGAGTTCCTCTTCCTATCATAGGTAAGTGACCTAATGCAGTTATGCCCTACGAATTCACCATCACACTAAACTGTGTGCCGACATTCTATTATACCGAACCACTCCCAGATGCGATACTTAAATATTTTGATCCCACACCTTTTCCAAATGTTGTGTTAGAAAAAATACCCCTAAACATAGGAAATGACTATGCAGCCATAGATGTACCAAACGAAAAATTATACCTCCTAGGTGTCACTCGACTATGAATACCAATACCAACTGGATTATCAAAACTTATCTTAGGAACTAGAAAACTAAACACAAGGGTCTGGTCACCATGTGGGACAAGATGCATGCCTACAACTCTTCTCCTTTCTTCATATAATGACCTCTCTCCAAAAGTTGAGGGGGTTTATCTTCGGTGCTTTCCAAGATGGAGTAGCTCAGACTGCTCAGGTTCCATGTCCTCTGTACGAACCTCAAATCCTTCCCATAATGTCTGCCTCTATAAATCCATCACTCATGTAGCTTCACGTTGTTTTTCCAACTCCATCTCCTGAGATTCATTTTACTTGAGCCGCTTCTCCTCTCTCTCCATTGTTTCTGCAAGGCCTTCCATCCTTCTACCATGCCAACTTCTGCACCCTGCACCTAGCAGGAGTTCAACTAACCATGGGAAAGGATTCTAAAATCAAAGTAATGACTATGATCTTGATAGCCAGTAGAATAGTATGCAAGAACAATCCTCTAGGATCCCTCAAGAACTCAAAATTAGCAATCTTCAGGCAAGAATAAGTATAAATAATGTATTCCAAAGTATAACTAGTCAACACTCTACTCCACCAGTGATCAACAACATGGGTCCAGGTTAGATCGACATCATGCAACTACTAATATTCCTCCTAGGTCCAAACATGAGGATTATAGTACCAACCTATCCTTGATACATATGTTGATAGCCATTCATATAACTCTATTGGGAAACATCAGAATAATGTCTCATAGTGTTCGTGATAGAGGTTATCCTCCACCCATTTTCATGTATCAAACTCAAATATAGTATTGAACTTCTGAGAAAACTCATCCTCCATACTTTTAAGCCAGGTCTCAATGCTCTCCAAGGTCAGCCACTCCATCATCGCACATCATTCTCACAACAGCTTCGAAAAGAGGTCCCGACAACGAAACTAAAATGTAATCATTTCTTCATATACCTTCTTTTCCCCCACAAGCACATCAACCTATCAGCCAACATGCATTGGGAACTCACCTAAGGCATGCATGGGCACTGAGCCCCTCCTTTATGTGAGATTCGTGAGAATGGTCCATCATTAATGGAGAACAAGTTGCAAAAATGGAAACATAGACATTCACTCAAAAAAAGAAGATACAGACAACAAATCTGTGCACATATACATCATAAATGAAAATGAACATTGTAAATAAGCATAATGAAACTAGATCTGACTCAAAATAATATGAAGAAAATAAGGGTTTATACTTCTGAGCATGAATAACCAAAATCAAACACCATGTATTGATTTATAAACACTTACAATGGCTCCATTACATCATGAGGATCATACAGACCAAATACATCAAGGGATATTATCTTAAACCCTAAAAAATACTCTACAAAGAGAGAGAGATAGTTCTTAGCTATTCTACCCATTACAACCCTTGTTCATACCCAAATCCATGCCTAAAATTCTTCAAAACCCTTCTTCCAAGAATTTCTGGAGCACCATGTTACTACCTAAAACCATTCTTAACCCTTCATTTCCCCAACACTTCCTTCTCACCTTCTTCCTCCTCCATTTCAGACCTAAAAACTCCTTTAAATTGAATCTAGATACACTGCCTTGGTTTTCTTCATGAGTAGATTGCATTCCAAGTGGAAGTGTGGTCCTCTATGGTTGAATGTCGATTCCATCTTGCAAATGCCTCCACTACCTAAAATGATCTTCCTAGGAATATTCTTTCCTTGACCTCCAAGGCTCCGAGCTGGCACCTTATCCATTCAACACACCTACTTGGGCTTTACACATGTTTCTCCTACAAAAACTCCTTAAAAATAAGGCTAAGTCCCTAAACCTTCTTGCTTCTGTGCGTATCAACCTCTTCTATCGTGCGCATTTACCTTGCACACTTTTTCCTAAGTGCCTTCCTTCTTTACTACCTCCCACGCACATTGACATATTCCTTGGGACTAAGTCAATTTCAAGTTCCAATAGTCTTCGAAAGAGATCAATAGATATTGTTCTTCTTATGTGAATCTAAAGAGTTTGTAGACCAACTCCAACCCAAAATTGAAGAATCATACGGAGATTAATTCATCCATATCAAAACAAACAAGCTTCCAAAAGGAATGATAACGTTGGAAAATATTTTTGACTTTGATGATGCTAATATAGATAGGAGGAATTTTTTGTAGTCAAGGAAGACTATGTCGAGCTAGAAGTAGCCAAAGGGAAGAAGTTAAAGGTCGGGAAATTAGTCACTTAGAAAGAAAGAGAAATACTTGTGGCTTTATACCTTAAGTATGATAAGGTAATAGCATGGATAGATGAATACCTACATGGTTATAACAAGGACATCATCCAGCATACTATTGATCTAGAGGAGGGGGAAAAACATGTGCATCAGAAGAATAGACCTATGGATATGAAGAAGGAGTCTCTCATGTCTGAAGAGCTCATGAAGCTCCTAGAGGCTAAAATAATCTTCACAATCAATAATTCCACATGGGTGTCCAATTTGGTACCAGTAAGGAAGAAAAATGGTGAGATACGACTCTACGTGGATTTAAGATATCTGAATAAAGTGTCCCTTAAGGATCACTACCCCTTACCTTCTATGGAAAAAATACTACAAATACTAGCAAGTTTGGAAATATTTTTTTTGCTTGATGGTTTTTCAGGCTACAACCAAATATGGCTTGTGGATGAAGACAAACATAAAACCACCTTTACAATGAAGTGGGGAACCTTTGCATGTGCAAAGATGCCATTCAGACTCTCCAATGTTGGGTCAAATTTTCAAAGATCCATGGATGCCACATTTGTAGAGATGATTAACAAGATAATCCTAATATACTTGGATGACCTCACAGTGTTTACCAAAATGAAGGAAGATCGTTTTGATGCCTTAGAAGTTGTATTTAAGAAGTGTAAGGAATTTAGAATCTCTCTGAATCCAAAGAAGTGTGTTTTTGGAGTATCATAAGGAAAATTCCTGGGATACATTATCTCAAAATATGGGATCTCAATTGATCTAGAAAGATTAGGGGCAATTTTGGAATTGTCTCTACCTATTAACATGAAGGCAGTACAATCTTTCCCTGGAAATATTAACTTCATTAGCTTATTCATTTAAGTTTTTTATGGAATGATTCACCTGATCACACTAATGTTAAAAAATAATATAAACTTCAAATGGACCACTGAAGGTTGTCAAGCCTTTGAGTAGATTAAAAAATCAATTGTATCTGCTCTGGCGCTACATAACCTAGACTTCTCCAAAGATTCCATTATTTATGTATAAGGGAGTGAGTACAATGTAGTATATGTGCTGACATACAAAGGAGAGTCACAAGGAGAGGTGCATCTAATTTCTTTCTTTTCGAAAAATCTCCATGATTATGAGACAAGGTACAATTTTGTGTAAATACAGGCTTACGCCATTGTCAAAGGTTTGAAGAAATTCAAATACCTCATTACCAATGGTAAGATCATATTCTTGGTGGCACACTCAAGTGTCAAATAATACATCATAGAGGGTAATATAATCGAAAAAAGGTCTAACTAGATCACTAAGATCTTAGATTATGACATTGAAATAAAGCCCATAAAGCTAGTAAGAGGAAGAGGTCTGTGTAAATATCTTGCACATGATCTATTGACCCCAAAAAATGAAGAATCTCATATGGTGCTCCGTATTAAAGAGAATGAATCCAAAACCTGGGTATCAGATAAGATGCATTTCATGCAGATGGGTGAGTATCCATGTCACCTTCATCTTAATAAGGGAAGATATTACAGATAACAAGGATCTGAATTTTTCATAATTGATAGTTTCCTGTTTAAAAGGAACTTAGACGGGATCCTGTTTAGATGCCTAGAAATCGAGGCAGACGAAAACATCTTACATGAGTTACATCATGGAATCTCGGGAGGCCATTTCTTGACCAAAACTACAACCATAAAATTATTTTAGGAAGGATAGTTTTGGCCTAGTTTGTTTACAAATTGTTATGTGATGGTAAGTAAATGTAAAAAAAAAATTCTACATGGGCTTCCAAAGAAATGTTGCACTACCAGTTAACTCTATCTTAGTTGAGTAACCATTCACACATTGGGGTCTAGATTTCATCAAAGTGGTTAATCCAATTTTAAGGGTAGGTCATAAGTGGATTCTCACCGTCACTGATTACTTCACCCAATGGATGAAGGCAGTTCCATTAAAGGAAGCCACAGAGAATATGATCCTTTAAATTCTCTGAGATATCACTACCCACTTTGGATCCCCCCGCACCAGCATATATGATAATGTCAAGGATTATCTAGTCACCAAAGTGCCTGACTTCACAATAAGGCATGAAATCTATCTTAAGACATCTTCCAATTACTACCCACATGGTAATGGTTTGGTAGATTCAACCAACAAGAATCTAATCAAACTCATATAAATATGGGGGATGAACATAAGAGATCATGGCTTGAGCATGTCAAGACATCCTTATGGTCTGATTGAATCAAACCCAAATAAATATTGAAGGCATCATAATATGAATTATCCTATGGTAAAAGCATTGTAATTCCCATCACTTTGGAGGTCCCAAAATTACATTTACTGAAGAAAATTAAGATCGAGGAACATGGAGTAATGAAAGTAAGACTCGCATAGTTGATAGAGCTTCAAGAAAAATGGGTGGCAGCCCATGAATCTATGATCAGTTGTTAGTAGGTTGTTAAGACTTGGTTTTATCAGAAGACTTCAGAACCTGAATACCGAGTTGACACTTTAGTCTTAAAGTGGAATGTGAGGGCCGCCAAGCCCGAAAATAATGGAAAATTTTACCCTCTCTGAACTGGATTGTTTAAGATCACTGCATGCAAATAACACAATGATTTTGAACTCAAGACTATGGAAGGTGATCCCCTGGTGATTCTGGTAAATGGGATCCACCTTTAACCTTCTATAAATTTTGTACCATATGTATAGTCCCCTTATTTTATCTTTTTCCTTGTTTAGCAGGGTCACCCCTTCGAATAAGTATCTTTGGACACTTGTATCTTGCAGAGACCCTTCTGCCCCCTTTTGAAATTTTGAAAGGGATTGTACCTTTCTAATTTTCCCTAAAGTAAGTGATCCCAACTATATTTTGGAATAATAAATGAAAAGGATAGGAGTGTTAATCATAAATATCTTGTGAAATGATAAATTTGGCACTAAGGGTTATTCGGCCGAAGTAATGCTATATGACGTGACCCAATGTATGCGTGAGCCTTTATTTCACACAAATCAAGGAGGTTATTTGAGGCAAGTTTTGAAGTCACCAGGGCTTCATCCTGAGCATTAAGAGTCTTTTTCCTCGAGTTCCCAAATCCCTAGTTCAAAGAACCAAATATTTTCCCAATTTTAGAGCAGCCATGACAACTTCTGGTTCCCTACCTCATCCAAAATCTTATGCAAGACACCTAGCACCACATCACTCTCTCAACCCAAGGTTAAGATATTCCCAGAAAAAGGAGTACATAATTCAATGAAACTTCCATGGTCACAGATTTTTTTGATGGGGTCTTTGATCCTATCCTCAACAAGAAACTGAAGGCTCTAAGAGAGGTTGTCGATACTAGACTCCTAAATTAAGGGGATTATGAGTATTTTGGCTCCATAATTTTGACCTCTGTACTCACCCAATACATGGTTCCTCTCATGTGCACCCATATCTAGAGCTCGTGTAAATGTGAGCATGTTGTTTTGACCCTAATTCACGTACTATCAAGGAAAAAACATGCAGGTAATGATTACATCATAGGCCATCAGGGATATGTTAGCCCTACCCTATAAAAAATTAGCTAGTATTTATGACATGGCCAAACTCCAAGGCATCCGAGCTTAATGCTAGAATAAAGCCACATTCATCAACAGAGAGTTGTGGTAATCAGATTCAACCAGTTCTGGAACACTGGGATTCCCAATCCCACTAAATGTGTTCATGGAAGATTTGTAGGATGCCTGCTCCATGTTAGAATTCATTTTTCGACCAAGACTCACACAAAAATGTCCATGACTAGCAACCTTTGGCCCTATTTAGGATGAAATCAGTAAAGAAATAGCAGTAATATCGGTTCAACTTCGCTAAGTCCCTAACAAGCTCTATTTGTGAGTAGTTGGCCATGTTCTTTGTTAACTCCACCTTCACGTACTCTTCCTAACTATTCCACCTCATTTTATACAAGAATGCCCAGTTCCTTAGCCAATTTATGATCTTGAAGTTATGGACATAGAGGTGGACCCTCAAAAGGTCATCTCGGTATCTGTAGGGACTCATATTTTGTCTCGGTCCTCAGATGTATATGAATTCACCAACCATTTTTTCATGCCTCTTCTACATGAATTTGACCCAGAAGGGGTCAATAATAGAATGAATGATTCAATCCAGACTATCCTTTTGGACCCCTTACATCCTTGTGACTATTTCTTTCAGGGAAGCACATTCAATTATCTGGTTGTATGGATTCTGATAGGAGTCCTTCATGCTCCTAAGGATCCTGCATGCCATGAGTGGTAGGTTTTAAGATAACCAAGTAGTTAGTGTTCCTCGACATAGAATATGGCTCCATCCATAAAAATAAGACATTGTTCGACCTCCCCTTTAGTCAGGGGAGGAATTACTATAATTAAATTCATAAGTGCAGATCATATACTCACGTAGAAGTTGGCTTCCTACGACTTTTCCTTGATCCAAGATACATTTAGGTATTATCCAGATGGGTGCATGGATTGCCACCCTATCCCAAAACATGCGTCTCAGACTCCTGTCCAGCATGAGCATATAAATTTTTTTGAAGATAGGAAGTCTCCCCAGGTAGAAGCTCCTAATATTTATGTCGAGTTGAGAAACATCCTTATTCCACTATGGGATTCATTTCATCCAGTCATGTACAAGTATGACCCCACCATAACAATGACCAAGGGCTTGAGGGTGGCCCTGCGTAACAAGGACCAGAGCGCAATGAAGATAGAAGTGTATTAGAAATATAGGTAGGAAATTGGACAAACTACCCTCAATTTTGAGGTCATTCCCACTGATGAGAAGTGGGAAGAATTCTAGGATGTTGAGCATGGGTCCGATTCAAACAGTGAAGAGGTAGTGGAGATATCCAAAGAGAAGTTCACGTGGCATACAATAGAGTCCCTCGGCCCCTCTGAAAAACAAACACCACCATGACCCCCTCCCTCCATTCCTCAGCTATATCCCTTGGGCTATACACCCATGGTTCAGACAACACCAGGCCCTTAGAATTTGAAGACATTAGCACAGCCATCAGTATTTCCCTTTGTGATCACCAGTGAAGGTGAGCCCCCAGATCCCTCAGAATAATAAGTTGAAGTTAGAAGAGGTCTCTTCTCACTCTACCCATTCACTTCCTCCCATTCTTCCATATGCTTCCCCTTCACCTTTCACTTCCTGAGTTGGGGGTGCTCCCATCTTGGCCACCCCAACCTAGAATCTTCCTCCTCTTGGATCCTCTCTTCTTCCTCCACCACCCACCAGCATTCCCAAATTATCTCCCTAAGTTATGACAGGCCCTTCTTCATCTCTCGTGACTTCTCAGCCCCCATAACCAATTACAGTCCCCTACGGCCTACCACCAGAGTTCCCATTTACAGGCGGGATAGTCCCTTCCCCCTCTAAGTTTTTGAATCAAGTAGAGATGGCCAAAGTGGCCTGAAGATAAAATGAGGGAGAAACAGAAGAAGAAGGAAATGGTAGTGGGAGCAACGAGGACAGATGTGGTCGTTGTATGATCATCAGCAAAGCTCCCTGACCATCGTCCTAGATGGTCCCTAATGTCCAAAATCCCACCGAGAAAATGTAGTTGGATGATTATTCCATTAGTGTTGTTGCAGTAGACCTGACCCAATTTCTGGCCTCAGGATAAGGTTGAATTGATGAGTGAAAAACAATTTTCCATGGTCACCACAGACTATCTCAAACTCAACAATAAACTAAAGAAAATGGAGTCTAGCCTCCTATAGATGTAAAATACATTTGGTCCATCCTGAATTTTGAAATCAAAGGAAAATGAAAAGAAATAGAACAAATCTGTAAGGATTTAGAAGAGGTGGCATCACAATAAGCTCTTAGGGCTTCTCAAGTGAGGACCAAAATTTTAGAAACCGAGGCTAGTAACATCAAAAACTATGACCAGTTCACTTGATTAGGAGAAAAAAGATCCTTCAGCTTGTGGTCAATTCAAAGAAAGAAGAGGTCACTTTTCTCCAAGATGAAGATATGTACCTCAGAGGAAGAGAAAGGTAGCTTGTAAACAAAATGCAAGGACTGTAGAGGACGCAGTCAAGGATTTGAACTGGAAAGCTGGATCAACAACCCCAGAAAGGAGGCAATTGTTCATATTGGTGTAGGGATTATACACCTCATGTTGCAAAATAATTGCCACCAAGGAAATAGACCTAGGGCCTCAGACTCAGATTCATTTATGATGCACAAATTCTATACGCCAACGTGGAATCCTTAGTCCTCTATCATCAGTAATGACTGTATCCACCAAGGTCCCTAAATCACAAGATGTTGGTTACAAAAACTATATGAATCTTTAGACGTCTGCCCTATAAGTGGCTGGTATTATAGATAATCAGGATGGTTGCAACCAAGATTAGTGAGATTCTGAAGTTGTAACAAGGTAGATATCAGTGTGCTAGAACTCTCTTGACCCATACTCCAACTAGGGATAAAAGAGAGGAAGTAGCGCATACAAGAACTATTCCAACTAGGATTTCCCTCTCCCTTTCCTAATGACTCCACTGTCCTATCAGAGGACCAAATCCAGCAAATACTAATGGCCAAATAGTAAGATAAGACTATTTTTTAGTCTTTAAAAGATGACTATAGTGTTCACTGAGGTGGAGGCCATTTTGACCCCAATTGTAAAACTAGAGTTTCGTCTACACGCAATGGTGTAAGATCTTCAAAACATTATCTCATGAAGGAGATAATTGAGTTGGATAGAGCCTTTCATCCTCTGACAACAAAGTACTTACCTGTCAAACGCCAAATGGATTAGGTACCAAGTTGCTTTAAAGCAACTCTAAGTGGCATCTCTTTGAGCCACATTTTGAAATTTTGTGGTAGGGAAGGATTTTCGAATTCTTCTATGATTGGCACAGAGTCCCTTGGTGATTCACTCATAACTGTATTGAATGAATTCTACATTATTTCGAGGCTCTTCCATTTCTGCTACCTTTTGTCCTCACCACTGAACCCTTTGTCCTTTCAGTATTCTTTTATATTTTGTTCGAGATTGAATTTTTTACTAACTATGGAACTAAGCGTGCAGAGGGTATCCACATGTCCCTTTGGCACATTTTGGAGAAATCATAAAGGAATCGGGAGCCTATCGAGCAGCTAAGAATCAACCATGTGACTAAAGCATAACAAAGAAAACCCAAGTGGGTTAAACAAGTCAAAGATAAAGAGGAGGAACTTGCAGGCCTCCATTCATCACCCATACACAAATTTCAAAAGGATGAGAGAAAAGGAGAATCCCCAGAACCACATGAGGTTCTCCATGTGTCATACAAGGAAGCTACCACCATAAAAAATACCAACTAAAGAATTGGAGGGCTCAAGGTTTCAGTAGTATTCAATGCAGATCTCAGAGTCCCAAGGCATGTAGTTGAAATTTACTCCTCAAGTCATGAGGATCATGTAAGTAGAAACCAAATGTGGACATGGTGGAATCTTGATTGAAGGTGTGTATGGAGAAAGAGTTACTGGGATCTATAAGAGAAGGTTATTGATGATCAGATAGATAAGGGGGGAAATAGAGTTCCAGAGATGTCACAGAGGAGGATTTTAGGTTCAATGGCCTTAGCAAGGCTCTGTTGTTAATTGGCAATACTGTAATTTGTGCCATTATGGCCTTATGTATTTTTTTCTCTATATAATAAGAGTTCTTGTTTCTGTGTACTGAAAGTCTCACAATACTTGTGTTTCCTTTATCTCTTCTTGTTTGCTATTAGTTATCCAGTTCTTGATGAATGTTTAAATATCTATCTGTGTCTGCATGCCCTTAGATATTTTACATAAATCAGTTCATTATGCACGTGATTATATTTTAAGTTTCATCTCCACCTTTGATAGTTTGAGATGTCTCCAAAATAGTTTGATCATGTTTAATGCTCTTTAACTAATCTAGCAGTTATATTTCATTAACGATATATACGTGGTTTTAAGTAAAGATTCGGCGCATTGTCTTAGATAGGATTTACAAAAAATTTTGTTTTCTCTCTTACCCTTATCTCAATCCAAATTAGAGAAGAGTCAGATTCAATAAAATTTGGAGATTATCTTAGGGTTCAAGTCCCACATCTCTAAGATTTCTCACAATTTTGGTGATTCATCTGCAAAGATAATCATCAACACAACCTTCCAGAAGTAAACAAAAAAAAAAGCATCCTAGGAAATCTTCCCACATTGATCATCTTTCCCATCAAAGAGAACTTCCTGCATCAATCAGTTTGAGTCTAAAATAAAAATTTATAGCACGGGCACCACTCTATGAAACCATTGAAAGGAAAACCTACTCTCTCACAAATCCTACATATGTCAACCCTTCCTATTTCCTAAGAAGGTACATTTTTCACTTTCATATTTATCCAAGATCCTACGTATGACTACCCATTATTAGTCAAATATTAACTTTTTTAATAAGGCCAAAATTGCAAGAGCCTTCACCATATTAAATCCCATCAGATATGTATCAAATCCAGTATAAAGCAATCATTCATGGTTTATTCTTAACCATGATTAAAGGACATTTTATTGAAAATTTTGAACATATAAACAAGATCTCCATTCAAAATCCATCAACATCTATCAAGCATAATATTGATGTATATGAACACAATCATGATCACATCCCAATGTTACAGTGCCACATCAAAGTAAAAAATAACAAGCCCACCTTTTTTGCAACATCAATTTTGGTCCTTTGACCTTGTAAAACTATCATCTTTATATTTTTAATTCATATGTCTATAGGATATCCTATCATTTGACTCTTTGGTCTCGTAATCCCACCTTTGTGGCAACATCAACTTCTAGTCCTTTGACCTTGTCAAACCATCCTTTCCATCTCCACTTGTTGTCGTTAAGTCATATGTCTATAGGACATGAACCATTTGGTTTCCCTATCACTTGACTCCTTGGTCTCATAATCCCACCTTTGTGGAAACAAAATTTTAAATAGAACTAAGAACTAGATCTAGGCAGGAAAAACAGATAAAAAATCCAAAATAACTTAGCTTTATTATTACAAATATGTGCAGAGCAAAGGAAAATATTATTTCTATAAGCTTCATTTTTAACTCACGGGAAGAGTGATTTAAATAATAAATCAATAAAACAAATATTCCCACAAAATACGGGAAGAATCCAAACTTGGGGGATGGGGATCTCTCCACAAAATTAGGGTGGAGAGATTCTCTCAACCTCCCAAGTTTGAACGTAAGTTTGAAAAAATCACTTAAAAACAAAAGGCTAAAAAGATAACATAAAGATAACATATTTAAATAACTAAATATGGTCCACATTAGCTGATTTGAAGTGTAAATGTAAATTAATTAATTTACACCAACACCCTCCCATAAGTGAATGCTAGGGAGCAAAAAAAGAGGTCCCGGCTATTAGGCCTAATAAGGTACCTGTATGCACCCAAAATTGCATATGCTACATTATCATAAAACAATCACAAAAGTCCCCAATGATGATTTATGTCCTTTCATAAGGTGTTCAAGTTCCTAAGCTCATTCACAATATATATTTGTATCCTAGATGCTTATACTTAACTTTTCCATGCTTTCTTCTAGTTTCCCACTCATTTCTGTGCATGTTTTGGCCTTTAGTGTTAGGACCGCCACCCTTTCTGGGTGGCAGTTCTAGAACCACCCCCTAGATAGGGTGGCTTTCCTATGCGAGTTTCCCATAGCTCTTCATGTGTCACGTGATTTCATTTAACTTGACTTCCAAGGTGCGTTTATGAACCAATTGCCTAAAAATAGTCTTGATTGCATGGTATTCCTTCCCTCTTCTATTTTTAAATAGATTTACTTAGTTTGAACTTCCTCTTCACCCAATTATTCGGAACTCCAAGGTTGCCTTTTGCATGAAGGCACATCGCAACTAATTTCTATATAATCAATGCTTGTATTCAAGCAAAGGTCCTGCGAATTTTGTGTATCTTGTATAGTATTGCTACCAAAATCCGGTTGGAAATTGCATAGCCAAGGTCTGTTCACTTGTGTTATCTCTCTTATACTTGCATTGCAACCAAATTTTTCTTCAAGCCGTCATTTCTCAAGCGTATTCTCTTGTTGCTTCCTTTGCATTCCCAGTTCCTTGTACTCATATGGACAGACAGAGAAAGAAAGGATAAACTGATGGGACAAGTCATCACACAACTAGATTTTCCTCTGTTATGTGAATTCCAAGTTGGATTTATTTTTTGATTTCCTTCATTGATGCAATTTATCATTGTTACATCATATCAAATAGAGTAGAAATAAATTTCCTTTCATTTGCAAGTAACTAGTTAATTTCCAAGAGGGTTTAAATCATTAATAGCAGCTGCCGATGATGGATCCTCTTCTTCCCATCCCTGTGGATCTGAAGGAGAGAATATATGTATGAGTTTGTCTACATATCATAGATCATTTAGAAAATTTCTTGTTCTAAGTTAGTGTAGTTTCAATACACTCATCATAGGTGAATAACCACACCGGGTTATTTTTTTGTTTAGTTTTAGTGTAGAAATAGATTTGATTATTTAGAATAAAATCAAGTTGTTATTTGTAATTATGATGTTTTAGTTTTTTTTATTTATTTAGGTTAGTTTCCTTTCAGTAGTAGCATAGTTTTTTAGTTTCATCTTAGTTAATTTGGACACTTCAAACTAGTTCAACATTGAGATTCAGTTAGACAAACCATAGGGAATTTACGCTACCCATTCATAGCCTCTAAATCTCCCCTTTGCAAACTCAACTACAAGGAGATCACACTACCAAATATTATTCATTGATCCTCCTATAGTTAGCCACACATATTTCCACATCGGCTACCCTAGCATGACCTTGGGGGGTCGAGTGCATTTGAATATTACATGCCAATTTTCATCTGTACAAATTGGTGAACCCAACATGAATGATTAATTCCTTCTTTTTTCCTTTTCTTTCATTTATATTACCTCACCTCTCCATTTCTTCCCCTATTTTGGTAGGTATTTTGTACTTTCTAAAATATTTCTGGAAGAGATTTTGGTGTGCCATTTGGCTTAGATAGATATTACACCAATGTTTGACCACAACAGTCCCCTTCTCTTTTGAGGTGGGGTGCCAATTACACAAGCAATGTCCAAACCTTCCCTAGTTACACTTAAAATCCCATTAGTCATGTAATAATGTAGGAGGTTGATAAAACATTGAACATGTAATACGGTTAACCCAATGCAAACCACGTTGTTATCACAAATGGAAAAGGTTCTTACTATAGAGTCTTGTCAAGACCTCACATTGCCATGCAATCAACAAAAGATGATATATTTACATGAATATCTAATCCTCTTCTTCAAATAGATGAGTCTTTGGATAGAATTAAGGCTACATCCTCTGAGATTTTGAATTCCTATCCTAAGATTCTTACTTCTGAGGAAGACAAGAATTATAACATTGAACAATTCATGACAAGGTATCATGAGCCTACTCAATCAAACCCTATGCCATAGGCACCCCAACAAGGGACTCAATCCTCTCCTAATTATATTATTTAAACTTTAGTAATAATGATTAGAGAACTAGAAAGTTCCAAAACTTCACAACCAACACATGCAGTACAGCAGAACATGGGGTATCTAGTTAACAACAAAGGATACATCTCTTCTAATGAGAAACCAACACAATATCACGTACAATAAGTTTATCTGGTTCATTCAAATTCAGACGATCTTCTCACAAGATTAGACACACTAGGGATGGGTCCTCATCCTTCTCAAGCTTACCCTACACAAGGGCTGGCTGGAAGTGCATTCTCAAATGCCATCACAATAGGTAATGCGACGTTCCCTGGTTTTATGCCTGCTAGTCCATATCCTGGTACTATCTCACCTTACATACACATGTATTCAAAAACCCCCCAAATGCACCCATACGCCATTCCCGCTCCCTACATTCCATATCAAGGGACCCCATATGTTCCCTTCAACACTTATAATGTAACTTATCCAGCTACTCCTCCTCTATCTCCTCATTAAGGATCTTCAATGGTGGAATCTTATGTAATAGGTACATACGCTGAGTACTTAAAGGAGCCTCTTGAATTCACCATACATGGTTTCATGCTTCCACTCCCATCACAGGATCTTCCAAAATTTAAGGGAGAAGGAGACCTAAATGCTCATATCAAGGCCTATGTTACTTCTATCAAGGAATTACTTCCTTGGGTTGCAGTAGTGGCTAAGATCTTTCCATATACTCCAAAATTAATCACATTAGATTGGTATTACTTTATTCTAGAAGCTTCTATATATTCCTTTAAACATCTTGTTTCCGAGTTCATCAAATCATTTGACATGAACAAGTTGTTGTGTACAGGGATTAGGGAGTTCTTGTATATTAGACAGGAGCAAAATGACTCTGCCGCACATTTCATCTAGATATGGCACCAAGTTATATATTCCTCTGCAAGTACACCCAACATGGACCATATAGAACTTTGCGATCTTTTCCTTCACTCGCTCAATCGAGAGACTAGGGAGGAAGTCTAGTAGTTTCCTTTTTGTAGTTGCAAGGAAGTATTAGAAGGTACGCTTCAGATTGACTAAGCCACTATAGATAGTGGACGTAAGATCTATGGTCCCAATGGGAAATTGGTATCCCCAAATCAAAATAATGTAAATTATTAAAACAATGGTGCCAACAACCAAGTACCTAAGGGCATGAATTGCAATCATGGTGCTACCAAAAGTAGTGCTACTGATCAAGTCAAGAACGCTAGTTTCAAAAACAACGGTAACACTAATAATAATAAAAACATGAGAAATAAAAGAGCCCTTAACACTATCTCATTGGTCAACATAGTTGACGTAAACCATCCCTCTCAAAATAAAAATCAAACACAAGGCCCAAACCAATATCAAAACTCTGGCCAAGGGGCAATGAATCATGGTTATAACAATCAATTTCAAAATTATAACCAAGGTTATAATCAACAACAGAAAGACGCTTATCAAAGGCCAAGAGATTGTGACCCTCACCTATATTGTGGTTTCCATAAGGTTCGAGGTCATGACGATAGGACTTTTCATGATTGCAACAAGTTTCTGTAAAGGCTTCCCAAAAACCAAAGGTAACTCTTTGTAGATATGTTCCTAGCAAATCCTTAAACAAACCTACAGCCTAGTCATACTGGACTTGTCACACCTCAAAATGTGAACCCTGAACATCCTGGGGATTCCCAAGTGAATCCTCAAAATATAAAAAAGGGTATTCCTATAGGAACCAATGATCATAAAGCCTTATCTTCTGACAACTCTCGGGTCACTCCTAACCTTTGTTCAAACGATAATACAAAAATCTTTGGTTTAGTCGAGCTAAAGGTCAAGCCAAGAATTAATGCAATAACGCAGATGAAGGATTATGTTTCACAACCCTTATCCACTCTTTCCTTCCCCCATGATGATGTTCCTATAATATCAAAACCAGTAGGAGCCTATGATTTAATATCAGATTTGAACATGACCTTTTCTCACATTTTTCTTCTAGATTTGCTAAAGAATTAATCTGTGCATCATTCTACGTTACTCAATGCACTAGGTATTCGTCATATAATCCATGTTATGACACATCATAGTGCTCAAATAAATCATATTGACTTTGACATACACCCTCCAGGATAGAATTATCAGGATACTATGTTTGTTTTTGATATAGACATGATGCCATCTGACGCTGAAATTTCCCGAAGAGGTGATCCTGCCTTATTTTTTACAAGTTTGGGTTTATAATAATTGTATTAAGAGACGCATGATTAAATATGGGGCTTCTGTAAATGTGGTTACCTTATCTTTCTTGTAGAAGTCAGGATATGGAGAGAGAAATTGTTCCTCTACAAGAAACATGTTATGGGGATACGACAGTCTTAAAGCAACCTCGGTTGGGACCATAGTTCTTCAAGTCACACTTGGTAAAAAAACCATCTTGAAATATTTTTACATTATCGACAGGGAAACAATTATAACAAGATCCTTTGGAGACCATGGATTCATTAAATGAAGGCTATCCCCTCTACCCTATTCCTGGAGATTATATTTCTCCATTTGGAGAATGTCTTCATAGCTCAAGGGGATCCTAAGCCTGTCTATATACACTTAGAAAACTTCAAGAAGAAGAAATGAGTCCATACAGAGTATGAAATTCCTACGAATCAATTAAAAAAACCACCTCCATAAAAAGAGTTAGTCCCGATCACCTCGGGTGTGGCGAAGGTTGAAGTCATTGACCTAAAAACATTTGACTTGGAAAAAATAGATAAGGGTAAATCAATATGTGTGGAAACAGTGTCCACTAAAACCACAACGAAAGTTATTAAAATCTTAGAGAATGATGATCCAATCTTCCTCCCGTTTAAACCAAAAGGAATGGGAAGTCTTCTCAGTTTAGCATCTTTCCCTCAGATGACCTAGGTCTAGGTGTAAAAAAGATAGAATTAACAAATGAAGAAGGGAAATTTGAGATTGAAAAGATACCCATTAAAACCATCTTTGAGGTTTGTTCTATTCTAAACCCCAGTTTCAACCCATGTGCATCTAAAACTAAGCTTGCCATATCCATGGGGCAAGGCCTCATCATTCAGCAAGGGTCACAAGTAAACATAACGCTCTACATAGCAAATAAGGCCAACCACCATAGTCATGCTCACCCACACACCATGTCTTAATAATGTGACAAAGAGGTTCACGAACGCCTCTTTTGAAGAATTTTTTTAATGATTGAATATATACACTTTTGGGCAAGGGTTGTAAGTTTAAACCCATAATGGTATGTCCTTATTAAGAGAACAGAAATTTCAAGGCTCATGGTTCTCCATTGTGTACTTTTAGGGGTGAAGAATTCAATATTCGTCAACTTTCTTCACCTTAGACATCATGACATGTAGTTGCACCTACATTTTCATATGTACATTACTGCATCTGCATTACATTTTCATTTTCAAGTTCATTTCACAAATTTATGATCAAGGAACTTATTCTTATAGAAATTCCTAAAAAATTCTGAAAACATTGGCAAAAAATTCAAATCGCATCTCTTCAAATCCTCGTGGTATCATCAATTATTTCTGAATCATTTCATCAGTTCAAATAAGATAAGACAAGCTTTGACAATAACCATATCAAGGCCTACATACTTGGTTCTATTTGTAGTTTCTTCTAGATTATGTGTCTTTGCCTACAGTATGTTCTTGAAGCTTCATGGTGTCACATATATCCCATATACATCTCTTTGGAAATAAGAACATTCCATACATTTTTCCGAGATAAATAAGTCAATTTCAAATCCACAAAAAAAATTATTTTACACATTTCTTTTCCCTACCAACCTTTGGTGTTGAGCCTGCTTCTCTTACTAGTGATGTAGGGTTGGAAAAGGTGAGAAGTTCCCTTACTCTCCTATTCCTTGTCCATGGTGATGAACCCATACTTCCTACTGGTAGCATGGGGAAAGGTGTAGGGGGTCTCTTTGACAAATTTGAAAGTTAGCAACAGTTCATTCAAATGCTGTGAAATCATAAATAAGAACAAACTGAGTTAGATGTTCAAATTCTAAGAGAATTTAAAACCTTAAACCATATTTTTTCAACCAAGTGACCATCTATAGATTTAAGTCTAGATAAACTGGAAAGTAATTCACATTTTAAACTATGAAGCAAACTTGAGTAGAATGAGGTTGTAGGATCTCAATTTGGTTTTTGCCAAATCCTTGTCTTTCTCTCATCATTATCATTCAACAAATTTCTATAACTTTTTCCCCTTCTAGCTCTTGGTTTTGAGCCCTCACATCTTATCGATTGCATGGAGTTAGAAGTGGGGAAAGTTTGTTCACATATCACATCACTCTTTCTTCATGTCTTGCCAAAATAAAATGAATTATCGAAAATTTCTTAGAGAAACTAAATTTCAGCATTACATTGTATTTGCATTATCATGTATCAACATTACAAAACACAAAAAAAAAAAAAAAAAATCATTATGTTAGCATTCATATCCACTGCATACATTCTAAACATCATATAAAAACTGAAAGTTCTAAACATCTAGAGTACACATGTGAAGTGAGCCAAGAAGAGGTCAACTCAGATACAATGAATTACCGAACCAAAAAGAAGAGTCTGTATATATATATATATATATATATATCATAATTAATCAAGTTTGTGTACAAATCCATCACATGCTAGGTGTGGTCAAAATGCTTGCAATGATCCTGAAATATACCAAAAATATATATAATGCCCAAAAAAATGGCAACTAAGCAATAAAAGGCTTGATGACTTATCAATCCCTGTGGGATCAATGAGATGGTGCACGACTGCATCTATGACTCTTATTACGGATATGATGAAAAAAATGCACTAAAAGATGGGAGTTTTTGTGGTGGGATTCATTGGTTGTGGTATCACTACGGGGGCAACTCTACCTAGTCAATCACTTAGAAGTCTCATATGCGGTCACATGAGTATGGAGAGAAGTCATGACCTCTGATGCCTTCTAAATGGGTACAAACACATTAGTGTGTTTTTCTGATGCAAGTGATGTCATATGTCCTTAGTCAGCTCAGCTTGGGTTTTCCCCGAGAGTATCAGTAAGGTGTCCATGAAAACCCATTGAATAAGATCTCGTCACTCCTATGCAGTTTTTGTAAGAAAAAAAGGAGAAGAAACATAAATTTAGATAGTTACAAAAACAAAACAAAAAGAAATACCAACTAACATTTCCAACTGACAAGGTCAAGAGAAGAGGATCAACATACTCAGATCTCTAGGCATCCATATAGGGTTAATGGTTGTTTTTGCTATTGGTGATGGTTGCAGGGCCTTCTCAAAACCAGAAGAAAGATGCTTTCCCATCATGGACTCATCATCCCCCTCTCTATTATGAGGAAGTGGTCCATTAGAGACAAGTGTATCCTCCTCTGCAGCTACCTCCTCCCGCTCCCCTCTCAGAACATCCTAAGTATCATCCCACTCATGATCATTCTCCTCCTCCATGTCATCTTCCCTGCCAACCTCACCACCCAACCCCTTGTCACCAGTATCCTCTCTAACCAAGTCCTCTCGAATCTCATCCCCTATATACTCCTTAGAGTCCAAGTCCACATCTATGGGCTCTTCCTCCTCTCCACTGTGAATAGGTGTGGCCTCAATCTGGAGTAAGGGTGCATGAGCATCACCAACCACCCGTTGGGCACAAATGATTCACCTAAATACAATAGGAAACTTTGGATTCACCACTGTCCAACCTAGATCTCCTCTAGGGCCCTTATGGGCCTCCTTAATGGTCCTGTACATGGGTACCACTGGGGGAAGCATATCAATATATGGGAGACTGAATTTCTTAGGAACTTGGCCAAATGGGTGAGTCTCAATCTTCCCTTTCCTGCCAACTAACTAACTAGTGGTGGCACAAGATACCACTGTGGTCCCCTCTTGTCCCCACAAAACTTCCATGTCTGGGTATGGAGTGACCACCATGTTAGTTTTGGTCAAGGAAGTCACTAGATGATGTGGCACTCTCAGAACTTTCATTTTCATCCATCTAGTGGCCCTGATGGGTCTTTGGTCCTGTACTTGCACTCCCCTCCCATAGGGGACAATCTGCTCTTACACCTAGCTCATAACCAATGTAGGGTGGCTCAAAGACTATCCTTGCAACCTGATAATCTGGTATAAGTCATGGTAAGTGCTACCAAGGATATCTTCCCCCCATGCATAAATATGACTATGAGCCTCAATCTATGTAATGATGGGAGCCCAACAATATAACAATGTGTTTCCTCCCTTATCTCCTATCAACCAAAAAGCCAAAACACCCATGATGGCCTTACGGATAGTGGGGATAGGAGAAATGGTAATAGATCAGACCTTCATCCTCTTATTCAAACTAACTAACACCATGACATATATCGTTGAGTGTGGAGCTTAATTTCTTCACAGGAAACTTGATATTACATGTTGTTGGTTTTGACAGTGATCGGAATCGGTCATGAGGTAACTAGAATTAGTCACCTGTGTGACATTGCTTTATTCTTTCTACAAGAATTAGAATAAATATTTTGTTTTAAAGATGATTTCTTGATTGTAAAATCATAGTTAGTTTCCCAGAATAGATATATATGCATGTATGCATTCTATGAGGGTATGAGAGAAAAAAATAGCAATTTTTTTACATGTATGTTTTCTTGATGAGAAAGAAAGAGTAGATGAGTGAGGGAAAAACATTGAACATCATGTGAGGTGTTAGAAGATAACATATCTTCATTGTTTTTCCTTTGTAAAGCACTGAGTAATAATATTGGTCTTTTCTTGGTAGACATAGTCCACACTGGGTGAACTACGTTAAATATGGTCTTATATTTCTCTTGTTTTATTTTATCTTCTAGTTATTTCCACATTCATTAGTTGTATGATTTATTGTATTATAGATCTGTGAAACACTGTTATATGGTTTGACCCCAACAACTGGTATCAAAGCTTTGTTTGGAGGTTTTGTGTGTTGATAGAATTTACTCACATAGGGTTTTCTGATTGAGTGGGAGCAAAGCAATGGACGAAGATAGTAAATACCAAGTAGAGAAATTTTACGGTCATAATTATAGACTATGGAAGATGTAGGTGGAGTATTATTTTTATCAAAAGGATCTATACTTACTATTGAATGAGCATGGATAGCCAGACATGATGACTAATCAAGAATGGAAGGTTCTTGATAGAAAGGATTTGGGATCTATAATAGTGATCCTAGCAGCATCGTTGGCTTTGAATTTTATAGATGTAAAAACCACGGTAGAGTTGATGAATTTTGTAGAAAATTTTTATGAAACTCCTAATGCTTTAAATAAGTTTTATTTGATGTAAAAAAAATTTAATTCTAAGAAAGAAGGTGGATCTGTATCTAATCATTTGAATTATTTATGGTTTATTGTAAATCAATTAAAATCGGTAGAAATTTTGTTTGATTATGAAGTGAAAGCACTTTTATTCTTTTTCTCTTTGTTAGATAGTTGGGATAACTGGGTAATGGTTGTTAGTAATAAAATGACTGGTTCTAAAGGTTTGAAATTTGATGATGTGGTTAGTGTAATCCTTAATGAGGAAATCTGCAAGAAAATCTCAGGAGAAGCATAATCTAGAAACACTTTAACTATGGAAAGCAAGGGAAGATCTAATGAGAGATCATCAAAGAGCAAGAAGAATGGAAAATCAAATTCAAGACATGGCAGATCTAGATCTAGGTATAGAGATTTACTTTGTTGGAAATGTGGAAAGAAAGGACATACAAAAAAAGATTGTTGGTCAAAGAATAAAGAGAACCAAAAACCAGACAAAGGTAAAGAGGTGAATCTTGCTACATCAGAGGTAATGCAAGATGCTATTATTCTTTCTTTAGATAGTAGAATTGAATCATGGGTTTTACATTCAGGAGCTTCTTTCCATGCAACCCCTAATAAGGGTTATTTCAGAAATTATGTTCTAGGTGAAATTTTGGGCATGTCTATTTGGGTGATGATGAACCTTGCAGTATTAATGGTAAAGGGGAAGTTCATCTAAAATTGCAGAATGGAAATGCATGGGTATTGAAAGATGTGAAGCATGTGCTAAGCCTCAGGAGGAATCTTATTTTTGTAGGGCAACTAGGTGGATCTGGTTTTATGGTTACTTTTACAGCCAGACTCTTGGAAAGTCACCAAGGGATGCTTTTGTTGTGGAAAGAGGTAAGAAGGTAGGAACTGTTATATTTATCTACCTATATTAATGATTCCTTTTATGTGCATTATCTACTATCAAATCTCAGATGCATGCATGTGGCATAATCGGTTGGGTCATATGAGTCAAAAAGGAATGCAGATATTAAAGGCTAAGGGTAAGTTATTAGATTTGAAAGATTTAAATCTTGAATTTCTGTGAGCATTGTATCTTTGGAAAGAAAAAGAGAGTGAGATTTCTCAAAGTTGGGGCAACTAAGAAGGAGTCAAAAATTGGAGATTGTACACTCAAATGTGTGGGGACCAGCTTAGGTAGCTTCTCATTGGTGGATCCCAGTATTATGTTACTTTCATTGATGATGTTACAAGAAAGGTATGGGTTTATTATATTAACCACAAATCTATGATGTTTTTGAAACTTTTCAAAATATGGAAAACCCTTTTTGAGAATGAATCAAATTCTAAAACTAAAGTTCCTTAGATCTGACAATGGTGGTGAATACTGTAACAAGGCTTTCAAAGATTATAGTTTCAGTTAATGGGATACATAGAGAAACAACGGTTCCAAGAACACCACAGGAGAATGGTGTTGCAGAAAGAATGAATAGGAACAATCATGGAACGTGCCATAAGTATGAGGATACATTTTGGATTGCCCTTGTAGTTTTGGGTAGAAGTAGTTGATACAACAGTTTATTTGATTAAGCACGTGGGCCTTCAAGTTCATTAGATGGAGGAATACTAGAGGAAGCATGGACCGGAAAAGAGGTAGATCTTTCTTTTCTTAAAGTTTTTGGCTTCAAAAGCTTTTGTACATGTTGATAGAGAAAATAGAAAAAAGTTGGATGCAAAATCCAAGAGGTACACTTTCATTAGTTATGGATCTAGTGATTTCAGATTTTGTTTTTGGGATTTAGAGAATTCTAAAATTGTTAGGAGTCATGATGTTGAATGGAATGAAAAGAGAATGTATAGGGATCAAATTTTGGTACCCAAGGATGAAAAAATTGAGAAGTTTATTGATGAAAATGAACTCTCGGGTTTTAAAGAAATACCTTCGGAAATACACAGTAACCGATGGTCAGTTAGGCCTTAACTGGAATTGGTCAGATGAACCACCAATGGTAACAGAGGATCATAACTGGCGTCGGTTAGCCGAACTGATGTCGGTTAGAGATGACCGGCGTCGGTCACAGTCAGAAGTTGATACTAATGTCCAGGAGGTCTAGATTGAGCCTCTGGTACCCCAAACTCCTATGAGAAGGTCACAAAGGGTAAGTAAACTTCTTGAAATATTTTCACCTTCTCTATTTTATCTATTATTGACTGATAGTGGTGAACCAGAAAGCTTTGAAGAAGAAATGTAGGATAAAACTCACGTTTAGTGGGAGCATGACATGGATGAGGAGATGAAATCTTTGGAACAGAACCAGACTTGGGATTTAGTTAAATTACCAGCAAGAAAGAGAACATTGTAGAACAAGTGGGTTTATAGAATTAAGGAAGAAGAGGGTGGATAGAAAAGGTACAAGGTGACGGCTTGTAGTAAAGGGATTTGCACAAAAGGCAGGTATTAACTTTAGTGAAATATTTTCTCCTATTGTTAAGATGACTTCTATTTGTACTATATTATGTTTAGTTGCAGTAGAATATTTTCATTTAGAGAAACTAGATGTGAAAACATCTTTCCTTCATGGTGATTTAGATGAAGAGATTTATATGCAGCAACTGCTTGGGTATGAAGTCAAGGGTAAGGAGAAATTAGTGTGCAGGTTGAAAAAGAGCCTATATGGGCTCAAACAAGCTTTGAGGCAATGGTACATGAAGTTTGATAGTTTTTTACATGATTATGGTTACTTGAGATGTGAATCTGACCATTGTGTTTATTTCAAGAAACTTGAAAATGGGAGCTATATTATTTTTTTACTGTATGTGGATGATATGCTTATTGCAGGATCTAGTATGCAGGACATTGGTGAGCTTAAGAGAATGCTATCTCACACATTTACAATGAAGGATTTGAGAGCTTAAAAAAGAATTCTTGGCATGCAAATACATAGAGACAGGAAAAACAAGAAATTGTATTTGTCTCAAGAGGATTATATCTACAAGGTGTTAGAAAGGTTCAACATGCAGAATGTAAAACCTATTAGCACACCTATGGTTGGACACTTCAAATTGAGTACAGATCAATGTCCTTCATCAAAAGAGGATGTCAAATACATGACATGAGTGCCATATGCTTCAGAAGTTGGAAGTCTCATGTATGCTATGGTTTGTACAAGACCAGACATTACACACGTAGTGGGAGTTGTGAGTAGATATATGGCTAATCTAGGTAAAGAGAATTGGAAAGCAGTCCAATGGATACTCAAGTATTTGAAAGAGACATCTAGCATACAGTTATGCTATGGAGGTTTAGATATTTCATTACATGGCTATGTTGATTCGGATATGGCTAGAGATCTGGATGGTAGGAGGAGCACTACTGGATATATTTTCATAGTAGGTGGAATGGCAGTTAGCTAGATTTCGAGATTGTAGAAGGTTGTGGCTTTGTCTACTACAGAGGTAGAGTATGTTGCAGCTATAGAGGATAGCAAGGAGATGATATGGATGAGTAGGTTCATGGAAGAGTTGGGAAAGGAGCAAGGTATTTGTAAACTATTTAGTGATAGTTAGAGTGTAATTCATTTGGCAAAGAACTCGCATTTCATTTGAGAACGAAACACTTTCAGTTGAGATATCACTTCATACGGTAGGTATTGGAGGATGGACAATTGAATCTGGAAAAGATTCATACAAGCAAGAACCCTACATATATGCTAACGAAGCCATTAGCAAAGGAGAAGTTGGAGCTACACTCCACTTCTATTGCTCTTTGAGTTTAGAACTTGAAGAGGAAGAAACAAAGCTTAGGAGGATCCAAGAATGGCGTTGTATATGTATAGTGTGCAGTAATTAATCTAAAGGGGGAGATTGTTGAGCATGGAGCTAAATTAATCATGTTTTAGCATGAAAATAGAACTTTCTGGAAGTTGACAGTAACTGGCATCGGTTAAAGTGTGACCGGCATCGGTCAGGGCAAGTTAGAACTGGCGACGATTAGGTCGATAAGTTTTTAATTAACTCTCGGGATTTATTTCTATTTTTAGCATTATAATAGATTTGATGAATGTAATTGCATGGCTAAGTGCCCTAAAGTCTTAAATGACTATTTAAAGCATAAAGCTAGGGTTTAGAATGAGAGGATTGATCATAATTACAAGATAATTATGTGAGAGAGAATTCTTGGTGAAGAATCAAAAAGCTTGAAGGAAGAAAGTGCTAAACATTTGAGAAGTGTAGAAGACTGTAGATCTTCATTGTATATTTTGTCAAAGCTTTGGATAATAGATTGGATTGTTTCTTAGTGGATGTAGCCCACACTGGGTGAACCACATTAAATTTGGTGTTGATTTATGTCTCTTGTTTTGTATAATTCTTCTGGTAGAATATCCACTTTTATTTGCATGTATGCGTAGATCTGATATATTGTTTGTACAACCGATGTGCTAAACCCCAAAAAACAAAGCTTCGAGTGAAAATTTATGCCCATTTGAAGTTTTACAATTTTTTCCCATTCATTGCATTGATTTGACCTCTTACTACTGATTTTTCCAGACCTGCGTTGATTTAACCCCTTACTACTATTTTTTCTAGACCTACACTGATTTGACCCCTTACTACTACTTTTAAGTAAAATAGTTCTAATTCACTACTTTACTAAGGAAATCAGTAATGGGCCATAAATTTTGACCAGATGCTCCATTTTTCGAGATATTAGACTTTCTGGAAATATCTCAACCTCATATTCATTTTGAAATCATGAAAATATGGTTTTAATTAGGTTAAGTGGGAGAAAAATGAAAAAAAACTTCCAAGCATAAGGAGTTAAACAAATTTGCAGTTGAAAGGAATGATAAGAAGATTGTTCCAAGCCGTGATCTCAGATGATAATAGCACACCACATTATATTTGCAAAACAGAAGAGCTAAAATAATATATATGGAAATCCATCATAATCCCTAATGCTCAATACATTACAATACAATGACTTGAATTACTCAATAAAAAATATGTACATATAGGAGGAGGGAAGTGCAACTACTACCTAAATTAGTGGTGAAGAACTCCCACTAATTGATACTGGTAGTTAAGTTAACTCCAAAAGACTAGTAAGCTAACTCCACATAACTGAGAAGCTAACTCAACACAACTAGTAAGATAACTCCACACAACTAGTACACCTAAGCAAGCTAACCCAAAAAGTGTAGGGATAACACAAGTGTAAGAATTATCCTAATAAATAATAAAAGGATAAATTATAACCTACACTAACAGTAGTAAGGTGCCTCTAAATAAGTTTTACCATTTTTTACAATTCCTTGGCTGAGTGCTAGACACGTGAAGCCTAAGGAGAAGATGTGAAGTGATTGAAATAATTTCAAGTTCCCAAGATCATGAAATTTACTTGTTTTCTTATGGATTCATCACTGAAACCCATCAACTACTGTTTCTCAAGTTGTCCCATTTTACCAGGGGGTAAAAAATGGATAACTGAAGGAATACTGGTTTGTAGGTTATGACTTCTCAAGTTGAAATTTTGAGGTGAATGAGGCATGAAATAGATTAGTCTATGTTTTCTATCATTTGGATAGTGAGTAGGTATGAAATTTTTTTATATTGAAGGATTTTTTAGGTCTTGGAAGAGGCAATAATGGTGCAAACTTGTTGAGATAGTAAAATTGCTTTCTAGGTAGCTTGTTTTGGTGAAGAGGAAAGTAGGTGTGGTTTGCACATACATGATTTTCATGAGCTCAAACATGAATGAATGTGATCTATATGTCCTTAGAATTCCATAGATTGGTTACATTCCATATTTTAGTTTTTGTTAGATGGACTTGATGTTGAAAGGTGAAGACAAGGTGCTGGAAAAAGTTGTTTTGAGAAGGATATAATACTTTTGACTTGTTTTATGAATTTTTTGATTAGTGAAATATAATTAATGACCATGGTTGATTTTTTTATGTCATATTACACATTTATGGTGATTTTGTGAGCTTTACTAATCATGGTTTTAGTGTTAGTGGTTTTAGCTCATCGAAGTGATGGGGTTTTGAGCTTGGTTAGTGTAAGTTTGATGGTTTTGATCATGAACGACCTATACAGGTCAAAATTGAATGTTTTAATAAATGTATTGGGATGTATTTAATTTATATTGGTTGAACCAAAGCAGGGAAACCTACCAAACTTGTTCTTTAATGAAGATAAACATATAAAATAAAAGTTTTGAGTTTATTTGTGAACTAATTGTGCATGAAGGAAAAGTGCCAACCAAGAAGAAAAGTATAATAGGTACGAGGGCATGTTTTTATAGCTTAGAAAGTGTGTAAAAAATTTAATACTGATAGATACCTTGAGAGAATTTTTTCAATCAAGCCAATACAAGGCGTGAAAGAAGAAGAAAGAGTGAGCTAGAGAAATGATGGTTGGATGGTTTTTATGAGAGCTGAAATTTTGATCTCCATATATTCTTGCAACAAAAAAAATATAGAGATCATCATTTTTCAGGTGGCTAAGTTGGTGTTTAGTCATTATAGGGGTTGTAGCCTCCCTTTGGAGTGGGTAATTCACTAAATTAAGGGTTGGTACTAATTGTAGGGTTGGTGCTATGCTAAACTAGGGGTTGGTGCCTCATAAAATTTGAAATATGGAAATATAAAGTTTGTGTTTCAGTGGGTTTTATTCCCCACCATGTTTTCCCACTTACATATGGTTTTTATGTGTTGTGTATCTTGCATTATGTTTTTCTGATTGAATGTTGAATATCTTAATAAGATCCCATGGTTATAAATGATATATGGATAACTTGATTGATGAATGTATGGTTTAGTAAATGAAGTAAAAGTTATTATAGGATTGATTTACCCCCTCCATCCTCCTCTCAGTCCATTGTGATTCCAACATGCATTATATGTGGATACTATACGCCGGAAAAGTGACAGGCGAGCGTGAGAATCTAAAAGTAACTCTTCCGCGTACCTGACCTCTCTAGGTCGTGCCGAGATAGCCGGTTGGGGTAGAATATGCGTGGGATGCAGAAAAACTAGTTAGGAAGTCTAATGTCTTTGACACGCACTAGTGGAATTTGCGAATCTAAGGCAAAGAAGGCCCTTCTAACTTGGACTGGTGTGATAGATCGATAGGCAAGGATGACTGCTTGAAGGCTCCAATCAATATCGAGCTTTGGCGTGATTCGATCTATAGGTTGTGGAATACGTGGAAAATGACATAGGATAGTTTCGTGTATGTCTCCTGATAAGGTCATATAGTGGATGGTAAATATAATTGACTCTATGGACGATTCTCTGGCCTAGTCCAGAATTCTCTAGCTTTGTTAGCCACTATATCTAGTAAGGACAATTGTTCGATGATAATAGGTGGAAGCGGAGTGGACTGAAATACTAGTGTGTGTAGGCCAGTGTCTATATCTAATTCTCTTATGGATTCGTTGGGTTGCGGGATTTGTGGATCACAACCATAGGTTCGTGTTTGTTGTGGGCCAGCTATGGTCATACGTAGAATCAAGTCTTGATTCCTAGTATCCAATAATCATACGCTTTCTCAGCTTCTATGTTTAGACCCAACAGTTGTGCAATCTTCTCAGAATACCTCACAGGCGTTCTCGCAACCTGGATTCTTAAGCTGGTATCTATATCTACGAGGGTGTCTCCAGCGTCTGGCTGTGGAACTAAAGGATCACACCCAAATGTTTGTTCTCTTTCAAACCCTTCTACAGTCATGTAGATGTTTTTCTAGGGTAATCTGTAGTTTGGCTGACTTGACCAAAATGCACGTGCCTGGTCATCTTCTATGTTTAATCCTCTTAACTGAGATCTGACCTGTTGGAAGTCTGTTGTTATTTGGAAGACCCGGATTCTAAGATTCTGGTCAATATCAGTTATTGCTATTGTGAGATTGGGTTGAGGCACGATTGGCTTGAAAATGTATTCTCTAGGCTCCCTAGGTCCCGTAATAGTCATACGAAAGCAATAATATAGACAAACTGCAATAAAGTGAACTCTAAGTATATGAAACGTATTTATAGCATATATGACTTCTTTTTGTATTTTCTGATGATTGATATGAATTTAAGAAAGCAGATATTTAAAATATTTAGAATTTGACAACTAAACTAATAATTTAAAACAAACAAAATAGCTGAGTGTAGCTATTTGTCTGTGCAATTTGTATATCTATTCTAAACAATGAAATAACTAATCTATTTGCAAGATTCTCGATCCTACCTCAGAAGTGGGGAATGAATCATAGTTTCTCAGAAACTATCAATCCCCACAGCTTCCCTAGCAATATCGAGAATAGAATTTACTGAAATAAAGTGATTAAATACTCTATTTGATATGATTCTAACTAGAACTTTGAAAGTTAAAACCTGGATTCCGCAGAACAGTGGTGAATCCGATGGTGTGTATGATCTTGTCCCCTCAGTGTGATCTCCTCATTCTTTCATGTTCATGTGGATCCAGAAAAACATGTAATTGTAGCACCGATAGGAGTAGGTGTTGGAACAAGGGACAACCTTCACAAGGCAGACAGAATAGAACGCGGATAGGAGAGGGATAGCGCAAGAGTACAGAGCTTGGCTTATGCAATTCCTAGCGGGATCTATTACGAATCATGCAACATAATGTGTCCAGAACCTAAAACTATCCTATTTGAAGAGCAAAACCTGCAACTTTAATGGCTTCCTAAGCTATTCTACTCTAATGGATTAGATAAAACAGCAACACTGTTTGCACAAGCTGGATATGTGGCTTACCAACAGCTGGACAATGCTAACCAAGCATGAAATGAACTATACTATCAATCCTAAGCAAGCTAACAGACCAAACCACTGAAAATGAGAAGACTCTAACAAGGAAATGGTGGCCATTTGCCTCAGCACAAGCTATGCATTTATAGGAATTCAATCACCCAAAGATCAAAACCAAACTAAACTCCTAAACAATAAACAAAGGAAAAACACTATTCCAGGGGACCAAAAACATAAATGCAAGCTTAAGTCGGCAAAGAAAGCTGGTGAAATGTGATATTTCATGCGAGTCGCGTCAAAAGAACATTCTGGAGAACGTGCACAGGACCGCCGCTCTGAGCAGGGCGGCGGTTACAGGACCGCCGCCCTGATCAGGGTGGTAGTTTCGTCACTGAAGATCAAGAGGCCAAGGAAAGAAGGAAAAAGGGAAAAAAAAATGGCGTGGGGGCTAAGCGAGGCATGTGGGATGTTAACGCATACTCCGAGAGCTTTCCTGGATCCCGAACACCTTGCGAAGAGACCTGTATCATCATTGGGGCACTTATTACGCTGTTCCGCAGCACAGTACCTTACAATTTTGGGTACGTACATATTACCCTCTCAGAGAAGCGTTTTAGCCATGAAGAGGCATAAAACGGTGGGTCCGAGTATGGCAGTCCCGAAATAGGGAGTTAGAAGCTATACGTTACACGTCCGTGTGTTGAAACGACGCCATCCAAAATTCCCGCCATCTGCAAGACGAAAGTAGAACTCAAGTGCAGATAGATACAATAATTTAGAAAATAAATGCTAAAATAATAGGGAATGAGAACGTACCATTCGTGTGGGGATAGAAACTTACCTCCATCAGTGCTCCAAACCTGTGAAAAGTCATTTTAAAATGAAACAATGTGATATATATATGAAAGTGGGGCCATTTTCCTATTCATTTGTGCGAGTTAATTTGATTGTTTTTTGAGCTTTGGGACCCACGGCGATGGTTTCTTGTGTGAGTATAGTTAAAACGTCCGTAGTGAGATTGTGATCATGCCTCCACGCGTGGAACACCGGCCTGCCAGATCACAGGTTGGTTTTCTTCAATTTTGTGTTTTTCCCCCTTTAAATTTGAAATGTTAAATTTGTCGTAATGGGGGGGTTATTTTTGAAAATGCTAGGCTCAAAAGGTACACTTGGGGGGCACCTACTGGGTAGGCTCCATTTTTAGGTTAAATGGTCTTTTTTTATTTATTTTGGGCTTTTTGGGATTAGAAACCCGCATGGGTTTTCGGACCGCGACCGCCGCCCTGGCCAAGGTGGTGGTTACGCGACCGCCGCCCTGTTCAGGGCGGCGGTTACATGACCGCCGCCTTTAAGGCGGAAGTTACAAAACCGCCTCCCTGCTCAGGGTGGTAGTTTTGCACAGAATGCAAAAGAACTTATTTTTGAGATTATGCTTGTACATTTTTACACTTCTACGCATTTTTATGACTCTCTCGGTATTGTTCAGATACTAACTTGCTCTGTTTTGTGTGTTTTTAGGTGTATGAAGGCGAGGGAGGAATGCATCAGATGGAGCCGAGAGAGAGAGTGTGACTGGCTGTCAGGGGTACTGGATGCCCTCTCACTAGACGAGGAGGACACACTACAGAGGGCCAATATACTACGCATATCGTACGTCCCACATGTCACACCATCTAGTCACATCCCTTGTGACTTATTTTCATATTGGGACGCAGATCGGAACACTTTCCAACTGCCAGGGGTCCGCGGTGAGTGGAATATCATGTTGGAGGATGTCTACCATATTTTGGGGGTCCCGATCATCGGGAGGAGACTCACATTAGAGACGGCAGGCTCACGGGCATAGATTGCATAGTGGGCAGGTTACATGGGAGATGCAGCTATCTCCACGGGGTCGAAGAAGGGAGTGAGAGTTCGATCCATCCCTTCTTTGCCTATCCCCATATTTTGACAGGCCATCATGGGGATCCTTACCTCGAGATTTATCAGTGATAAGGGAGGGGACACTTTGTTATACTACTGGGCCCCCATCATTGCATAGATAGAGGGGCATGGCCGGATATATGCCTGGGGGTGCAGACATTCTGGGGACCACCTACCATGATTATATAGGGTGGTCCATTTACAGGGACAGTCATTGAGCCACCCAACTCTAGTCATGAGTTGGGTGTATGAGCATTTTATTCCCTATGGCAGAGGTGTAGAGGTGGCAGATCTTGGGGCTGTGAGGTCAGCCAGATGGTCAGATATTTCGGTGCTTAGAGCACCTCACCAGCCAGTTGCCTCCCTTACCATAGCAGATATGGAGGTGACACCGTACCAGCTTATGGCCGGCATATGGGGTGAGGAGACCCTTACATTGATCTCTTGCTCCACCATAGGGCAGCTCATCGACCCCATGGGACGGGTGGAGGTACATCCTTTTGGCAGAGTTCCTCAGCAGTTTGGCCTTCCATATGCGGGCATGCTTCCCCCAGTGGCACCAGTTTACAGATTAGTTCGCAAGGCCAGAGGGGGGCCTAGAGGCCGAGGTTGGACAGTGGTCACTCCTGGCATTCCCATTACAGCCAGGAGGATAGTTCGGGCCAGAGGGAGAACCGGTGCGCCTCAGGAACCTTTGCTTCAGATTGCCGTGGGTCCTGCTCATAGCAGCGATGACCCTATAGACATTGACTCTGATTCTGAGGAGCTTACAGAGGGAGGGTCAGAGGAGCAAACTGATGATAGCGATCCTGAGTGGCATGACACTCAGGATATTATGTAGGCAGAGAGGGCCGAGCAGAGCGCAGAGGAGGACACTCTAGTTTCAGAGGAGCCACTCTCTCTGGGCCATGGTGGAGAGGACGAGTCAGTTGTGGGGCGACATGTTGCCCCTGCTACAGGAGCAGCCCCTCAGTTGGCAGCGGCATCCACGGCGGGTGCTGGCCCCATTGATCCATCTTGGAGGCCCGGTGATCCGAGTAAGTTATCCTTCTTCCTTTCAATGTTTGTTTAATTTAGGATTTGTTTTAATTGCTATTTCTCCTTGTGTTTTTATCTTGTATCTTTCAGCCTCTTGCTTGGTTTCTAATTCGTTTTTCTCCTTTGTTTGTAGAGACTGTCGACGAGTGGCGAGATCTGATCCGCAGGGTATGCACTGATTCCTTGATGATCCCCATGGATAAGACCCGTGCGGAGCTATCTGTAGATGCCGGGGAGCCTTCAGCAGCTGGCAGGCATACCGACGTCTTCGCTCCCATTTGGCACGTGGCCAGGATGGTGTCGACTCTCCGTACAGAGTTGGCGGGTTATAGGATAGCTGATCACCTTATGAGGAGCCACTCTCATGGTGAGAGTGTGGCTGCTCTTCGGGACCCTGAGCCCTCCGTTCATTTAGAGCGTTGGCGTAGCCGGAGTCCTAGGCGAGGGCGCACACCTTCGGAGGGGTTGCGTAGGGGTTGAGAGACCACTTAGCTCCTATGTATTTTGTACTATAGATTCTTTTGTATATCACGGGATCTTTGAGTGTTTTGACCATGCCTAGTGCATGATGGCATTGTATATAAACATTTATTATTATATATATGCATTTTTTTTGGATCAAAAGCTTGTCACTCATGTTTTCCCTTTATGTTTCCAGCTTCCTCGTGTATACTACGATGTATGGTTTATATGCCTTCTAGAATGTATGCAATGGAAAACAAATGATGCAAATGTTTGCTTTCTTTTTGTGTTTCATGATGCTGATACATGATATTGTAGATATATTGTGATCTTGAATCTTAGCTTCTATGAGCAATTTGGATACCTCATGTTTGTTTTGGAAAAGTGATGAAAATAACCAGTATGATGAACAGATTAACTTGCCCCACTCCTAACTCCACGCAACTAGTAAGATGCGAGGGCTTATCACCAAGAGCCAAGAAGAGCGCAAGTTATGAAATATGGTGAAATGATAGTGATAAAAGACAGACGAAGCTTTGGCGGAACTAAATTGAAAACTACAAGCTTACTCTACCTGAATGACTTCATAGTTTTGGATGCAACTTGCTTTGCGGTTTATCTAGACTTAGACCCGTAGATGGCCACATAGTAGACAAAATCTGGGTTTTTTAGGATTTTAACTCTCTTGGGATTTTGAACATCTGATTCATTCGTTTTTGACTCAAAGTTTGAATTGTTTATTTATGACCTTTTAACATTTGCTTTGTCAAGAGGACCCCCTACACTTTGCCCCATGCTACTAGTAAGAAGCGTGGGTTTATCACCATGGGCAAGGCATAGGAAAGTAAGGGCATTTCCATCCTTTCCCAACCCTACGTCACTAGTAAGAGACGCAAAGCTCATCACCGAAGGTTGGTGGGGTAAGGAAATGTGTAAAAATAAAAATTTTGTTTAATCACTTTTTGATTTGTCTTTTTTGAGTAAAATGTCAGTATGTGCTTATTCCCAAAGATATGTGTATATGGGATAGATGCGACACCATGAAGCTTCTAGAAGAGACCATAGGCAAGACACCTGTCCTAAGAAGAAATCAAAGCAAGAATAAACTTGCAAATCTTGGTACGGTTACCGTTAAAACTTCGTCATGTCTAATTTTATTTGATGATATCGTGAAAATGGAGAGATATGATTAGAAAGTTTTATGCCAACAACATCATGAGTTTGTAATGAATTGCTTTGAGAATAGATTCCTTGATCACAATTGTGTAAGAAATGAATGGACAAAATGATCCTAATCTATATGAAAATGCAATGTAGATAGTTATATAGGTAGCGTTAGCTGCCTATGCGTAGAAACGTTTGAGGTGTAGGAAATTGACTGTTTCGCCAAACTCCTCACCTTCTAACATACATAAGAGGTATGCACCATTTCCATAGTCCTTCATGACTCGGTATGGGCCGAACCATTTGGGCCGTAATTTCCTTCCTTCGCCGGTCTTCTTGTCGATCCGGTTGTCTAGTCTTAGAACTAGATCACTTTCGTATATATCACGTTCATAGACCTTCTTGTTATACTACCGGCACATTCGGTCAGCATAAGCTCTATGCCGCTGCTCAACATCTAACCTAGTTTCATCTAGGCTTTCTAGTTGGGAAAGACATGCTCTCTGTAAGCGTCTTCATCCAGAATCCCTTGTAGTGAAATGCGGAGACTGGGTATTTCGACCTCAAGCGGGGAGGACTGCTTTCTGCCCCAAATAACAACGAGAAAGGATTTGCTCCCGTTGGTGTTCTTATTAAGGTTCGGTGGGCCCACAAGGCCGGATATAACTTAAAATGCCAATCTCATTTGTTTTCTTTCACCGTTTAAGGAGAATGGCTTTCAGTGTCTTGTTTGTTGCTTCAGCCTGCCCGTTGGCTTGGGGATAATACAAGGAAGCCGTATTATGGCTTATTTTAAATTTATTGCATAGCTCATGAACCTCTTCATTCTTAAAGAAGTTCCATTATCGGAGATAATGATTTGCGGGATACCGTACCTACAAATGATTTGGTTCAAAATGAACTTGGCAATCGCAGAACCAGGTACAGTAGTAAGAGGCATGGCCTCCATCCATTTGGTAAATATTCAGTGGCCGTTGATTATAAAATTATGGCCGTCTGTGGATGAGGGAGAGAATTTCCCTATTAAATTCTAGACCCCATGTAGAAAAGGGCCATGGAGTTGCGATTGGTTGTAGAGCTTGTGCTGCCATGTGGATCTCGTGGGAGAATTCTTGGCACTTATGACACCTGCGTGCAAAAACTCTATCACGTCATGTTTTAGAGTGGGCCAAAAATAGCCCATTCGATGTATTTTTCGAGCGGTGGCATGGCCACCGAAGTGGCCTCCACATATACCACTGTGGGATTCATGGAGAATCCTCTTGGACTCTTCTGTGTCAACACACCTTAAGAGCATTCCATCGAATGCTTTTCGATAGAGCACCTGCTTCTATATAATGACATATTTAGCTACGATTATGCGTAACCACCTTCTTTGTTGTGGTGTAACTGCCTCCGGGTACGTATGGTCTATGATATAATTAATGATATCAGTGTACCAAGGACACTCAGAGATAGCGGGCCGAGTTTCGATTGTAGTATACGCATTCATCTGGAAAGTCTAAATCTACTAAATCACCTCCGTCTAAGGGTTGTCAGCTAACCAATCCATGATGATTTGTCCTTTAACTGATTTCTGATTTACAAATGTTAATTCAAAACTCTCCCATTAAGGTTATATAAAACGTCCAGCCTTTTTAGACAAGGACCCTTGTGTGTGAGAAAAAAGTCCGTAAAATGGTCCATTTTTACCATGACCTTCGTTTCTTGATTCAGCATATAATGTCTTAGGTGTTTAGTAGCAAAGACTATGGCAAGGCATTCTCGTTCTGCCTGTGTATAGCGTGTTTCATAGTCGAGCAGCAGCGTTCGGCCAATGAAATAAATCACACGTTCTCTCTTGTTATCGTCTTCTTAGGGCAACATACAGGCCAGGAGACATTGGTAGCTCGTGAATATAGAATTAACGGGCGATCTAGCTTAGGTGGCATTAGCGTAGGTGGCAATAAAAGGAAACACTTAACTGCATCAAAAGCTTCATTGCAATCTTCAGTCCAATCAAGGCTATAGTCTTTCTTGAGTAAATTGTTGATTGGATGAACGGCGAAGCTTAAGTCCAGGATAAATCTCCGGATTGCACCTAGCTTTCTAAGAAATGATCTGATTCCAGATTCACTGGAAGGTGGGACCATTTTGAGGACAGCCTGAATTTTGGTTGGATCAACATCAATTCCTCGTGACGATATGATGTAACCTAGGAGCTTTCCTCCTGTTACACCAAAACGCATTTCTCTCTGGATTTAGCGTGACTCCGTATTCTATTAGACATGAAAGAATGACGCGGAGTACTTCGGGATGGTCACAACGCTTCTTGGCTTTAGCCAATAAGTCATCTACGTAAGATTCCACGATTTTATGAATTAGATCGTGAAATATGCATGTCATGGCCCGCTGGTACGTAGCACCCGGCGTTCTTGAGACCGAATGGCATAATAGCGTAGCAATAGGTTCCCCAAGGAGTTATAAACATGGGTTTAGCTTGATCTTGCTCAGATATTCTGATTTGATTATATCCCGAGAATCCATCCATGAGAGACAAGAGTTCAAAACCAGCTGTTGCATCAACAATAACATCTATGGATGGTAATGGGAAGTCATCCTTAGGACACACTTTGTTGATATCTCGAAAATCTATGCAGATGCGTATCTTTCCATTCTTCTTGAGAACGGGAACGATGTTCGATACCCATTGGGAGTAGTCGACTGGCTTGATGAATCCTACCTGAAGGAGTTTTATTACCTCCTCTTTTACCATGAGAGATACTTTGGGCTTCATGGGTCTTGATTTTTGTTTAATTGGCTTTGCATCTGATTCTAGTAACGAGATTGTGCACCGCAATGTGGGGTACAACTCCTGTCATCTCCTTGTAATTAAATGCAAATGCCTTTTGATGTTCTTTGAGAATCTGAGTATGTATTTCCACCTCTTCTGGGGTTAACGAAGAGCCTAGTTTCAATATTCTTGGTTCATCTTCTGTTCCGATGTTGACATCGATTGTTTCTTCGATCAAAGAGGCGTTACCCTCTTCGAACTTAGGCGGTGCTGGAGGTAAATCTAAATCATCCCCATCTTCTACTGCGTATATGCTAGGTTCCATTTGTGAGGGAAGATCCGTTACGGGATTTCCGAAGTAGAAAGATGAATGTGGAATCAAGGATAAATCTAGCATGTGATAGGAGAGATGTAGTGCTGCATAGGCATTTAAATAATCCAAAGTAGCTGCATCACTATCAGCACGGTCTAGGACGGTAGAATTCACTTCCGCTTAAAAGAGGATTCGTCATTGTTTTTATCAATGGTTCATCACGAATGGACACCGTGAACTGGGTATCTTCTAACTCATTGCTTGGAGTAAAACGTGATGCTGAGGTTGCTATTGAATCGGTGAGAAGATTTTTCTCTCACGGGATTGCTTCAATAGATATGAAGTTGAATGCCTTACTTAAATCTAATACGGCATTTTTGTAAAGCTGCAAGTGTTCGGCTTTAGTTTTCATATACTTCACAAACTTGATTTTTCACTAATTGCGAGTCTCCCCAGGACTCTGATGTTATCAATACCAATTCTTTTGGCTAAGGTAAGGCCAAGGAGGAGGGCTTCGTACTCGGCGCCATTGTTTGTGCATTCAAAGTTTAATTTAAAAGCGAATGGGAGGACTTTCTCCTCGGGCGAAGTAAGAATTGTACCTGTCCCCGCTCCATAACGGCATTTAGCTCCATCGAAATGGAGAGTCCAATACTTAGCCAGGAGTATAGATGTTGGGGGCATCTGCTGCGTTTGCGCACTCTACTTCTACCATACAGAGGTCCTTTGCTGGAAAGGAACCAACACCTAGGGAAAATCCTATGCCTACTGAATCAAATGGTAAGAACATCGGTGAATCTTGTTCTATCAACTCAACGATTTTCGCAGTAGTCCTTAATGATATTGTTTCTTTAGTTTTATCTTTAGGGGTTGGAATTGTTTTGGCTATGCTGGTAGTTTCAAGATCCGTCGTAGGTACCAACTTTTCCTCTGGTTTTGGGTCAGTGGGTTTATTAAGTTGGTTTGTTGGCAGTTCAAATTCTGAGTGCACCCTTGGTCTTTTCCTTAAATCAACTAGGTGCAAATCGAAAGGTTTTGGATCGCCTTTGGCTACAAATACCTTTCCTAGATGCAAGAATCTTACTTCTTGAAATAATGTAGAAGGGATTGGCCTTCATTCGGTGTATCCATGGTCGGCCGAGTATCATATTATAATTAGTTTCCTGATCTATAATATAAAACTCAGTTAGGATTGTTTTAGGTCCTAGGGTGACCAGCAGTATTATAGTTCCTATCGAAGTGGATTTAAGGCTATCATAGCCTCTCAATGTATTTCGAGTAGTGGAATAGTTTGTTTCCCCATATCCAAGTTTTTGGAGGAAAGAGAAAGGGACTATGTTAACTGCGGCCCCATCGTCAACCATTTCCCGTTTTACATAGTTATTATAAACCCATACTTGTAAGTGTAAGGTTGGATCACCTCGGCGTGCGATCTCAGCATCTGTGGGCATTTTACTTATTTTGAATATGAATTTGACATCCTTGTCCGACTGCCCCGGAGGGTGGATATCAAAATCTACGTGATTTACTTGTGTTTCAGGAGGTGGAGTGATGTTAATTAGATGGCCTAGACCTAATGCTTATAAAAGAGCAGCTCTGTGAGGGGGGAGAGTTTTTTAGTAAGTCCAAAAATGAAATGTGTGAGAAGGTCTTTGTTAGGTCGTTAATTAAATCATAGGCACCTACGGGTTTTTCTACTATTTGCTGACTCTTATCTGTTTCTGGCAGAGGACTTGGGCTCGGTTGAGAGAAATACTCTCGTGTTCTTGTTATAGCTTCGATAGGTAGTTTAGCGTCTAATTCTACCAAACTGACTATCTTGGGTCTCGGTTGAGCTCCTAACTATGGCGCAACTGATGGATTTAATGAAGTCAACGCTTCATGATCATTGTTTCCCGTCATTGCAGCTTTGTTTGTTCCAGTTGCATTCAACCTATTGCTATCATGATTTGGGAGCGGATCGTTAAAGATCTTGAGGGGAGCATTCTGAGGAGAAACTACCCCCGTGAGTATATTTGGTGATGATGAGACGGGATCTGCCAAAAACAAATCTGTGAAGAACTGTCTTTGTTCTTCTGGCAAGCGTTGCATAAATTTATTGTAGTCACGACATGTTCTAGTATCGTGACCCCGAATTTTGTGGAAACCACAATAAGAATTGGGATTGTAATTCCTATTTTGTTGGTTAGGTGTGTATTATGGCCTAAAATTCTGATCAAACTGTTGCCTATTAGGACTAAAATTTTGGAATTGTTGTTTCTGGTTTTGACTTTGGTTTTGATAACCAAATGAGTTTTGGCTTGGCCCGTGTATGGGATTTTGCCATTGTTGTTGTTGTTGTGGATGGTTAAAATCCACTGTGTTGATCGTCGGGGTAAAGTTGTTATTTCGTTGGTTGTTTGTTTGTGACGGAGTATTAACAACATTTACCCTCTTGGGCTGGTCGATTACCCCATCCGTTGTTACCCCACAATTTTTGTTAAGGATTTTGGGTCCTGTTGGTTGTCAAATAGGACTTTTATGAAGAGCAACAGTCAGGGGACAAGAAGTCCCTCCTCTTTAATGGGAGAGGTTCCCTTATTCAGAAACAAACTTATTTACAAATATACAAAATATCATTTTCTGGTTAAACTTGGATATTACGAAAGTGTCTTTTGTAAGGATCATCAATTACAAAAGGACTGAGGAATGAGAGTGTGAGAATGAGCAGAAAGGCAACATGCAGAATTATAGATAGCAGAGTAATTCTTTATGTATGTGAAGTTACAGTGAATTTAAAACAAGATCATTCGTATCGTATAAATAAGATGGAATTTAAAGACACAAAGTTCTGTAAATAACATCTGCCAGAACACAAAGTTTCTTAACGTAACACAGATTCATTAATCAAGGACACACAGTTCCTTCTTGGTTGTACAAGATCACCATGTATTGCAAAGTTGAAGAGTATGCAATCAGCGAGACTAACAAACTAGTAACAAATGATCTTCACAAACATTAAACGAAAGCTCAGAGATAACGGAGATTAGATAGACAAAGAATGGAAAGCCCTTTTGTATTGATTTCTTTGTAATCTATTTACACTTTCAGAAAATATGCCAAGTTCTTCCTCCTTCTCAGAATGGCGTAGAGAGGCCATTATATAACTTACAAATCAGTTACTCTTCGTAACCACTTCTTTTAACCAAGAATAGTTAAGGACTGCCAACCGCAATACCTCAACTTCTTACAAAGAAAACTGAAAAAGAAAGGGAAGAAGAGAAAAGAATAAGGAGAAGAAGATAGGTGGCCAGTTACTGGGAGGGACCCACTGACTTCAAAATCTGCTGCCTGAATTTCTTCAACGCCTCAGCTATGTCTCTGCCACGAGGGACTGACGTGTTGGCCGCAGACTGAGTCCAAAATCCAAGACACTTCTCCATCTCTTTATCAAACTCGACATGAGTATGATAATCTTTATTTTCTTCTTCGATGGTAGATTGAAGAGAGCAAATATCCTTCATTTTCTCCTTGGAGATGGAACTTTCCTTGAATAAGTTATCTTTGACAAAAGCTCTGAATTGAGCTTTGATTTCTTGCAAGGAAAGGGGCATACCAGAAGTTTCATCTTGAAGATGACAGTGTATGTCTTTGAAAGCAGAGACCACCAGTGTCTTGAAAGCTTCACCCTTCTGCCAGCTGTTCTTCAGTTCTCCCAAAGCCTCCTCCAAGACTTTGATCTTCCACTCCACGCTGTAAACCCAGGATTTTGATAGATTATCCTTTGCATCATCAAAAACCTTATTCGCCAGTAAGATGTTCTCATTTGTCTGTCCCATAAGGCGGAGGTCTACTATGCAACTACTCCAGAGTTTGAGCTCTTTATCCATGATCCCGATAGTAGAGGACAGCTTCTGTTGCAAATTGTTCACTTTTCCATGGAGTTTAAAAGCTTCATCGATGAAGTTCAACCCTGCAACAAGCATATCATCCACCATGGCTTCCATAGCTCTGCCATAGACGGAATACTTGTGCATGTCTTTGATACTTTGTACTTCATCTTGGCTCAAAATTACAGGTGGTGGAAGAGTGGTCAATGGAGTAGGGTCCAAAACTTTGTCCTTAGACAAAAGAGACTTGATGAAGCCTGTGAGAATTTGGGCCTGTTCTTCCAACTGTTCAATAGTTTGCTGCCCTTTCTCTACCCTCCCAATGACTCGTGTGACCATTTCCTGAGGTTGTGGATCTCACCTTCAGGAGTAGACTCTTCCATTGGAATTCTTGAGAGCTCTAAGTCAGATGACTGTAAGTCCTGCTCTGATTTGTCCACTGTAGGCTTAGCAATCTCCAGGAATTGCTGACCTTGAGCATCAGACACTATTCTGGAGGTGGTTCTGGCTTTCTTGGCACGAGAAGGAGTGGTGCCCAACAAGGCTGCGACAGCATCAAAGTTTGGCCCTGAGCTCCGAGAGGAAGATTTCCTCTTTCTACTGTCAACAAGAGGCTGAACCCATGCAAAAGAAGAAGAGGAAGCAGCAGGAGGGGCAAGAGTACCAAGAGACATAGAGCTCATGACACTCAAGGTTTGCACGGCTGTGGTCTCAAGTTGAGATGTGAGTGGGGCGCTGGAGACAATTGCTGCAGAAGAATCAATAGCACTTGGAAGTTCAGTGCTCTGGACCTCTTTGTCCTTATCAGTTGGGTCTTCAGGAGCATTTGCAGGGGTTGGCATTTCACTTTCTTCACTTTCACTAAGAACAATGATGTTCTCTGGTCCCATAGGCACTTCTACCTGCTTTCTTTGAGGGTCATTTTCCACAGGCTCCTTCTTAACCTCCTTGAGTTTCTTCTGGTACACTTGAGTGGATGAAGAAGGAGTGGAAGCTGTAGGTCCTTGTGTTGATGAGGCAGGTGGGGTTTGCACTGGTGTTTCTGACCTAGGAATTGATGCCTCTCTCCTTGGTGTTGAAACATCCTTGGAAGAGGATTCTCCTGAGTGCCTTCTGAGCTCTCGAACTTTCTTGTCAAACCAGACCTTAGTCCTTACTAAGACTGGAGTAAGGATCTCAGCCAGATCATCTTTTTCTTTCCTGTTCCAATCCAAGTCCTCCAAGGGGGTGTGCTTAATCACACTGTCATACTCATATGAGTATAGATCAGAATTGTCATCCTGGAGTCCTTCGGGAACTTGGTACAAGCCGAGTTCTTGGATCAATTGCAGGGAGAACCTGCCACAATGCCTTCTCCTGGCCTCAAAATCATCTGCACAGTCAGCCCAGTAGTCTTCTGTATCTGCCCTATGATGGTAGATTATCTTGATGTTCTGTTCAATGAACTTCTTCAAGTCGAAGCAGGTTCTTGGCTTGAAGAAATGAACGGTGATAGGGACCAGGGCTCTCTCTATGTTCTGTGCGTCCAGGGCTGTTTTACAAGTGTAATTTCCCAAAGAGATGGGAAAGTGCAAACCAGGAAATCTTCTTGTCTCTGCAGGTTCTGTGCAGTTTGTCTAACTACCTGCATACTTCAATCAAAGCCATCTTATCATTGCAGAACATGGGAAGCCTCAGAGGGGTGCTCTCATAGTCGGCAAGCCTGATATAGGAGAATTTTCTGAATTGTATGAAATAAGCACCGTAGCGCGATATCAGATTCATGGCTTCATCAGAAAACCTCCTGGCAGTATCACCTTCAAGCAGCCTGACCACGTACATGGTGAAAGCATCATTGACCCTTCTGAAATTACGATTGCTGGTCTCCAGGGTGAACTGCGGGCAGTAAGCATATACTGGATCATCTTTGTGAGCGTCAATGTAAGAAAAGCCAAACCATTGCCGTGACACTGCCAGGGTATACATCAGGTAAGAAGTCATGTAGAACTTCTTTGTTTGTTGTACATTGGACAGCTGCTCTGCCAAATTCATGCTGATGATCTCTGCCCAGTTGATATTTTGTGTTCCCTCGCACACCATGCTGATGAGCGGGCACATCCAGAAGTGAAATTCGTTGGTAGAGGGCAAACCCATAACCCAAGCCAGTAGAATTATAAAGTCAGACAATTCTTCATTAAAATCTACCCGGAAAAGAGTTTTGGACAGGCGAGAGGCTCCTTTCTTAGGGTTCTTCAGCCAGGACTTCACCACCCGCGCCTTGTATTTGTCGCTATCTTGATTGAACAGAGCCTGTGCTTGATCCCGAGAAATGACTATGGCATTATCCATCTCTGGGATTCTCAGTGCGGTACTAATGGCGGCAGCATCCAGCTTGGCGATGAATTCCCCGTGTATATTGGTTAATTCACTGGAAACAGGGTCGAAGTGAGCTCCGCATGAAAGTACAGTATCAGCGCACTGTACCGAGATCGGAAAACCTCCAGCAAAAGCCAAACCGCTATTGTGAATCATTTGTGCCATTGGTGTAGGGTTTGCATCTGCCACCCTCGCCCAAAAATCGCCGAAGTCAAGATGCCGAGCTTCGCTGTCTCCAATATTGGGAACGGCAGATTCTAGTGGTGAAATTTGTTCCTGTCCCTGGAACTTGATCTTCATATTGATAGCAACAGAGCTGCAACCTAAACTCGGGAAGGAATTACAGAGAAAAGGGATACACGCGCAGGGAATTAGGTTGCAAGGGTTCGAGCAAGGATAGCATGGAAACAATGTGAAAAATGCAAAGGGGGGATGCCCGTTATATAGCCGTTTAGGAGAGAGAAAGGCCATGAATGCGCATTTAATACATACCCACCAATTTAAATAAGCTGGATATTCGGGTAGAGCGGCAAAAACTAGCACGAACGGCACTTGGTTCATTAGGGACATGTGAGACGTGAATGCGCGAAACACGCGGCTCGGCCGATTCGGGCGAAGCGGGGAAAAGACGCACAAATGCCTTTTGGGACACGCGGGACATGAGTGCGCGAAGTACACGATTTGGGCGAATCAGCCGAAAAGGTTACAATGGGTCCGGAAAAGTTTGGGACATTTGGGACGAAAATGCGCGAAGTACGCGGTTCGGGCGAATCAGCCGAAAATGGAACAACTTGCACAATTTGACTTGGGACATTTGGGACATGAAAGTGTGAAGTACGCGGTTCGGGTGTTTCGGCCGAAAATGGAACAGCTTGCCTGATTAACTTTGGGACATTTGGGACGAAAAGTTCCGACAGGCCCGAAAATGGAACAACTTCAGGGATTTCGGCCGATCGGGGAACAGAACGCACTTTTGAACTTGGGACAGTTGGGACAAAATTTCCGACATGCCCGAAAAACACACAAAAAGACCCAAAAATGCAGACTTTTCTCAATTTCACGACTTTTAACAATTTCAGCACAACAGAGAAGACACTAAAACTCAAAATAAAGAAAGTTCACTTTCTTTAAGAGTAGGGAATTTTGAGTGGACAACAGGTCCTTGATTGACATTTGTGATAGTTGTAGTGTTTTGAGTGGAGGTGTTTAACCTCCCGTTTGTTCCATATGTCTTACGGCCACTATCTATCGCTGCTTGGTCTATTCAAAGAGCGCTCTCAAGTACTTCATCATAAGTTCTTAGCAGGAACTTCTGGACTTCTTCCTTCACCTCCTTGCTGAGAGAATGAAGGAATAAATCGCATAGTTCCATCTGATCCATGTTTGGAGCACTTGTTGAAGAATAAAGAACTTGTATGCCACCTCTGGATGAAATGGGCGACAGATTCATTGTGTTCTTGTTTGATGTGCAAGAATTCCCTGATTCTTGTTCTCAAGAATTTGTTCATATCAAAGGCTTTGCTGTTCTCTACAATTTGTTCATATCGAAGGCTTTGATGAACTCTAACACGAGTTGTTTAAATGAATGGATGGAGGCTTCAGGTATCCTGTAATACCAGTCGAGAGCGATGCCTTCCAAAGTTTTGGGAAATATTTTAGCAACAACCCCATCCCAAGGGAGTAATTCTCGTATGGCTGTAGCGTAAGCTTTGATATGTGCATTTGGATCTCCCTCACCCTTGAACTTGGGTAGATCAGGAAGAGGTCTTGGAAGCATGATGCTTCATATGGTGAAGTCTAATGGTTCCTTTAGATATTCTGAATAAGTCCATATCGCATAGCTTTCGACCATTGATGGTGGTTGCTTGAGGGAGTGATGGTGGGATAGGTTGTTGATACGGTGCAGCGTATGCATTGGCAGGGGCATAAGGAGGTCCCTGTGTTTGAGAAAACATGCCAGGAGAGGAGAAGATATCTCCTTGTGGTGATTTGGAGTACATGTTTAAGTATGACAGGGTATTGTCAAGGAATGGATTGTTTGACACTAGACCGGGAGGAATAGTGTTAGAGATGATGGGCCTTGTTGGCGTTTGTTGTGGATAGTGAGAGATGATGGGCCTTGTTGGCGTTTGTTGTGGATAGTGAGGCGGCATGCCTAATGTGCCTACTCCTGTGAGGAGATCTACTTGGCCAGAGTGGTATGGAGGATTGGAACTTCCTGTTTGTATGAATGGAGAATTTTGACTTGCTTGAGCCAGTTCTAACCCTCTCACTTTTTCTACTAACGTTGAAATGACTTCATTTGGTGAAGTCACGGTGTTTTGTCTGAGTGGCGTTTGTTGTATACCCTGGTGTTGTATAGGTACGTGATATCTTGTCATAAACTGATCGTTATCTTGCCAAGTTTCTCCGAGAGTATTTCCTATATGTAGTGGCATAGAGGTATTTTCTTGAAAAGAGATCTCGGGTTGTATTTGTAAACCTCCTACAGGTGGGTACATACCCCGGGAGCGTTGTTCACTCCTAGGATAACGTATTGACTGTCCATCATCTAAGACCAGGTATGGATCTGATTGCCTACTAATTTGTGGTCTAAGTAGCATTTGAGGAGACGAACCAGACTCTCCGGTAAACGTCATATTGTTTGAACCTGAAGGCTCTGTTTGTTGCGCTCGAGGGGGTTGATCTAACTCCTCAGTTTGAAAAGACGAACTATATCTGGTTCTTGGGGTTTGTGTTGACAACTGATTAGTTGAATAGTTGTTCGCCCCATACTGAGAGCGAGGGTGATGATTACCTATTCTGTTGGGCGTAGTATGCCTCAAGACCCAAGAGGGGTCTGCCATATGCATCGAATCCCGACATATTCGGGGGGTATATGAATACCCGCAGAATAATGGGAAGGAGCGAAGGTGATTTGTGAAAGGAAACGTGATATTATGACTTCGAACGAGAAAGTAGGAAGTTTTACGTCAGCTTCACTAATTTCGTTTGTTTCACGTCGGGTTCACCAATTTTGTACTCCGAAAAAGTGACAGGTGAGCGTGAGAATCTACAGGTAACTCTTCCGCGTACCCAACCTCTCGAGGTCGTGCCAAGACAGCCGGTGGGGGTAGAATATACATGGGATGCAGACAAACTAGTTAGGCAGTCTAATGTCTTCAACATGCACTAGTGGAATTTGCGAATCTAAGGCAAAGAAGGCCCTTTTAACTTGGACTGGTGTGATAGATCGATCGGCAAGGATGACTGCTCGAAGGCTCCAATCAATATCGAGCTCTGGCATGATTCGATCTATGGGTTGTGGAATACGTGGAAAATGACCCGGTATATTTTCGTATCTTTCTCTGGATAGGGTCATATGGTGAATGGTAAATATAATTGACTCTATGGACGATTCTCTAGCCTAGTCCAAAATTCTCTAGCTTCGTTAGCCGCTACATCTAGTAAGGACAATTGTTCGATGATAATAGGTGGAAGTGGAGTGGAATGAAATACTAGTGTGCGTAGGCCAGTGTCTATATCTAATTCTCTTACGGATTCATTGGGTTGTGGGATTTGTGGATCACAACCATAGGTTCGTGTTTGTTGTGGGCCTGCTATGGTCATACGTAGAATCAAGTCCTAATTCCTAGTATCCAATAATCATATGCTTTCTCAGCTTCTATGTTTAGAACCAACAGTTGTGCAATCTTCTCAGAATACCTCACAGGAATTCTCGCAACTTGGATTCTTAAGCTGGTATCCATATCTACGAGGGTGTCTCCAGCGTCTGGATGTGGAACTAAAGGATCACACCTGAATGTTTGTTCTCTTTCAAACCCTTCTACAGTCATGTGGATGTTTTTTCTAGGGTAATCTGTAGTTTGGCTGACTTGACCAAAATGCATGTGCCTGGTCATCTTCTATGTTTAATCCTCTTAACTGAGATCTGGCCTGTTGGAAGTCTGCTGTTGTTTGGAAGACCCGAATTCTAAGATTCTGGTCAATATCACTTATTGCTGTTGTGAGATTGGATTGAGGCACGATTGGCTCGAAAATGTATTCTTTGGGATCCCTAGGTCCCGTAATAGTCATACGAAAGCAATAATATAGACAAACTGCGATAAAGTGAACTCTAAGTATATGAAACGTATTTATAGCATATATGACTTCTTTTTGTATTTTCTGATGATTTATATGAATTTAAGAAAGCAGCTATTAAAATATTTAGAATTTGACAACTAAACTAATAATTTAAAACAAACAAAATAGCTGAGTGTAGCTATTTGTCTATGTAATTTGTATATCTATTCTAAACAATGAAATAACTAATCTATTTGCAAGATTCTCGATCCTACCTCAGAAGTGAGGAATGAATCATAGTTTCTCAGAAACTATCAATCCCCACAGCTTCCCTGGCAATATCGAGAATAGAATTTACTGAAATAAAGTGATTAACTACTCTATTTGATATGATTCTAACTAGAACTTTGAAAGCTAGAACCTGGATTCCGCAGAACAGTGGCGAATCCGATGGTATGCGTGATCTTGTCCCCTCAGTATGATCTCTTCGTTCTTTGTGCTCACATAGATCCAGAAAATTGCGTGTAATGCTTGCATCAACAGGAATAGGTGTTGGAACAAGGGACAACCTTCAGAATGCAGACAGAATAGAACGCGGATAGGAGAGGGATAGCGCAAGAGTACAGAGCTTGGCTTATGCAATTCCTAGCGGGATCTATTGCAAATCATGCAACATAATGCGTCCAGAACCTGAAACTATCCTGTTTGAAGAGCAAAACCTGCAACTTTAATGGCTTCCTAAGCTATTCTATTCCAATGGATTGGATAAAACAGCAACACTGTTTGCACAAGCTGGATATGTGGCTTACCAACAGCTGGACAATGCTAACCAAGCATGAAATGAATTATACTATCAATCCTAAGCAAACTAACAGACCAAACCACTGAAAATGAGAAGACTCTAACAAGGAAATGGTGGTCATTTGCCTCAGCATAAGCTATGCATTTATAGGAATTCAATCACCCAAAGATCAAAACCAAACTGAACTCCTAAACAATAAACAAAGGAAAAACACTATTCCAGGGGACCAAAAACATAAATGCATGCTCAAGTCGGCAAGGAAAAGCTGGTGAATCATGATATTTCACGTGAGTCGCGTCAAAAGAACGTTCTGGAAAACACGCGCAGGGTACTGCCGCTCTGAGCAGGGCAACAGTTACAGGACCGCCACCCTGATCAGGGTGGCAGTCACGAGACCGCCGCCCTGCAGGGCGGCGGTTTCGTCACTGAAGATCAAGAGGCCAAGGAAAGAGGGAAAAAGGGGAAAACAAAGGGCACGGGGGCTAAGCGGGGCATGCGGGATGTTAACGCATACTCCGAGGGATTTTCTGGATCCCGAACACCTTGCGAGGAGACCTGTATCATCATTGGGGCACTTATTACGCTGTTCCGCAGTACAGTACCTTACAATTTTGGGTACGTACATATTGCCCCCTCGAGAAGCGTTTTAGCCATGAAGAGGCATAAAACGGTGGGTCCGAGTATGGCAGTCCCGAAATGGGGAGTTAGAAGCTATACCTTACACGTCCGTGTGTTGAAATGACGCCATCCGAAATTCCCGCTACCTGCAAAATGAAAAGAGAACTCAAGTGCAGATAGATACAATAATTTAGAAAATAAACGCTAAAATAATAGGGAATGAGAACGTACCATTCGTGCGGGGATAGAAACTTACCTCCATCAGTGCTCCAAACCTGTGAAAAGTCATTTTAAAATGAAACAGAGCGATATATATATGAAAGTGGGCCCATTTTCCTATTCATTTGTGCGAGTTGATTTGATTGTTTTTTGAGCTCTGGGACCCACGGCGACGGTTTCTTGCGTGAGTATAGTCAAAACATCCGTAGTGAGATTGTGATCATGCCTCCACGTGTGGGAACACCCGCCCTGCCAGATCACAGGTTGGTTTTCTTCAATTTTGTGTTTTTCCCCCTTTAAATTTGAAATGTTAAATTTGTCGTAATGGGGGGGGTTATTTTTGAAAATGTTAGGCTCAAAAGGTCCACCTAGGGGGGGGCGCCTACTGGGTAGGCTCCATTTTTAGGTTAAATGGTCTTTTTTTAACTTATTTTAGGCTTTTTGGGATTAGAAACCCGCATGCGGGTTTTCGGACCGCGACCGCCGCCCTGGCCAGGGCGGCGGTTACGCGACCGCCGCCCTGTTCAGGGCGGCGGTTACACGACCGCCACACCTTTAAGGCGGTGGTTACAAAAACCTCCTCCCTGCTCAGGGTGGCAGTTTTGCACAGAATGCAAAAGAACTTATTTTTGAGATTATGCTTGTACATTTTTGCACTTCTACGCGTTTTTATGACTCTCTCGGTATTGTTCAGATACTAACTTGCTCTGTTTTGTGTGTTTTTGGGTGTATGCAGGCGAGGGAGGAATACATCAGATGGAGCCGAGAGAGAGAGTGTGACTGGCTGTCAGGGGTACTAGATGCCCTCTCACCAGACGAGGAGGACACACTACAGAGGGCCGGTATACTGCGCATATCGCGCGTCCCACATGTCACACCATCTAGTCACATCCTTTGTGACTTATTTTCATATTGGGACGCAGATCGGAACACTTTCTGACTGCTAGGGGTCCGCGGTGAGTGGACTATCACGTTGGAGGATGTCTACCATATTTTGGGGGTCCCGATCATCGGGAGGAGACTCACATTAGAGACGGCAGGCTCACGGGCACAGATTGCACAGTGGGCAGGTTACATGGGAGATGCAACTATCTCCACGGGGTCGAAGAAGGGAGTGAGAGTTCGATCCATCCCTTCTTTGCCTATCCCCATATTTCGACAGGCCATCATGGGGATCCTTGCCTCGAGATTGATCAGGGACAAGGGAGGGGACACTTTGTTATACTGCTGGGCCCCCATCATTGCACAGATAGAGGGGCATGGCCAGATATACGCCTGGGGTGCAGACATTCTGGGGACCACCTACCATGATTTATATAGGGTGGTCCGTTTACAGGGACAGTCATTGAGCCACCCAACTCTAGTCATGAGTTGGGTGTATGAGCATTTTATTCCCTATGGCAGAGGCGTAGAGGTGGTAGATCCTGGGGCTGTGAGGGCAGCCAGATGGTCAGATATGTCGGTGCTTAGAGCACCTCACCAGCCAGTTGCCTCCCTTACCACAGCAGATATGGAGGTGACACCGTACCAGCTTATGGCCAGCATATGGGGCGAGGAGACCCTTACATTGATCTCTTGCTCCACCACAGGGCAGCTCATCGACCGCATGGGACGGGTGGAGGTACATCCTTTTGGTAGAGTTCCTCAGCAGTTTGGCCTTCCATATGCGGGCATGCTTCCCCCAGTGGCACCAGTTTACAGATCAGTTCGCGAGGCCAGAGGGGGGCCTAGAGGCCGAGGTTGGACAGTGGTCACTCCTGGCATTCCCATTGTAGCCAGGAGGATAGTTCGGGCCAGAGGGAGAACCGGTGCGCCTCGGGCACCTTTGCTTCAGATTGCCGCGGGTCCTGCTCATAGCAGCGATGACCCTATAGACATTGACTCTGATTCTGAGGAGCTTACAGAGGGAGGGTCGGAGGAGCAGACTGATGATAGCGATCCTGAGTGGCATGACACTCAGGATATTATGCAGGCGGAGAGGGCCGAGCAGAGCGCAGAGAAGGACACTCTAGTTTCAGAGGAGCCACTCTCTCAGGGCCATGGTGGAGAGGACGAGTCAGTTGTGGGGGTGACATGTTGCCCCTGCTACAGGAGCAGCCCCTCAGTCGGCAGCGGCATCCGCGGCGGGTGCTGGCCCCAGCGATCCATCTTGGAGGCCCGGTGATCCGAGTAAGTTATCCTTTCTTCCTTTCAATGTTTGTTTAATTTAGGATTTGTTTTAATTGCTATCTCTCCTTGTGTTTTTATCTTGTATCTTTCAGCCTCTTGCTTGGTTTCTAATTCGTTTTTCTCCTTTGTTTGCAGAGACTGTCGACGAGTGGCGAGGATCTGATCCGCAGGGTATGCACTGATTCCCTGATGATCCCCATGGATAAGACCCGTGCGGAGCTATCCGTAGATGCCGGGGAGCCCTCAGCAGCCGGCAGGCATACCGACGTCTTCGCTCCCATTTGGCACGTGGCCAGGATGGTGTCGACTCTCCGTACAGAGTTGGCGGGTTATAGGACAGCTGAGCGCCTTATGAGGAGCCACTCTCATGGTGAGACCGCGGCTACTCCTTCGGGACCCTGAGCCCTCCGTTCATTCAGAGCGTCGGCGTAGCCGGAGTCCTAGGCGAGGGCGCGCACCTTCGGAGGGGTTGCGTAGGGGTTGAGAGACCACTTGGCTCCTATGTATTTTGTACTATAGATTCTTTTGTATATCACGGGCTCTTTGAGCGTTTTGACCATGCCTAGTGCATGATGGCATTGTATATAAACATTGATTATTTATATATATGCATTCGTTTTGGATCAAAAGCTTGTCACTCATGTTTTCCCTTTCTGTTTCCAGCTTCCTCGTGTATACTACGATGTATGGTTTATATGCCTTCTAGAATGTATGCAATGGAAAACAAATGATGCAAATGTTTGCTTTCTTTTTGTGTTTCATGATGCTGATACATGATATTGTAGATATATTGTGATCTTGAATCTTAGCTTCTGTGAGCAATTTGGATACCTCATGTTTGTTTTGGCAAAGTGATGAAAATAACCAGTATGATGAACAGATTAACTTGCCCCACTCCTAACTCCACGCAACTAGTAAGATGCGAGGGCTTATCACCAAGAGCCAAGAAGGGCGCAAGTTATGAAATATGGTGAAATGATAGTGATGAAAGACAGACGAAGCTTTGGCGGAACTAAATTGAAAACTACAAGCTTACTCTACCTGAATGACTTCATAGTTTTGGATGCAACTTGCTTTGCGGTTTATCTAGACTTAGACCCGTAGATGGCCACATAGTAGACAAAATCTGGGTTTTTTAGGATTTTAACTCTCTTGGGATTTTGAACATCTGATTCATTCGTTTTTGACTCAAAGTTTGAATTGTTTGTTTATGACCTTTTAACATTTGCTTTGTCAAGAGGACCCCCTACACTTTGCCCCATGCTACTAGTAAGAAGCGTGGGTTTATCACCGTGGGCAAGGCATAGGCGAGTAAGGGCATTTCCATCCTTTCCCAACCCTACGTCACTAGTAAGAGACGCAAGCTCATCACCGAAGGTTGGTGGGGCAAGGAAATGTGTAAAAATAAAATTTTCTGTTTAATCACTTTTTGATTTGTCTTTTTGAGTAAAATGTCAGTATGTGCTTATTCCCAAAGAGATGTGTATATGGGATAGATGCGACACCATGAAGCTTCTAGAAGAGACCATAGGCAAGACACCTGTCCTAAGAAGAAATCAAAGCGAGAATAAACTTGCAGATCTTGGTATGGTTACCGTTAAGACTTCGTCATGTCTGATTTTATTTGATAAAAGATTCTGAGATATTTGATGATATCGTGAAAATGGAGAGATATGATTAGAAAGTTTTATGCCAACAACATCATGAGTTTGTAATGAATTGCTTTGAGAATAGATTCCTTGATCACAATTTGTGTAAGAAACGAATGGACAAAATGATCCTAATCTATATGAAAATGCAATGTAGATAGTTATATAGGTAGCGTTAGCTGCTTATGCGTAGAAACGTTTGAGGTGCAGGGAATTGACTGTTTCGCCAAACTCCTCACCTTCTAACGTACATAAGAGGTATGCACCATTTCCATAGTCCTTCATGACTCGGTATGGGCCCAACCATTTGGGCCGGAATTTCCTTCCTTCGCCGGTCTTCTTATCGATCCGACTGTCTAGTCTTAGAACTAGATCACCTTCGTATATATCACGTTCATAGACCTTCTTGTTATACTGCCGGCACATTCGGTCAGCATAAGCTCTATGCCGCTGCTCAGCATCTAACCTAGTTTCATCTAGGCTTTCTAGTTGGGAAAGACATGCTTCTCTGTAAGCGTCTTCATCCAGAATCCCTTGTAGTGAAATGCGGAGACTGGGTATTTCGACCTCAAGCGGGAGGACTGCTTCTGCCCCAAATACCAGCGAGAAAGGAGTTGCTCCCGTTGGTGTTCTTATTGAGGTTCGGTGGGCCCACAAGGCCGGATATAACTTCAAATGCCAATCTCGTTTGTTTTCTTTCACCGTTTTAAGGAGAATGGCTTTCAGTGTCTTGTTTGTTGCTTCAGCCTGCCCGTTGGCTTGGGGATAATACAAGGAAGCCGTATGATGGCTTATTTTAAATTTATTGCATAGCTCATGAACCTCTTCATTCTTAAAAGAAGTTCCATTATCAGAGATAATGATTTGCGGGATACCGTACCTGCAAATGATTTGGTTCAAAATGAACTTGGCAATCACAGAACCAGGTACAGTAGTAAGAGGCATGGCCTCCACCCATTTGGTAAAATATTCAGTGGCCGTGATTATAAAATTATGGCCGTCTGTGGATGAGGGAGAGAATTTCCCTATTAAGTCTAGACCCCATGTAGAAAAGGGCCATGGAGTTGCGATTGGTTGTAGAGCTTGTGCTGGCATGTGGATCTCGTGGGAGAATTCTTGGCACTTATGACACCTGCGTGCAAACTCTATCGCGTCATGTTCTAGAGTGGGCCAGAAATAGCCCATTCGATGTATTTTTCGAGTGGTGGCATGGCCACCGAAGTGGCCTCCACATATACCGCTGTGGGATTCATGGAGAATCCTCTTGGACTCTTCTGTGTCAACACACCTTAAGAGCATTCCATCGAATGCTTTTCGATAGAGCACCTGCTCTATAATGACATATTTAGCTACGATTATGCGTAACCACCTTCTTTGTTGCGGTGTAACTGCCTCCGAGGTACGTATGGTCTATGATATAATTAATGATATCAGTGTACCAAGGACACTCAGAGATAGCGGGTCGAGTTTCGATGTAGTATACGCATTCATCTGGAAAGTCTAAATCTACTAAATCACCTCCGTCTAATGGGTTGTCAGCTAACCAATCCGCGATGATTTGTCCTTTAACCGACTTCTGATTTACAAATGTTAATTCGAACTCTCCCATTAAGGTTATAAAACGTCCAGCCTTTTTAGACAAGGACCCTTGTGTGAGAAAAGTCCGTAAATGGTCCGTTTTTACCATGACCTTCGTTTCTTGATTCAGCATATAATGTCTTAGGCGTTTAGTAGCAAAGACTATGGCAAGGCATTCTCGTTCTGCCTGTGTATAGCGTGTTTCATAGTCGAGCAGCGTTCGGCTAATGAAATAAATCACACGTTCTCTCTTGTTATCGTCTTCTTGGGCCAACATACAGGCCAGCGAGACATTGGTAGCTCGTGAATATAGAATTAACGGGTGATCTAGCTTAGGTGGCATTAGCGTAGGTGGCGATAAAAGGAAATGCTTAACTGCATCAAAAGCTTCATTGCAATCTTCGGTCCAATCAAGGCTATAGTCTTTCTTGAGTAAATTGTTGATTGGATGAACGGCGAAGCTTAAGTCCGGGATAAATCTCCGGATTGCACCCAGCTTTCCGAGAAATGATCTGATTCCAGATTCACTGGAAGGTGGGACCATTTCGAGGACAGCCCGAATTTTGGTTGGATCAACATCAATTCCTCGTGACGATATGATGTAACCTAGGAGCTTTCCTCCTGTTACACCAAAGACGCATTTCTCTGGATTTAGCGTGACTCCGTATTCTATTAGACGTGAAAGAATGACGCGGAGTACTTCGGGATGGTCACAACGCTTCTTGGCTTTAGCCAATAAGTCATCTACGTAAGATTCCATGATTTTATGAATTAGATCGTGAAATATGTATGTCATGGCCCGCTGGTACGTAGCACCCGGCGTTCTTGAGACCGAATGGCATAACAGCGTAGCAATAGGTTCCCCAAGGAGTTATAAACGTGGTTTTAGCTTGATCTTGCTCAGATATTCTGATTTGATTGTATCCCGAGAATCCATCCATAAGAGACAAGAGTTCAAAACCAGTTGTTGCATCAACAATAACATCTATGGATGGTAATGGGAAGTCATCCTTAGGACACGCTTTGTTGATATCTCGAAAATCTATGCAGATGCGTATCTTTCCATTCTTCTTGAGAACGGGAACGATGTTAGATACCCATTGGGAGTAGTCAACTGGCTTGATGAATCCTACCTGAAGGAGTTTTATTACCTCCTCTTTTACCATGAGAGCTACTTTGGGCTTCATGGGTCTTGATTTTTGCTTAATTGGCTTTGCATCTGATTTAGTGACGAGGTTGTGCACCGCAATGTGGGGTGCAACTCCTGTCATTTCCTTATAATTAAATGCAAACGCCTTCTGATGTTCTTTGAGAATCCTGAGTATGTATTTCCACTTCTTCTGGGGTTAACGAAGATCCTAGTTTCAATATTCTTGGTTCATCTTCTGTCCCGATGTTGACATCGATTGTTTCTTCGATCAAAGAGGCGTTACCCTCTTCGAACTCAGGTGGTGCTGGAGGTAAATCTAAATCATCCCCATTTTCTACTGCATATATGCTAGGTTCCATTTGTGAGGGAAGATCCGTTACGGGATTTCCGAAGTAGGAAGACGAATGTGGAATCAAGGATAAATCTAGCATGTGATAGGAGAGATGTAGTGCTGCATAGGCATTTAAGTAATCCAAAGTAGCAGCATCACTATCAACATGGTCTAGGACGGTAGATTCACTTCCGCTTGAAAGAGGATTTGTCATTATTTTTATCAATGGTTCATCACGAATGGACACTGTGAACTGGGTATCTTCTAACTCATTGCTTGGAGTAAAACGTGATGCTGAAGTTGCTATTGAATTTGGCGAGAAGATTTTTCTCTCGCGGGATTGCTTCAATGGATATGAAGTTGAATGCCTTACTTAAATCTAATACAGGCATTTTTGTAGAGTTGCAAGTGTTCGGCTTTAGTTTCATATACTTCAGAAACTTGATTTGTCACTAATTGCGAGTCTCCCAGGACTCTGATGTTATCAATACCAATTCTTTTGGCTAAGGTAAGGCCAAGGAGGAGGGCTTCGTACTCAGCGCCATTGTTTGTGCATTCGAAAGTTTAATTTAAAAGCGAATGGGAGGACTTTCTCCTCGGGTGAAGTAAGAATTATACCTGCCCCCGCTCCATAACGACATTTAGCTCCATCGAAATGGAGAGTCCAATACTTAGCCGGGAGTATAGATGTTGGGGCATCTGCTGTGTTTGCACACTCTACTTCTACCATACAGAGGTCCTCTGCTGGAAGAGGAACCAACACCTAGGGAAAATCCTATGCCTACTGAATCAAATGGTAAGAACATTGGTGAATCTTGTTCTATCAACTCAATGATTTTCACAGTAGTCCCTAATGATACTGTTTCTTTAGTTTTATCTTTAGGGGTTGGAATTGTTTTGGATATGCTGGTAGTTTCAAGATCCGTCGTAGGTACCAAATTTTCCTCTGGTTTTGGGTCAGTGGGTTTATTAAGTTGGTTTGTTGGCAGTTCAAATTCTGAGTGCACCCCTGGTCTTTTCTTTAAATCAGCTAGGTGCAAATCGAAAGGTTTTGGATCACCTTTGGCTACAAATACCTTTCCTAGATGCAAGAATCTTACTTCTTGAAATAAAGTAGAAGGGATTGCCTTCATTCGGTGTATCCATGGTCGGCCGAGTATCATATTATAATTAGTTTCCCGATCTATAATATAAAACTCAGTTAGGATTGTTTTGGGCCCTAAGGTGACCGGCAGTATTATAGTTCCTATCGAAGTGGCTTTAAGGCTATCATAGCCTCTTAATGTATTTCGAGTAGTGGAACAGTTTGTTTCCCCATATCCAAGTTTTTGGAGGAAAGAGAAAGGGACTATGTTAACTGCGGCCCCATCGTCAACCATTGCCCGTTTTACATAGTTATTATAAACCCATACTTGTAAGTGTAAGGTTGGATCACCTCGGCGTGCGATCTCAGCATCTGTGGGCATTTTACTTATTTCGAATATGAATTCGACATCCTTGTCCGGCTGCCCCGGAGGGTGGATATCAAAATCTACGTGATTTACTTGTGTTTCAGGAGGTGGAGTGATGTTAATTAGATGGCCTAGACCTAATGCTTCTAAAAGAGCAGCTCTGTGAGGGGGAGAGTTCTTTAGTAAGTCCAAAAATGAAATGTGTGAGAAGGTCTTTGTTAGGTCGCTAATTAAATCATAGGCACCTACGGGTTTTTCTACTATTTGCTGACTCTTATCTATTTCTGGTAGAGGACTTGGGCTCGGTTGAGAGAAATACTCTCGTGTTCTTGTTATAGCTTCGATAGGTAGTTCAGCGTCTAATTCTACCAAACTGACTATCTTGGGTCTCGGTTGAGCTCCTAACTGTGGCGCAACTGATGGATTTAATGAAGTCGAGGCTTCATGATCATTGTTTCCCGTCATTGCACCTTTGTTTGTTCCAGTTGGATTCAGCCTATTGCTATCATGATTTGGGAGTGGATCGTTAAAGATCTTGAGGGGAGCATTCTGAGGGGAAACTACCCCTGCGAGCGTATTTGGTGATGATGAGACGGGATCTGCCAAAAACAAATCTGTGAAGAACTGTCTTTGTTCTTCTGGCAAGCGTTGCATAAATTTATTGTAGTCACGACATGTTCTAGTATCGTGACCCCAAATTTTGTGGAAACCACAATAAGAATTGGGATTGTAATTCCTATTTTGTTGGTTAGGTGTGTATTGTGGCCTAAAATTCTGATCAAACTGTTGCCTATTAGGACTAAAATTTTGGAATTGTTGTTTCTGGTTTTGACTTTGGTTTTGATAACCAAATGAGTTTTGGCTTGGCCCTTGTATGGGATTTCACCGTTGTTGTTGTTGTTGTGGATGGTTAAAATCCACTGTATTGATCGTCGGGGTAAAGTTGTTGTTTCGTTGGTTGTTTGTTTGTGACGGAGTATTAACAACATTTACCCTCTTGGGCTGGTCGGTTACCCCATCCGTTGTTACCCCACGATTTTTGTTAAGGATTTTGGGTCCTTGATTGAAATTTGTGATAGTTGTAGTGTTTTGAGTGGAGGTGATTAACCTCCCGTTTGTTCCATATGTCTTACGGCCACTATCTATCGCTGCTTGGTCTATTCGAAGAGCGCTCTCAAGTACTTCATCGTAAGTTCTTAGCGGGAACTTCTAGACTTCTTCCTTCACCTCCTTGCTGAGAGAATGAAGGAATAAATCACATAGTTCCATCTGATCCATGTTTGGAGCACTTGCTGAAGAATAAAGAACTGTACGCCACCTCTGGATGAAATGGGCGACAGATTCGTTGTGTTCTTGTTTGATGTGCAAGAATTCCCTGATTCCTGTTCTCAACAGTTTGTTCATGTCGAAGGCTTTGATGAACTCTGACACGAGTTGTTTAAATGAATGTATGGAAGCCTCAGGTATTCTATAATACCAATCGAGAGCGATGCCTTCCAAAGTTTTGGGAAATATTTTAGCAACAACCCCATCCCAAGGGAGTAATTCTCGTATGGCTGTAGCGTAAGCTTTGATATGTGCATTTGGATCTCCCTCACCCTTGAACTTGGGTAGATCAGGAAGAGGTCTTGGAAGCATGACGCTTCGTATGGTGAAGTCTAAGGGTTCCTTTAGATATTCTGAATAAGTCCCTATCGCATAGCTTTCGACCATTGATGGTGGTTGCTGAGGGAGTGATGGTGGGATAGGTTGTTGATACGGTGCAGCGTATGCGTTGGCAGGGGCATAAGGAGGTCCCTGCGTTTGAGAAAACATGCCAGGAGAGGAGAAAATATCTCCTTGTGGTGATTTGGAGTACATGTTTAAGTATGACGGGGTATTGTCAAGGAATGGATTGTTTGACACTAGACCGGGAGGAATAGTGTTAGAGATGATGGGCCTTGTTGGCGTTTGTTGTGGATAGTGAGGTGGCATGCCTAATGTGCCTACTCCTGTGAGGAGATCTACTTGGCCAGAGTGGTATGGAGGATTGGAACTTCCTGTTTGTATGAACGGAGAATTTTGACTTGCTTGAGCCAGTTCTAACCCTCTCACTTTTTCTACTAACGTTGAAATGACTTCATTTGGTGAAGTCACGGTGTTTTGTCTGAGCGGCGTTTGTTGTATACCCTGGTGTTGTATAGGTACGTGATATCCTGTCATAAACTGATCGCTATCTTGCCAAGTTTCTCCGAGAGTATTTCCTATATGCAGTGGTATAGAGGTATTTTCTTGAAAAGAGATCTCGGGTTGTATTTGTAAACCTCCTATAGGTGGGTACATACCCCGAGAATGTTGTTCACTCCTAGGATAACGTTTTGACTGTCCATCATCTAAGACCAGGTATGGATCTGATTGCCTACTAATTTGTGGTCTAAGTAGCATTTGAGGAGACGAACCAGATTCTCCGGTAAACGTCATATTGTTTGAACCTGAAGGCTCTGTTTGTTGCGTTCGAGGGGGGGTGATCTAACTCCTCAGTTTGAAAAGACGAACTATATCTGATTCTTGGGGTTTGTGTTGACAACTGATTAGTTGAATAGTTGTCGCCCCATACTGAGAGCGAGGGTGATGATTGCCTATTCTGTTGGGCGTAGTATGCCTCAAGACCCAAGAGGGGTCTGCCATATGCATCGAATCCCGACATATTCGGGGGGTATATGAATACCCGCAGAATAATGGGAAGGAGTGAAGGTGATTTGTGAAAGGAAACGTGATATTATGACTCCGAACGAGAAAGTAGGAAGTTTTACGTCAGCTTCACTAATTTTGTTTGTTTCACGTTGGGTTTCACGATGTGTTCACCAATTTTGTACGCCAGAAAAGTGACAGGCGAGCGTGAGAATCTACAAGTGACTCTTCCGCGTACCCGACCTCTCGAGGTCGTGCCGAGACAGCCGGTGGGGGTAGAATATGCGTGGGATATCAGACAAACTAGTTAGGCAGTCTAATGTCTTCGACACGCACTAGTGGAATTTGTGAATCTAAGGCAAAGAAGGCCCTTCTAACTTGGACTGGTGTGATAGATCGATCGGCAAGGATGACTGCTCGAAGGCTCCAATCAATATCGAGCTCTGGCGTGATTCGATCTATGGGTTGTGGAATACGTGGAAAATGACCCGGTATAGTTTCGTATCTTTCTCCTGATAGGGTCATATGGTGAATGGTAAATATAATTGACTCTATGGACGATTCTCTGGCCTAGTCCAGAATTCTCTAGCTTCGTTAGCCGCTATATCTAGTAAGGACAATTGTTCGATGATAATAGGTGGAAGTGGAGTGGACTGAAATACTAGTGTGCGTAGGCCAGTGTCTATATCTAATTCTCTTATGGATTCGTTGGGTTGCGGGATTTGTGGATCACAACCGTAGGTTCGTGTTTGTTGTGGGCCAGCTATGGTCATACGTAGAATCAAGTCCTGATTCCTAGTATCCAATAATCATACGCTTTCTCAGCTTCTATGTTTAGAACCAACAGTTGTGCAATCTTCTCAGAATACCTCACAGGCGTTCTCGCAACCTGGATTCTTAAGCTGGTATCTATATCTACGAGGGTGTCTCCAGCGTCTGGCTGTGGAACTAAAGGATCACACCTGAATGTTTGTTCTCTTTCAAACCCTTCTACAGTCATGTGGATGTTTTTCTAGGGTAATCTGTAGTTTGGCTGACTTGACCAAAATGCATGTGCCTGGTCGTCTTCTATGTTTAATCCTCTTAACTGAGATCTGACCTGTTGGAAGTCTGCTGTTGTTTGGAAGACCCGGATTCTAAGATTCTGGTCAATATCAGTTATTGCTGTTGTGAGATTGGGTTGAGGCACGATTGGCTCGAAAATGTATTCTCTGGGCTCCCTAGGTCCCGTAATAGTCATACGAAAGCAATAATATAGACAAACTGCAATAAAGTGAACTCTAAGTATATGAAACGTATTTATAGCATATATGACTTCTTTTTGTATTTTCTGATGATTTATATGAATTTAAGAAAGCAGCTATTAAAATATTTAGAATTTGACAACTAAACTAATAATTTAAAACAAACAAAATAGCCGAGTGTAGCTATTTGTCTGTGCAATTTGTATATCTATTCTAAACAATGAAATAACTAATCTATTTGCAAGATTCTCGATCCTACCTCAGAAGTGAGGAATGAATCATAGTTTCTCAGAAACTATCAATCCCCACAGCTTCCCTGGCAATATCGAGAATAGAATTTACTGAAATAAAGTGATTAACTACTCTATTTGATATGATTCTAACTAGAACTTTGAAAGCTAGAACCTGGATTCCGCAAAACAGTGGCGAATCCGATGGTATGCGTGATCTTGTCCCCTCAGTATGATCTCTTCGTTCTTTGTGCTCACGTAGATCCAGAAAAGCGTGTAATGCTTGCATCAACAGGAATAGGTGTTGGAACAAGGGACAACCTTCAGAATGCAGACATAATAGAATGCGGATAGGAGAGGGATAGCGCAAGAGTACAGAGCTTGGCTTATGCAATTCCTAGCGGGATCTATTGCAAATCATGCAACATAATGCATCCAGAACCTGAAACTATCCTGTTTGAAGAGAAAAACCTGCAACTTTAATGGCTTCCTAAGCTATTCTACTCTAATGGATTAGATAAAACAGCAACACTGTTTGCACAAGCTGGATATGTGGCTTACCAACAGCTGGACAATGCTAACCAAGCATGAAATGAATTATACTATCAATCCTAAGCAAACTAACAGACCAAACCACTGAAAATGAGAAGACTCTAACAAGGAAATGGTGGCCATTTGCCTCAGCACAAGCTATGCATTTATAGGAATTCAATCACCCAAAGATCAAAACCAAACTGAACTCCTAAACAATAAACAAAGGAAAAACACTATTCCAGGGGACCAAAAACATAAATGCATGCTCAAGTCGGCAAAGAAAGCTGGTGAATCGTGATATTTCATGCGAGTCACGTCAAAAGAACGTTCTGGAAAATGCGCACAGGACCACCGCTCTGAGCAGGGCGGCGGTTACAGGACCGCCGCCCTGATCAGGGTGGCGGTTTCGTCACTGAAGATCAAAAGGCCAAGGAAAGAGGGAAAAAGGGGAAAACAAAGGGCGTGGGGGCTAAGCGGGGCATGCGGGATGTTAACGCATACTTCGAGGGCTTTTCCGGATCCCGAACACCTTGCGAAGAGACCTGTATCATCATTGGGGCACTTATTACGCTGTTCCTTTCCACATCGGCTTCCCTGAAAGGACCCTCAGGGGGTTGAGTGTAGTTGAAGATTGCATTTCAATTTTCATCCGTACAGTACCCAATACAAACAAAAAATAAGAAAAAGAAGGAAGGAAAGACTATACAAGCTCCCCCCCAAAGGACAACTTCCTCCACCCCAACATTTTCTCGCAATACTAGATAATGAGGAGAATCCAAGGTTTTAGTGAATATATCTGCAAGCTAATCAGCAGTAGGAAAAAAACTCCATCTGAACAAATCCACCCTGAATCAACTATCGAATGAAGTGCATGTGGATCTCAATATGTTTAGGACACTGATGCTCAACAGGATTATGTGCAGTTTTGAATAGCACTTTGGTTATCACACCAAAGAAGGGAAGGAGACTCCTGTGGAAAACCAAACTCACCAAGAATATGACGAAGCCATATAACCTCCTGACATGCTATAGTCACAACACCTCGATACTCGGCCTCGGTGGATGATAATGCAATTGTATTTTGTTTCTTGATAAGACCATGCAACAGGACCAGAGCCAAGATGAAAAAAGTAAACCAGAGGTAGATTTGCGAGTGTCATGACATCCACCCCAATCAAAATGTATGAAGCCCTCAATACATGAAATACTTTGTGGTGTATAACATATGCCAAAACTCAAAGTCCCCATGAATATAGCGCAAAATATGCTTGGTTGCTTGTCAATGACTCTCGTGAGGCTCAATGTAAAAAGCGAGAGACAAGGTTAACAGAAAAAGTGATATTGGGACGAGTGTGAGTGAGATACAAAAGACTCCCAACCAATTGTCTATATAAAGTGACATCTACTAAGTTAGATGTACATGCAACAGTCAATTCAATACTTGACTGAAAAGGTGTGGGAGACGGCTTACAATCAGCCATGTGAAATATCTGAAGTAGATTTGTGGCATACTTCTTCTGACAAATAGAGATGCCCTCAATAGATTGGTGAACCTGGAGACCAAGAAAATAGTGCAAGAGGCCCATATTTGTCATATCAAACCCTGCTTTCAACTTATGTTTAATGTCCTAAACCATAAAATATGAACTACCCGTAATGATGAGATCATCAACATACAAGACTAATATCAACAAGTCATCATCAATTTTTAGAGCATAAATAGTTTGATCAGTCTCATAACGATGGAATCTAGCAGACAACAAAAAAGCATCCATTCTCTCATACCAAGCCACGAGGGGTTTGCTTGAGACCATAGAGAGAACGACAGAAGTCTACAAACCAATGAAGAGTCCTACACGAAGCCTGTGTGGTTGCTCCATGTAAATTTCCTCATGAAGATCACCATGCGAAAAGGCACTCTTCACGTCCATCTGATAAACTGACCATCGATGAGAAGCCAGTGAGGGAAAGCACAAGACGAACAAAATCCATCTTGGCTACAGGAGCAAAGGTTTCAGAGTAATCCACTCCTTCAACCTAAGAGAATCCCTTAGCAACAAGATGAGCCTTATACTTATCAGTGGTAGCGTCAGCAAGCATATTTGGTCTTATAGACCCATTTACACCTCACCAATTTTCTTCCCTTAGGAAGTGGCACCAACTCCCATGTTTGATTCTTCTTACAAAGAAGAATACTCATCCTCCATAGCAGCATCCCACTCTGGTTGTCCAGAAGCCTGTGAAAAATGAACAAGATCATTAGAAATAGCTTGGCTCATAAGAGCCATACCAGCGTAAGGTCGATGATCTGTAGCACCAGAAGTCTCTTCTCTAGTACGCCGTTGATCACGTGAATCACCCGCCAAATCACCAACAACATCCAAAGTAGTCTTCAACCATTTAGTCCTTGGCTAAGGAGCATGAGCAGGGTCAGGAACAAGATCAAAAATAGGTGGGCCATTAGTATCAATATCATCATTTGTGAGAGGTACATGAGGTGAAGGATGGAGAAGGAAGAACATTCATGAACTAAAGGAGCCTTGGTCTCAACAACACGAACATCTTGTCGAAACAATATATCTTTTGTAGTGGGATCGAAAAGGATGATATGCCTTCACATGCTCATAACGGCCAACAATGATGAGTTCTTTGGTTTTCTTCTCCATGGATTTCTGTGTATCATCATGTACAAAAAGCCCAAGCTTTGCAACCAAAGACCCGAAAATCTGAAATGTCAGGTTTTTCATCCGACCAAGCCTCTTCAGGAGTAACCCCCCGCACTACTTTATGCGTGCATCTTGTTCTGAATGTGGTTTGCACAATTCACAACTTCCGCCTAGAACTCCGATGCTAATTTTTTGGACTGAACCATGCAATTCGCCATTTCCTTGAGTATTCTTATTCTTTCGTTCAACAACTCTATTTTGCCGAGGGGTGTAAGGAACAATATACTGGTGCACAATTCCATGATTAGCACAAATAACAACAAATTCATTACTTACATATTCACCCCCCCATTGTTCGTACGCAGAGTATTTTAATACAATGCCCTGATTGTTTTTCAACAATAGATTTAAAAACTTTAAATCTATCTAGGACATCACTTTTATATTATCAGAAAATATGCACCCAAGTCCTTGTGAAATCATCAATAAATGTCAACACATACTTAGCACCAGAAAATGATCTAGAAGGAAATGACATATTGTCACTATGTACCAATTCTAGGTGAGCCTTAGCTCATGTTTTGCTTGTCCCTTTGGAAAGGGATCTTGATGTTGCTTACCCAACATACAACTTGGGAAAACACCATTATTAGAATTCACCTTCAGAAGACCTGTGACCATATTTTGTGAAGAGAGTTGTTGCAGATACTTGTAATTGAATTTTCTAAACCTCTCATGCCACAATTTGCTTAAAGAATCAACACAAGCAATAAGTGAAGATCCTGCAGTATTGTCAAAGTTCTCAAACACATACAAATGTGAACATGGGTCCACCACTCCTGTAGCAACAATATCATCATGATCATGTAGTTCCTTGATTGCAACCTTATATGGTGAAACTTCAACAATTCTACCATCACCAGAATTACAGATTTGATATATGGAAAGCAAATTGTTAGAAATATTGGGAACATAGAGAACATCATGTAAATGCCCATTAGGCATATTGACAGTGCCAGAACCCACAACATCAAGAGAAGAACAATTGCCCACCAAAATCTGTGAAGTGCTGCTATCAGATAACATAAGTCAACAAATCTCTGGAATGTGCGATATGATGTGAAGCTCTTGAGTCAAAAATCCGCTTGTCTCGCAAAGGAGAAGAAGCTCGTGCAGAAAGAGCCTTACCCTTGATAGTATTGGAAGAGGAAGAAGGAGATGGAGCATTGATCTTGTGCTGTTTTAGAGCCTTTTCCAAAGCTTCCAATTTCAAAAAACATCTGGATTCCTGATGAAAAAAAAATTCCACAAAAGGAGCATGGATCAAACAGTCTTTTTTTGGGACGAATTCTTAGATTTTCCACTATTCTGTATGTTTAGAGGAATCAATAGAGGGAGGTGAAGGTTTAGAAGCCACATTTGGAGATGACAAAGTCGATGATCAGAGGAGCCTTGCTTGGATTTATTTTTCCATTTTTTCTTAGGCAAATTAGCTACTAGTGCATGGTTTGAAGTTGGTATGGCATCAAGAGAGATTAGCTTAGTCTGTTCTAGAGAGAAACATGCTCACAAAACTCTTCAAACGAGGGCATAGAAAAACTGAGAACCCAAGGCATCCATAGTAGAAAAAAAGGCAGAGGTGAAAACTGAAAAGGGTCCCTTTAACTTGGTCAAAACCATGTAAATGCATTCTTCATCCTTTTTAGTTTTACCACCAACTTGACAACTGACTACAAATTTCGTTAAATTTTGTGAGAAATTCTTCTATGGAAGCAAAATTTGAAGGTGATAAAGAGTTTAACTCAAGATCTAGTTGAATCAACTTGAACTCATTAATCTTGCTAAATAAAGTCCTCAAATTTATCCCCATACCTCTTTCGGTGCGTTTGCAGAAGAAATGTGGAATTGCAAATTATCCGCCACATTCAAGGCGATCAACCCAAGCACCTCATCCTGTTTGCATGCATGCATACTATTTTTCCTTTTCTGTGGTGAAGGCAGGAATGCTTGCATTGAAGACATGCCATAAGCCACGGGATTGCAACAATTTTTGCATCTTCGGTTTCCATACATGATAATTTGATGAATTTTAAAGGCTCAAAGAACCGTGTATCCATAGTTCAAAAAATGCGTAAATCAGGATGTAATTGGCAGGCCAAATTTAGTGAGATTGAAATATACGGGAATTGGCAAAAAATCGGCATTAATTGAGCTCACACTTTAGGTCGCTACTTTTAAATACATTTAAATTCATAAACATATACTCTAAATTAAATGGTCATAAACAATTGACTAAATGGAATGCGAGAAGTTGAAAAAATGTACAGTATATAGTATACAACGGTACTCGTATACTGAGTATACTATTATACATGTTAAATGATGTTAAGCTGTTAAATCATTCCTGCCGTTACAATGATGTTAAATGTTAAATCGTTATACAGTATACTATTGATTAATGATGTTAAGTTGCTTGGTCTAAAAAGGTGCAAAAATGGATTTTATGAAAATAATAAAAATCGTTGCCATCAATGCGTAGAAGCTCGTAGAAAATATACACTTTTAGAGAAAACGGCCTTGAAACGGAGCCACAGAATGAAAGTTATGGCACATGCAAGTTTTTGCTGCTACATCTTCCTGGACCCTTTCCAAAAATGGCAAGTTTCCCAGAAATTATATCTTTCACCAAAAATCCAAAAAAGGAAAGAAATGCTCAAAAAAGGAAAAAAACCGATTACATGAGTAGAAGAAAACAGGAAAAAAAAACCGCAGAAGCTAAAAACGATTCGACCACGATTTTCCACACGATTTTCCACACGATTTTCCACGATTTTTGCAGGTAATTTTCAGCGCCGAAAATCACGATTTATCGCCATTAAACAAATTGCGATTTATGTAAAGATAAATCGTTTTGCATGGCAACCAACGATTTATCACCTGATAAATCGCGATTTCTAGGAAGGCTACTGCGTGTATCCATCATTGGTGCTGAAGATGCTCGCTGCCATTAGTGAGCAAAATATACTGCACGCCAAAGACAATGTGCCCACATTGCAGGGTCCGTCCCATAATGATCAAAAATATTTTTTTATTACTTCCTTTGGGGCTGGTAATAAAAATTGAATCAATAGAACGGGGTTGAAAAAACATGCAGTTTATGCAAAAAACGTGTACTCGATTTCGAGTTACCGTGCAAAAGTTATTAAGCTTTCACAATTCTCGTAAAATAGGCCAATTTTAATTTAAGGAAGACCCATTGATTAAAAAATCAGCACCAAATTCTAGCAGGCCATGGTGGTAGTGTGACCACTCGTTGGAATCAGAGAGAAGATGTAAGGATTCTACACTATGCCTCCCATTTAGCGAGACAACCCTCCAAAATATATTAATGGAGCAAAATCAAAGCTTCCCAGAAATTATATCTTTCCCCGATAAGAATATTGAAATCTCAAGCCGTAATACCTTTACATGGTAATAGTGACACCAGGCATAATGACCTCCTGTCACATCAAGACAAAGACTTTCACCATAGCACCAAAATTACTGCATATAATCCATAATGGAATCCATATTGTTTTTATTCTTTACAATCAGAAGTGAACTTGCTGCAACCAAATTGGCATTCAAAATCAAAAGGAAGGCGCTGAGGTTCGAACTTAAGAGCTCCCGGACACAGGCCAAGTGCCTAGACCACTACCATCATCGACTGTGCAATGGGAGAAATATTTTTTTATCGTTTCCTTTGGCGCTGGAAATAATAAAAAATAAAAAATGCCATAACAGCTCTATGTATAGCTGATCCACTGCTGCTTAAACATGCATGCACATGAGCAAAAAAAAAACGTGGAGCTACAGACTAGGGCTACTCCCAAGCATAGCACAAACTCCAGGTAAAAAGTGTAGAGAGGTCGAATAGAGAGGAACGTATAGGACGCAGATTATGCCTAAGCAAGAAACCAAATGATAAATGATAACTTACACAATCCAATGCCATGACAAAAGTAGATTGAGCCACCACGAAGCTAAAAATAAGTAGAGAGGCCACACACAGGTAAAAAAAACGTGGCTGAGTTGTGAAGCTCCAAATGTTCAGCTAAGAAGATAGAGCCAGCAAATAGAAGGAAGGAAAAGTGATTCACTCCATGTACCAAAGATGACCACCCAATCCAAGAACAATACTGCAGCAAAAGAATCGCCCAATGTAGAGGAAAGGAGATGGCAGCAGGCCAAAAAAACGTCCCTAGCTAGAGAGAAAATCGATCCAACAAAGAAACCAGAAGACTCTACCAAAAACAGAACCGCCACAGCTCCAAAACGCACAACTGAGATTCGATGCACAGTTGAAGATCTCTTATTCCTGCAACAAAAATATGCATATAAACTGAGAGGATTATAACCTAAGCTCCTTGCACAACAAGCTCTGATACCAAAATAGAACTAAGAACTAGATCTAGGCAGGAAAAACAGATTAACAATCCAAAATGAACTCAGCTTTATTATTGCAAATAGTTGCAGAGAAAAGACAAAAATATTATTGCTGTAAGCTTCATCTTTAAGTCACAGGAAGAGGGAGTTAAATAATAAAACAATAAAACAAACATTCCCACAAAATATGGGAATAACGCCAAACTTGGGGGATGAGGATCTCTCCACAAAATCAGGGTGGAGAGATTCTCTCAACCTCCCAAGTTTGAACATGAGTTTGAATAACTCACTTAAAACAAAAGGTTAAAAATATAACATATTTAAATAACTAAATATGCTCCACATGAGCTTATTTAAAGTGTAAATGTAAATAAATTAATTTACACGAACAATTTTTTGGTCCCTTGACCTCATCATAGCCATCCTCTAAATTGGCAACGAACCCCCTCTTGTGTCCTATCTGGGGCACTATCTACCTCATCAAAAATTCCACCGTCATGGCCATATATTTTCACATCCTATCCAGAACACCAGCTAGACAGTTTTATTGACCATCTTTGTAGTTTTGTGCATATTTTGATGTCTACCTTTGACCCTTTGGTCCCACGAGCTTAGTACATCCATACAATGGGTTCCCTCTATCCTTGTAGTAGTCTTCCAACTCATGGGTCCGTAGGCCATTAACGTTTCCTCCATTGAGGCCATGTTATGTTCCCTACCAATTTGTTTTGAAGGTATTACCATCTTTATCTTATGTTTTTGACATGGTCATTTTAGACTCTAGGTATTTCTGTCAGGCATCATTTTTTTGTTCTCTCATCTTCTCATTTATCTCTTTCAAACTCATGATTGATTCCATTTTATGTCATTGATCCCTAGTTTGAGGGGGTGAGCCTCATAATTAAATTCTGCATATTTCACATCCTTATCTATCACATCTCATTTTTTTCTCGTGGCTTGTCCAAAACCACTCAACAAAAAGGGGAAAATGTAGACACCTAAAATTAGCACCGTTAATTCTTATATCCGTGTTCGGTTGAGTCTCCACATTATCACGTCAATATTATCATCTTTAATCCTCTATCATAAGTCTTATTTCTTCTCATTATATTTTATCCCTGTAAAAATCATTCTACAGTTGTAAAATCCTATTTTAATCCTCTTAAAACCACCCAAACCACTTACAAACCAAAATCAAATAAAACCAAAACAAAAACAAAACTTCTCAACCATTTCATAATCCCTTACCTATATAACCTCTTTCTAACTCCCATCCTTCATCAAAACAACCCAAAACATCTTAGTTTGGGAAGTAGTTTCAACCTTTTCCCCATAAAACCAGGATCACTGGTGATCCTACCAATCGTTGGTGATTCTCCAAGGTCAGTGACTATCCTATATAAACGAGTTTTTGTAGCAAGCTCCCAATTAGATACTGAAAAATAAAAGTTTTTTCATTTTTAGATAACATGATTGGGAAATTGGCTTGCCGTCGATTTCTCATCCTTAACTCTAACTAAAAATTTAAAACCGAATGTTACAATAATTGTAATGCACAGTAATAAACACTATTTATATAAATTGCATTGCAAAGAGTAAAATAATAATTCAATGTTCATTTTACTCCAATTTCTTATTCTAACAAAATATACTCATTTGAAATTCTATATTCAATGCAAAATTACAATTCACTTAATGATTAAATTTACTCATAGTTATTTTCAAAACATTATTTCATAATTATCACTTTCTCATTCATTGCTACTAGTAATTCATTCATACAAGTCGTTGACTCGTTTCTGGTTATAAATCAATTTGTAATTATGTTTTGCAATTGAGTTTACAATAAAAATATGATTCATTCCAAATATATAGAACAACCAACCCTCAGGTTGAACATAATATACAAGACATAATGATTATTACAATCTTCTACCAACTTGTAGAGTATATTTGGATATGAGTACAAGAGCAGACATATTGCATTTTCCTCCAACCACAGAGCAAATATGAGCACTGCGGCCTGGCGTGTCATGTTATCGTGTTCACACACCCTTATCAAAGCTAATGTCAACTCACAATCTTGAATTAGCTTACAACACCATTGATCTCCAACATATATATTTATACATATACATGAAACGCGTCGCATGGTGGTGGAGTTATGTCATACCCCACACGTTTCCTATATTGGCTGTGGAGAAATTCATGATCCCTTTCCCCCTTTAGTATGGCATTCAATGACAAGGAAATGTTATAATGTCTAATTACTTAACAATTATGGTTTACACCAAATTAGATGAAGAATCGTGTTTATTTATCTTGTTAAGGGTGTGGGGATAATATAATAAGTAGTCAACCACTTTTAGAAACGAGCTTAGGTTACATATATTGTTTAGTCACAATATAATATACGGTGTACGATGAGAAATCAACAAAATGAGTTCCAAATAGTGGAAAGAGTGAAAGTGTTTTAAGTTGATATAATAATAAAAGACTAATGGGAAGATTAGATTGATTGTGAAGTATTGAAACGTATTATTATGCGATAAATTAATCATTATATTGGTAGGAGAATTATTCCCAACATGGTATGGTATCTTTGTTGGCTAAAGTATTCCATTTTTCAATTAATTTCATTATACGACAAACCCTCTTAAATGATAACTAAATAATGGGCGAATTTTAAAATTAAAAATTTTCTTGACTATAATTAATCACTATACTTTAATTCTTAATATAATAACCCATTACTTTGTATGATAAATAAATTAAAACTAAAATGAATAGTTGAAATTTAATTACTCAATAAAAATTATATTTTATTTAATCATTAAAATTGTTAGTCACAAATTAGAGTTTAAGTATAATAATAATTCTCTGATTATATATCCATAAAATAAACCTTATTGAAATATTTGAAGTCAAATTCCAAGCTCACGGTTGGAAGAGCTAATTATGTAAAGTGGATAAATAAGTTTAAAACTATATAATATTATGATAAATAAAATAATAAATAGATAAGTTAAACCATATGTTATTCTATTTTTATTTTTATTTTTTAAAAGATGGCCATGGAAAGATCCAACCCTTATTAAATTTGTGGCTAAAATATAAATAGATAGGTTAAACCGTATATTATCCTATTCCTTTTTTTAATCTTTACAAGAGATACATTGCCTAAAATGCAAACGAAGGATTTTAGTAGCAGTAAATTCCAAAAAATTCATAAGGATGGTGGTGGTTATATATATATATATTTAATTATATAGTATATATATATATATATATAATAACATAAATACCAGTAATCTTTAGATGCTCATTTTTAAATTGTTTAAAATAGAATAAGTAAATAAATCTCTCATCTATTTCTACTTTTTGACTCTGAGTGAATTTAATATTTAAAATTAAATTAGAAAAATCAATTTATTTGAGTGCTAGAAAACTATAGAAATAAAAGAAACTAGAAGATTCTAAATTCCCAACTAGAGAAAAATTATACATCGATACAATGAAGAAGCACTGGAATAAATAAAATTAATTAAACACATAAAAAATAATAGATATAGAGGAGGATTTATAATTATATAATTTTTCTATTAGAGGGAGTTCCATGACCGCCCGCACCTTATTTATGTTGATGCTTAAACAAATCTCAAACCCTTCTCTCAGTCCTGTAACACTCTCCTTGGGCAATATAAATTCTCCAGCACCGATTTTTTTAGGTCCTTTTCTTTTACTCTTCAACCTCTATTTAAATTAAATCGGCCCATCCTCTAAAATGTATTAAAAGAGTTGTTGAATATTTTCAATGCTATTGTCATATATTAAATGGTATGGGGCATGGGTAGACTGTCATATTTTAAATTATGATATTAAATGTCATTAATGTCCATTTATTGGGTTGCACTAAATTTATTACAATTGAATGTGTTGAATAATATGAGGGTTCTAGAATAGTTATTATTATTATTATTATTATTAGAGTGTGACAAAGTCGCAATTTTTAACTTGATTAATGTAATTAACTATTTAATTTTATTTAAGAGAAATTATTTTCTTAAATATATTAATGGTTTAATTGTTTATATATTGGATTATTTTTCTTTGATGTTGATATATGGTGTATCATGGTGATTTCATTCACCTACATATTGAGATGAAACTTATATGTGGTTTGACAAGTCACTATGATTAACGCAAGGGACACTAGATCCTAGGGTCAACACATTGTGTTGAAATATCGATAGAAGATTATGTAAACAAATTAAAACCAACTTACCCTTGATTTCTCATTGTTCTCCCTGAAGGTCTGGATACTGCTAATCATAAGGTTAATAAGTTCACGTTTATACAAGCTCTCATACCATTTCAGGGTCCATATCTATTCACTTCTTCCCAATGATACTCTCCCTCCGTCACAAGGGTGAATGCCCTGTGTACACTCAACACAACACTCAAACAAAAGATGTGTTAGGATTAGAACTATAAAGCACATGATACGTAATCAAACACTTATCCATATTTATGTTCCTTCTAGATAATTTAAAAAATAAAAGTACCATAATATATTCATCCATAATCACTTAAAATCCAACATAAAATCATAATCCAAATTGTAATTAGAAGTACAACATATTCATAGTTATAGTCACTCTCATGAGAAGTATCCACATGGTAAAAGTACACCAATTATTATAATTAAATAATAAGACATCTACTTGAGGATTCAGAATGTGACAATTTTAGGCCTCCATTTGAGATTAGCTTGTAACTAGGACATTGCTCAAGGTTGATTCATGTTACTCACTCTTTAGGAATTTACATTGTATTTTCTTTATATCATATTCCTATAATAGAATTAGAGATCATCACAGAAACATTCAAGACATCAATAATCTCTTCCCCAACCTTTGAATATCATTCACATGTCTAGGACTCAACTCAGAAATCTTCTTCTCTCGAGTAATATCATCTTCTAGTATTCATTTATTAACTTATACAAGGTAAATTCCTTTCCTGTTGCATTATTATCCCATTTATTCATCATTTACAAGCATTAATCGACTTTATCTTGTATTTTAGAAGCCTATACATTTCCACAACAATCACCAAAGATTCTCCTAATCGTCGTCAATCGGTCTCAATCACCCTCAATTTGCCTCAATCTACGACGATCCTTGTCTGTTAATCATTTAACCCCCGAGATTACTTTTCAAATATATGTATCCCAACATCAATTACCACTCTTCTTGAGAAAGTGTCTTTCCAGTCATATCAAGCTCCTTTGAGCCATCTATAATACTCTATCAATTATCCTAATAAAATACAACAAATTTCTTAGCTATCCTTTATGAGCATACAGGTATCACCGTCCTTACTCCTTTGAGCCATTTTGTGATCCCTAAGCTCCCTTTGGATCAATTATCACCATTAAGCCATCATATAACCTCGGATTGTGTCAGTCGCTTTGCCTTTGAATTGTTGGTTATATCATCTATTTTATCATTTCATCTTAGCATTATTAGATTAATTTCTCGAACGCACAGTGACATCCTTGCAAGGAATTCCATTGACTTTTGGGTACTTACCTTTTCCAGGAAATCCACCATATATTTATCCAATCATGTCTTTTTCTAAGTGTTTTTCCATTGTATGTAGTTTTTCCCATTGGAAAGAAGAAGTTGTGCACCCATTTGGATCCGTCGACACCACTCACTCATCAATATCAACATCCATCATTGTGGGTTTTGATAAAACTTGAAGTCTTCTGAGGTCAATTTTTTATGTTATTTCACTTCATTAAGTTAAATTTGGAAAGTAAAAACTCTCTAGTACACTCACATTTTATATTTCTCATGTACTCGCACTTTAAAAATGTAAACTTTGATTGACTAAATTTTTAACTCTTCCTTATAAGTTAAAGAGTGAGACCTCACACTTTCAAGTGCAAGGACCCAATGAGCATGCATTCAAATTTATTTAAATGCAAGCAATCAATACTAAATTCCTCATAACTCACACTTCACAATAGGATGACTCGCACTTCCAAATGTGAGAAAATTCAATATAATCATCATCATCTCCAAAGGATGAACCAATCCCTACCATATATGTGGAATCCTTGTGTCATATGTGGCATCCTATGTGTCATTCCATCATAGTTTTTTTTTTTGTTATACACGTTGATTCCAAGATCCTAATAAAGAAGAAATATAATTAAAGTTGATGACAGTGATTCATCCTAGTTTGCATAGGTGTAGGGCTCACATTCAAAAGGCTCACCGATTCAAAAATAAATGTTATCCGTAGGAAAAAAACCATTAAGTCATACATTATGTTTCATTAATACAGAGCACGTCATTTTAAGATAGGTTTCTTAGATTATCAAGGATACCGTGATACCCAAGATAAACTTATTTCGAGCCTTCTATTTAAATATTTCCAGTGAAATTTGGATTTTCCTTGCACCCATTTCAAGAATATTACTTGGAAGGATCCATTACATTGTTTTTGACCAATTAGTTTTGAGCTATATCAGGAGAACCAGAGCCTTCAAACATGGACACATTCCTATACTCTTGGACAATATATTGATACGGGACACTACATTTGATTCATCCTCTCTGGACCACGATTTTCAACACTATTTAAGGTCTTCTCAACAATTCAACAAGAAGTAATGGATATTGATACCATAAACAAAGAGGGAATGTATGCAGATCAAGCCTAGAGGTCCAAATACATTATGTACTTGAAGAGATTTGTATTGTATTTAATTATAGCTAAGCTCAAAGTATTTCCATGTCATGTATTACTCTTTTCTCCTTGTTCAATAAAAAGCAAAGAATTATGATTTAGTTTCCAATTCCAAAGAAAATAAGGTAGCATTTTTCACTGGTCATGGATTCAAATATTTTTATAAGTTTCCTAGACCTGTTTTCATTTGTAAACACAACTAAAATTGAGTATAGACATTAAAAATGTGCCACACTAATTTCTCCTACATAATCCCTTTTTAAAACCTACTCCTAATTTGAATTCAAAATGTATTTCTCTCCAAAAATACTATCATAAATTCTTTTTACCACCCATGTAAATATTTTAATCATTGTCCAAACTTCCTATTTATCCCTATCCTATCCCAAAAACCTAAATTAACCAAGTGGTTTATTGTTAACACAAAATCACAGCACCCCCAAAATGAGCTCTATGGATATGCTTTTCTAAGGTAGACTCATTTGGTGTGATTTACATAACATTAGACCATCTCTCAAGCTATGGGACTTGCGGACTTGAGATGGCCCTTTGGAGAAAGCCAGATTCTTCTTCCTGATCCCAATGCTAAACAACTCCTAATGTAGAAATGACATCTAACTATACCTATCCTAACAATGCCAAGGAGACAGGGAGAGAGAAAGTGCATAAAGAGGGAAATCCTACACTAACGAGGTGATAGCACTAAGAAAAGGGGAGTGCTGGTCACAATCTCAGCTGCCTGAAGTGGAGAGAGGTGAGTGGAGGAGAGGGTGGACAAGATGCACCACAGACCAAAGATAAATTTCACACAGAACACCACTTCAAAACCCATTAAACACAAGCTCCCAGGACCTGCAACAAACATCAAAATATGCAAAGTATACCCTGCAATGACGAGAGGCAAGGAGAGACAATAAAATAAGCAAAGGATGGACAGATGCATCACAGAACATAATTTATTGCTCCAAAAGTTCACATAGTACATCGTTAGTGGGCAAGAGGCAAGAGAATGCCATTACAGAGCCATGAAAGGAGGTTCAAACTCCATTTTTGACCCTGGGGAAGAAAAAAGAGAGGGGGGCAGGGAAGAAGAATGAACAACAAACCTTAAAAATGAATCCTGCCCCTGTATTCATAGATTTGAACCGGAGAGAAGAAAGAGAGAGAGAACGGGATAAAATCAGGTCAGAAGCTCAACCACCGTTGTTAATTGCCTCTGATGAAATATGCCCCCAAATCCGTCTTTACTGCATGATTCCTTGGTTTCAGTGCACCTTGAAGGAAGAGGAAACGACAGAAACAGATCAAAATCCGATCTGGTTGTTAAGACAGATGGATCCTGCATTGAAGGTCCAGAAGACGTTTCCTCCATTTTCCTATTCACCTAACCTCCTAAAAAATTAAAGCCTCATACTTCCATGGCGTAGGTGAGGCCGAGATATTTTCAACGACATCAAATTTGTAATATTTTGAGCCCTGAGTCGAAAGATACGGCCCCTTCGAATTTTGTATCGAGTCCTGTACAGGAGGGTGGGAAAACAACTTGACTCGAGCCTCAAATGCTGTCTTTTTCCCTTGAGTGGAGATGCAGACCATGTGGTAACTTTTACCCCTTTTAGAGCAAAAATCAGACTCGCGGGTCCACAATTTATCTTTTGGCCTGCTTTGACCTAGGGACACGTGGAGATGCGGGGCTTGTTTGAGCCTCCACTTTTATGGATTCATCTTTGGACTTGCGCCGTTAGGACCACATGGCTCTCTCTATGAAAACTTCTCCTTCCTTTCCGAGCCCACCTGTAACCTGTTTTTTCATCGTGGAATGCGAGCTCGTAGGTCCGAAACATTTTCCCTTCATATTTTCCTCTATGTGCAAGGAGTTGTCTTGACCAAATTTGTCAGGGGGGTGAATTTGGGATAACATGTACCTGAGACCAAAATTATTTGGTATCTTTTTGCATGTTAGATGAAGAGACCATTGGCCTTGAAGTTCCCTATCCATTTGGCATAGATTCTAGAATGATGCCTTGTCTATTTTACCCATTCTTATTTAACGTGAAACCAATACCTCAATTGTGTACATTTTAAAAACCTCTTCAATCGACATATGAATCAACCCGTGCGTTAGAACTGTGCAATTTTCATAAGAAAAACATTTAAAATGCCTTCCTATGTTTATGTTTGTGCATCTACAACAATTTTCTTGACTTTTCGATTTCATCTTTTTGAATTAAGCCTTGTAAGATGGATAGGTATTGTTGAATTGGCTTCACAAAATGTTGCTCTGGATTTGTCTCCAAGTTGGATTCTAGTAAATTTTTTATAGACTTCACTATGCAGTCTTCTTGCCATGAATACTTGAAGAGTAAATGGCCTTATGCACAATGGGAGTTTCCAAAATGGGACAAAAACTTATATACTAAGAACATATTCATACATTTGCCTCCAATGAGACATGTTTAAATTGCGTGCTATAACCACTTGGTTCTGCTTCCCCAAACAAAGTCTGGTTTTACTCCTGAGGAGTGACCAGAGTGAAAGTCATTCTAAACAAAGCCTACTATAGCTAGGGAGAAGTAACTTCCCTTTCACAAGATTGGGCAGCTCTTGCTCTTTTTTTGGTTCTAATTTTAAGCCATCTATTTTCAAATTCTGTAAAATCTTGAAAAATTCATTTGGTCCTCCACTCTGATCAGCAAGCGTATTCAACATTATTGGGAAGAATATCGATGGACAACATGACTAGCAATCAGTGTTCTAGATGTGTTGATGGTGAATCTTCGTACTTTGATGCTCATAATAAAATAGCCCTGGAGATGGCCATAGAATTAATAAAGTGCTATCTCCCTAGAAGCTCCAATGAAGCTAAGTACCTTATTTTGTATGGAAATGATCCTTGAATGTGCCTATAAATTTGAAATTGTAAGTCCAAAATAATGGAGTCTTGCTTGTCGAGACCTGTACGTTGAAAAGGAAAACTGGTATGATGAGATATGTATGACAACCTCGCAACCTTTTTCTCTTCCTGCAAATTTGAAGATGTATACAAATGGGAAAACTCTATAGAAGAGATGTATGCCTCAAAACTTGTAGAATCTAGAAGCCCCATACCTATAAAAAATCTTCACTTACAAACTTATGTCGCACATTCGAAACAATCTTCTTTCATAGTAGAAAAATAATACAGAAGATGGTAGATGGTTGCTAAGAATAGTAAAATGAAGGGCTCTTCAAATGTGAACCCCTCCATGAAGGTCATCCTCCATAGTCAATGACAGGTAATCTGCCACCTTAGTTGTCCTGCTGAAGGTGCTCAACCTGGGCTGAAAAGTGTCCTGAAATCTACAATTGACTCATTATTATTCTTTTTTAGTGCTCAAACTTGAAGTTGGAAAAACTCATATCTCCTATCCTCAACATTAGAGCTTGAAGGGGATGAACTGAAGGGATGTGAATGAAAAGAAGAGTGATTTTGTGGGCACTACTCTGCACTTATGAGCTCTAGTTGATAAAACATCGATCTAGAGAGTAGTATGAATTCCCAAAAATGCTCTGAAGACCGTCAAAGATGCAAAATACTCAAAAGTTTATTCACCTAACATGTTCATAAATTAGAGTTTCATGATTTACTAAAAAGAGATTTAGGTAGAAACTGACCATCTTTCCAATGGTTGTTAGATATTGCGCTTTTTTGAGCTCATCTAAACAAACAGATTTAAGCACATTCAGCAGTTTGTATCAGATCCGTACAGGATGCCGGGCTATGTGTGCTAGACTTGAGACCTTCAAACACGTGTTTTGACTTTTTCCCCTCAGGTAAGAGATGCTTGGTCATGGATTCACTCCCTCTCTAAATCTTTCCACCTAGAGCCCTTCATGTGGAATAATAAGGCTTATTTTGGAGAAACAACCTCTCTCACTACCCCGAACATATGTAGCCTTTCTTTGGCATTTTTAGGAGATATGGAGATCTGGGGGCTTTGTTATGGAAACTCAGACCATAACATGGTCTTAATATGTTGGAGAAGTGCAATTACTAGTAAATATGGCTTTAAAATATACTAAACCTTCAAACCATAACGTGGTCTTAATATAGTAATCAATATAGTAAAACCTGATTTAAAATACGCTGGAATGTCAAACTCATAAGTTTGAGTCATTTCCTTCACTAATTACATAATGAGTTAGCAGTGAGGTCATTGACAATAAATTTTCTAAGTTGGGTTGTAATTTAGCATAATATGTTGTATCCCCCTTGATTCGAATGAGGACATGTTTTTCCACATATTTAATGGTATTGCATACATCACATCCAATATCACATGTATATTATAAAAGGTCAATAAACCACTTGCTTGATATCGTTATACTCCATGTATCCCGAATACTCTAGGGATTTCATGAATGATCATTAGCAACGCGTCTAATCAAGATATGGGCTTGTTAGAGAGACTTTGTTTGGAGATTATCACCCAATGAGAAAAGATATATTTTGACCACATCCCAGAGTCAAAGATAAATCCTTTACAACTTTCTCTTCATCCATTACTCCCTTTCCTCCAGTAGCCACATTGGGTATGTGCAAAACACATTCTACAATCATCAAGACAACTCATAAATATATCAATCCAAACATGCATTTAATCATTTGGACCGATAGGAAAAGGATGCTCTTCATTAATTCACATTTTTTGCATCTTATTAGAGTTGTTACCATTGTCCAACTTATCCAGGGGTTAACACCACAAACATAAATTCCATCACCCAATGATTTTTTTAGATCAACTAGCAAATTTTGTTTTACAACTTTAGTAACTGAAGCAATTCTTCTCAATCGTTTTGTCGTAGATGAAAAAAATCGTTGTTACTCTAATTGCTCTAAGTTCCTTACAATTATCCAGGCACATGTAATGAGAAGATTGTCCCTAATCGAGTATGTTAAAATTTATAGCTAGCTTGTAGATGACACTGGTTAGGTAGCACCCCTTGCATCTCATGACTTCATGTTCCACTAGATCTCTTCGACAGTTGTTGCCCTCCACTACTCATTCCCTCGACACCGATATGACATTGCTCATGAGTTGAGTCAATTTTGCTATCCCTGTATCTACAACCACTTCCCCCCCTGCCAACACCTCAATGGGGACTCGGTTTGATCCCATTGCCATCCGTCGAGGGAAAGCTTGTTGCTGGGCTATCTCGTTGGCCCTCTGTTGCAAGGCAACATTATTGTTGTTGGCTCTTCGTACCCCAAAAATGTAGGTAATGTGCTACTACCCGGAAAGAAGGTTATGGAAACCCCAATGATGATTCAGATGTGTCTTCACAAGGTGTTCGAGAATCCATAAAATCTTACCAAGTGTACATTTTCATCCTAGAAAGCCCTTGTCTAGCTTTTACATGTCTTGTTCTAACATCTTGCCCTCTTTTCCTTGCATTTTTGTCTTTAAGTTATGTAACCACCCGGCCTTGATTGCTGGTAGTCCATGACCCCCGCCAGCAGGGTGGTGGTCTTGTAACTTAAACTCCCTACATAGGACTGGCTTTCCTATGCGCATTTTCCAGAACCATTTCGATTGATTTCATTAAACTTAAAAATTAAAATTTCACCCGCATTCCTCAACCACTAAAGCTTGTGATTTAAGTTTTGGCCACTATGGTAAATAGTGTTTTTCCCATTGTTCAACTAATAGAAGAGTTCAATTTAGATTTACCCTCTGGTAAATCCAAATGCTATAAATACCCATCTTGGTTTCAAACAAATGGCTCCTCTCCTTCTGTGTTTGATTATTCAGTTTTGTTTCAATTTCTTGCATGAGTTTCAATAGTTTTATATTTTGTATGAATTATCAGTCTCTCTTTTATGCTTTAGAGGTCTTTTGATCTTCTTACTTTCATCTTGCTTCATTGTTTTCTCATACAATCAGTTTAGCATAAGGTAGTTTCACTTTTAGATTAGAATCCATCTTAGAGTTGCATTGTTTTGTTTGTCACAAGAGATAGATCCCAGAATTTCTGGGTAGGAATATTTGACAATTTTATCCCCACAATAAATCTTGCTAGGAATTGCATAGTCAAGCTCTAGTTCACTTGTGGCTATATCTCCTCTTACTTGCATTTGTATTCGAGTTTTGTATCCAAAGCTGCCCATTGTTCTGAGTATCTCTTTAAGTTGACACTATCACACTCACACTTTTGATGGATTCACAAGAACATGAAAGAATGAGGAGATCACACTGAGGGGACAAGTCACGACACAATTAGATTTACCACTATTATTATAAACTCTGAGGTTTGAGCTATTAAAAGTTGTAGTTACAATATATCAAATAGAGTAGCAAATTATTTCATTTCAGTTAAAGCTCGCTTTCGATATTGCCAGGGAAGCTATAGAGGAATGATTGTTTATGAGAAACTATGATTCATTCCTCACTTCCTGGGGTAGGATTAGAAGTATCTCGATTAAACTAGTTAGTTATTTAAATATTTAGGATAAAATCACAACTGCACAGGAAAATAGCTATACCAGACTACCTTGCTTGTTTTAAAAAAAAATTATTAGATTAATTGTCCCATTTTTTGAATATATTAGAATAGATTATCTTTTAATTTCATTCAAATACACATCATTGAAAATACAAAAATAAAAGAAATATAAGCATAGTGTAGATATAGCTTTCATGGTTAAATTTACTCATTTCAGTTAAATTTGAATCATCTTTTGCATGACAGTTACAGGACCCAGAGAGCCTAGGGAATACGTGTTTGAACCAGATAGTGCCTCATCCAAATCTCTTCACAACATTAATAGATATAGATCAAGGGATTAGGATTCAAGTCTTTCAAATGACAATAAATCCACAAGTGGTTAGTGAATAACTGAGGCAATTAAATATTAAAGATGAAAAAGCGTACACATTTTGGTCGAAGTCAACCCCAACTATAGATTGCTTTGATAGGATATCCACATGACCATACAAGAACCCAAAAGAGAACAAATATTTAGCTATGATTCCGTTAGTTCCACAGCCAGATGCGGGAGACCTTCTTATCTAACATAGACACAGGGTTATGTATATAAGTTTCTATAACACCCTGTAAGGTATTCTAAGAAGATCACAAAACTCCTGGTACTAAACATAGAAGCTGAAAAGGCTTATAAACCATTGGATAGTCCAGAAGAAGAGATCAATTCTTCACATGACCCATAATAGGTTCCACAATAACCACAAACTCATGGTTGTGATCCCCAGGTCCCCCACAACCCTACATGGTCCTGTAAGTCCAGTTAAGTATTGACACTGGTTTACAAACGTTGGTGTTTAGATCCTCACCACTCCCGCCAGATATCATAACGCAATTTTCTGTATTAAACATAGAAGCTAATCAATTCAACATTTTCTGGGCTAGACCAGAAAACCACCCATAGTTTATTATAAATCCACTACACCTCTCATTACCATTTTCCATGACCTTGTCTGGAAATATACACGAAGCACCTACAGGTCATTTTCCATGTATCCAATAGCCAATAGATAGGATCTCGGTAGAGCTCGAAATTGATTGGAGCCTCTGAACAAGCTATTATATCTAAATGATCCATTACACCAATTCAGGTTAGGAGAGCTTTCTTTGCCTTAGATTCGTAGATTCCATTATTGCATGTTGAGGATATAAGATTACCCAACTAGTTTGTCTATATCCACATATATTCCATTTCCACTAGCTTTCTCAGCATGACCTCGGGAGGTCAGGTACGAAGAAGAGCTACTTGTAGATTCTCATGCTCACATGTCACTTTTCTATCATACAAAATTGGTGAACCCGACGTGAAACAAAATAACTCTTCCCCTTTTATTTTTCATTTTCACTTTTCATCCTCTACCTTTAGCCTTCACATCTTTCACCATTATTCTAAACAAACAATGGTATTTATATACTTCACCCCCATTATTCTGAATATGCCCCCTAGAGATACGGGAATGATGCATATGGCAGACCTCTCTCAGGTCTCGAAGCTACATTACGGTCAAACAAATAAACAACCATCACCCTCACTTTCTGCATGGACTAAAAACTGTTCAAGTAATTACTTGTCATCACAAACTCCTCCTCAAAGAACTAGCTCTAGTTCTTCATTCTTAATTGTGGAGTTGGATCATCTTACACAAACGTAACAACCAGAGCCCTCGGGCTCTAACAATATGATGTTTATTGGAGAGTCTACTTCATCTCCTTGGGTTTTGTTCATACCAAAAATCAGTAGATAGTTAGATCCACTCCCATTTTTGGATGACGATTATTTAGTGTGCTACACTAGAAGTGAACAACGCTTCCAAAACATGTACCCACCTATAGGGAGTTTGCAAACACAACCCGATACCCTAATCCAAGAAAACACCCCCATTCCTCCACCTATGGGAAATACTCTCGGTGAAGCTTGGTAGGGTAATGATCAATTCATAGCAGGGTATCATACCCCTTTACAACCTCAAGGTGTACAACAACCACCATTAAGGAAAAACACCGTGTCTTCACCAATCAAGGTCATCTAAGCCTTAGTTGAGAAAGTTAGAGGATTAGAACTTGCTCAAGCAAATCAAAATTCATATTTCGGGCAAGCAGGAATCCCCAACCCTCCACATCATCCCAGCCAAGTTGACCTCCTTACAAGAATAGGCATGTTAGGCATGCCTCCTCAACATTCATATAACTATCAACAACAAACACCAACTAGAACCATGTTTCAAACGCCACTCCAATTGAAAATATGATACCTCCTGGATTAGCACCAAACAATCCATACCAGAGCAATGCTCCTCCTTACTTAAACATTTATTCAAAATCACCACAGAGAGACATGTTCTCTCCTCCTAAGATGTTTTCTCAACCACAATGGATTTCCTTATGTCCCTACAAATACATATGCTATGCCATATCAACAACCCATTCCACCTCCCCCTCAGTAGGCACCATCGATGGTCGAAGCCTATGTAGTAGGGACTTACTCAGAATATTTAAAAGAGCCCCTAGACTTCACCATATGAAATGTCATGCTTCCAAGGCCTCTTCCCAATTTACCCAAATATAAAGGGGAGGGAGATCCAAATGCACATATCAAGGCCTATGCCATGGCCATTCGAGAATTACTCCCTTAGGATGGGGTTGTTGCTAAGATATTCCCTAAAACCTTAGAGGGTATTTCCCTTGATTGGTATTACAGAATACCTGAAGCCTCGATACACTCATTCAAACAACTTGTGTCAGAGTTTATCAAAGCTTTTGACATGAACAAATTGTTAAGAACAAGAATCAAGGAATTCTTGCATATTAAACAAGAGCATAATGAATCCACTGCTCATTTTATTCAAAGATGGTGTACGGTTCTCTACTCATCAGCAAGTGCTCGAAACATGGATCAGATGGAACTATGTGATTTATTCCTTCATTCCCTCAATAGAGAGATAAAGGAAGAAGTCTAGAAGTTCCCACTAAGAACTTATGATGAAGTACTTGAGAGTGCTCTCTGAATCGATCAAGCGGTAATAGATAGTGGTCGTAAGACATACAAAACAAATGGGAAATTAATCACTCCAATCAAAACACTATGACCTATCCTAGTGCCAGAAATACCAATCAAGGACCCAAAATCCTTAACAAAAACCGTGGGGTAACAACAGATGGAGTAACTAACCAAGTTAAAAGGGAAAATGTCGTAAACATTTCACCACCTGTTAACAATTAGCGAAATAACAACTTTACTCTGACAATCAACGCGGTGGATTTTAATCATCCATCACGACAAAGACAAAACAACAATGGAAAATCCAAACACAAGGTCCAAATCGAAACCCAACTGGATATCAGAGTCAAAACCAAAGGCAACATCCTCAAAATTTTATACTCTAACAACTAGCAACCTAATCAGAATTTTGGACCACAACAGGTTTCAAATCAACAACCTCGAAACTATAATCCCAACTTGTATTGTGGTTTCCACAAGATTCAAGGCCATGATACTAGGACTTTCTGTGACTACAATAAATTCATGCAGTGTTTTCCAGAAGACCAAAGACAACTCTTTATAGACATGTTCTTAGCAAATTCTGTAGTACCCATGCCAAACACTTACACAGGGGTAGTTTCCCCTCAAAATGCACCCCTCAAAATCTTTAATGATCCACTCCCAAATCACTCTAACAATAACAGGTTAGATCCAAATGGGATAAACAAGGGTGTTATGACAGGAAATAATGATCATGAAGCCTCAACTTCATTAAATCCACCAGTCGCACCCCAATTAGGGACTCACCACAAACCAAGATAGTTGGCCTGGTAGAGTTAGATACCGAGCTACCCATAGAAACCATAAGAAGAACACAAGATTATTCTTCTCAACCAGTTCCAAACTATCCATTAGAACCAGACAACATTCAACAAACATTGGTAAAACCCATAGGTGCTTATGATTTAATTAATGACTTAACAAAGACCTTCTCTCACATTTCCTTCTTGGATTTGTTAAAGAACTCTCCCACCCACAGGGCTGCTCTCTTAGAAGCATTAGGCCTTGGTCACTTAATTAACATCACTCCTCCTCTCGGAAATGCAAGTAAACCATGTAGACTTTGATGTCTACCCTCCAGGGCAGCCAGATAGGGATACTGAGTTTATATTTGATATAAGAAAAATGCCAATAGACGCTGAAATTACACGAAGAGGCGACCCAACTTTACATTTACAAGTATGGGTTTATAATAATTATGTTAAACATGTAATGATTGATGATGGGGAAGCAGTTAACATAGTCCCCTTTGATTTTCTTCAAAAGCTAGGATATGGAGAAACAAATTGTTCCACAACATGAAATATGCTAAGAGGTTATGATAGCCTCAAAGCCACTTCAATTGGAACCATAGTTTTACCAGTCACCTTAGGACCCAAGATGGTCCTCACCAAATTTTATATTATAGATCAGGAAACCAACTATAATATGATCCTTGGTCGACCATGGATACACCGCATGAAGGTAATCCCTTCCACGTTATTCCAGGAAATAAGATTTTTGCACCTAGGAAAAATATTTGTGGCACAAGGTGACCCAAAGCCCTTTGATATACACCTAGCGGACTTGAAGAAAAGACCAGGAATTCACTCTGAGTTTGAACTCCCAACATGAATCAACTTAGCAAACCAATCAATTCAAAACCAGAAGAGAAGTTGATACCTACAACAAAATTAGAAATTACAAATCTAGTCGATAGGCATTCCAACACTCAAAAATGAGACTAACATCATAGAAATGTATCATTAGGGACTACCACAAAAATTATAGAATTACTAGAGAAAGATCTACCCATTCTCCTACCATTTGATTCTATGGGTATGGGATACACCCTAAGAATTGGTTCCCTTCCATCAGACAAAGTTTGTATGGTAGAAGTAACTGAGGTAGAAGAAATAGACACGAGGAATGTCCCAACATCCATTTTTCCAAGAAAATATTGGACTCTCCACTTCGATGGAGCTAGATGTCGCTTTGGAGCTGGGGCAGGTGTGATCTTTACTTCTCCCGAGGGAAATATCCTACCTTTTTCCTTTAAGTTAAACTTTGAGTGTACAAACAATGGGGCTGAGTACGAAGCCCTCCTCCTTGGCCTCATCATAGCAAAAAGGATGGGTTTTGATAACATTAGAGTGCTAGGAGACTTGCAACTAGTTGCAAACCAAGTCTCTGAGGTATATGAGACTAGAGCTGAGCATTTACAACTCTATAAAATGATGGTATTAGATCTAACCAAAGGATTCAACTTCATATCAATCAAAGCAATCCCACAAGAGAATAACCTTCTCACAGATTCAATAGCAACCTCAGCTTCCTATTTCACTCCAAACAGTGAGTTGGAAAAACACAAGTTTCACGGTATCACTTCATACTGAACCATTGGTGTGTAAAATACCAACAAACCACTCCTGACACATATAGAAGCTGAGAATGAGTTTTCTATCCTGGATCACTTTGACAGTGATAGAATCACTCTCGAATATCTAAACACCTATGCGGAGCTACATCTCGCTCATCACATAGTGGATCTTTCCCTAATCCCACATTCCTCTTCCTATTTTGGAAATCCCATGATAGAATGTCTCTCCAAAAAAGGATCTCGATATCTACCAGGTAGAGAACGGAGAAAGTTTGGAACTACCTCCGGCCCCACCTAAATTTGAAGAAGGCAATGCTTCCTTAATCGAAGAAACAATTGACATAAACATTGGAACGGAGGAAGAGAAAAAAATTTTGAAGTTAGGATCCTCGTTAACTCTAGAGGAGATAGAAATACATACTCAAATCCTCAAGGAACATCAAAAGGATTTTACATTTAATTACAAAGAAATGACAGGAATTGCACCACATATCATGGTACATAATCTTGTCACCAAACCAGATGCAAAGCCAATTAAACAAAAGTCGATACCAATGAAACCAAAAGTGGCTCTCATGGTAAAAGAAGAAGTAATGAAACTTCTCCAAGTAGTATTCATCAAACCAGTTGACTATTCACAATGGGTATCTAATATCATCCCTGTTCTCAAAAAGAATGGGAAGATACGCATTTGCATAGAATTTCAGGATATTAACAAAGCTTGTCCCAAAGATGACTTCCCATTACCATCCATTGACGTCATTGTTGATGCAACAGCTGGATTTGAGATTGTTGTCCCTCATGGATGGGTTCTCAGGGTATAATCAGATTAAAATATCTGAGGAAGATCAAGCCAAGACCACATTTATAACTCCTTGGGGAACTTATTGTTACACTATCATGCCATTTGGTCTTAAGAATGTTGGCGCTACATACCAACGGGCAATGACATACATATTCCATGACCTTATTCATAAAATTGTGGAATCCTACATGGATGACTTATTGGCCAAGGCTAAGAAGTGTTATGATCACCCAGAAAACTTCATATCATTCTCTCACGATTGATCGAATATGGCATCACATTAAACCTAGAGAAATGAGTATTTGGCATGACAGGAGGCAAGCTTCTAGGTTACATTATATCCTCATGAGGGATTGATGTCGATCTAGCCAAAATCTAGTTGTTCTTGAAATGATTCCACCATCAGAAGATTCTGGTATCAGATCATTTCTTGGGAAACTAGGTGCAATTCGAAGGTTCATTCCGAACTTAAGTTTTGCTGTTCACCCAATCAACAATTTATTAAAGAAATATTATAGCATTGATTGGACAGAAGAATGTAATGAGGCCTTCGAAGTAGTTAAACACTTCTTATTGTCTCCTCCCACGTTAATGCCTCCTAGACCAGATCATCCTTTGATCCTGTATTCACGGGCTACTAATGTCTCCCTAGCCTGCATGTTGGCTCAAGAAGACAATGATAAATGAGAACATGTAGTCTATTTCATTAGCTAGACGTTGCTTGATTATGAAACACGTTATACACAGGCAGAAAGAGAATGCCTTGCCATAGTCTTTGCAAAGAAACATTTAAGACATTACATGTTAAACCAAGAAACAAGGGTCATTGTAAAGACAGATCACTTACGAACATTCCTCATGCAAGGGTCTTTATCTAAAAAGGTTGGACGATTTATAACCTTAATGGGTGAATTTGAATTAACATTTGTAAACCAAAATCCCATTAAGGGACAAATCATTGTAGACTGGTTAGCTGACAATCCGTTAGATGGAGGTGATCTGGTAGATTTGGACTTTCCCGATGAGTGCATATACTTTGTTCGAAACCAGACCCCCCATCTCTACATGCCCTTGGTACATTGACATTGTCAATTTTATCATGGACCATACGTACCCAAAAGGTGCCACATCGCAACAAAGAAGGCGGTTACACATTATCACTGCTAAATATGTTATCTTAGAACAAGTGCTCTATCGTAAAGCCTTCGATGGAATGCTTTTAAGATGCATTGACACTGAAGAATCCAAAAATATTCTGTACGAATCCCACAGTGGGATATGTGGAGGCCACTTTGGTGGTCACGCCACTGCTTGCAAAATACATCGGATGGGCTATTTTTGGCCCACTCTGGAACATGACGTAGTAGAGTTTGTGCGCAAGTGCCATAAATGCCAAGAATTCTCCCATGAGATTCACATGCCAGCACAAGCTCTGCAACCAATCGCAACCCCATGGCCCTTTTCCACGTGGGGCCTAGATTTGATAGGGAAATTCTCCCCCTCGTCAACAGATGGCCATAATTTTATAATCACAGCCACAGAATATTTTACCAAGTGGGTAGAGGCCATGTCTCTCACCACCGTACCAGGTTCTGTAATCACTAAGTTCATTTTAAATCAAATCATTTATAGGTACGGTGTCCCGCAAGTCATTATCTCAGATAATGGCACATCCTTTAAGAATGATGAGGTCCATGAATTATGTAGTAAATTCAAGATAAACCATCATACGGCCTCTCTTTATTACCCTCAAGCCAACGGACAAGCTGAAGCCACAAACAAAACATTAAAAGACTATTCTCCTCAAAATAGTTAAGGAGAATAAATGGGATTGGCATTTAAAATTATACCCGGCCTTGTGGGCCCATCGAACCTCAATAAGAACACCGACAGGGGCAACCCCTTTCTCATTAGTATTCGGGGTAGAAGCATTTCTCCCACTTGAGGTCGAAATACCCAGCCTCCGCATCTCATTACAAGGGATTTTTGGAGAAGAAGCCTATAGAGAGGCACGCCTTTCTCAACTAGAAAGCCTTGATGAGGCCAGGATAAACACCGAACAAAGGCACAGAGCCTATGCTGACCAGATGTGCCAAAATATAACAAAAAAGTCTACGAATGAGAAATATATGAGGGAGATCTAGTTCTAAGACTAGACAACCGGATTGATAAGAAAACCAACGAAGGAAGAAAATTCCGGCCCAAGTGGTTGGGTCCATACCGAGTCATGAAAGACTACAGAAATGGTGCGTATCTCTTGTGTACATTAGAAGGTGAGGAATTCAATGAAACTATCAATTCCTTGCATCTTAAATGGTTTTACGCATAAGGCATCAATGTCACCATTTGTATATTATATCTACCTACATTGCATTTAGTCACTTAGTTGTTTCATTTTGTTCACTCGATTTTGTAACTATTGTGGTCAAGGAACTTATTCTTAAGAAATTCATTACAAGCTTCTGAAAATATTGGCAAAAAGCATTCAAAATCATATCTCTTCAGTTTTCACAATATCATCAAATGGTTCCAAAATCATTTCATCAAATCGATAGACAAAGTCCTGACAAAAACCATACCAAGGCCTGCATACTTGGTCATACTCATTCTTTTCTACTTGGTTAAGTTGTTCTTACCTACGGTAGTTCTAGAAGCTTCTTGGTGTCACATCTATCCTTCTTACATCTCTTTGAAACAAGGATACTCCAAAGTCACAAATCAGAAGTGTCAAGTTAAAACCAAAATGCTAAACCAAATAGAATATTTTATTTTTACACACTTCTTTGCCCCACCAACCTTCGGTGATGAGCCCACATCTCTTACTAGTGATACGAGGTTGAGAAAGGAAAGAAGTGCCCTTACTCACCTATGTCCTGCCTTCGGTGATGAGCCCATGCTTCCTACCAGTAGCATGAGATAGGGTGTAGGGGGTCCATTCACACAAATCAATGAATATTAATATTTTAAAGAAAAGTATACTAAGAGAAGTTAAATATCCAAATTCCAAAGAGATCAAATCCTTAAAACCAGATTTTGTTCGACCAAGTTTCCATCCATGGATCTAAGTCTAGATAAAATAGAAAATAAGATGCATTCTGAACTATGTAGTAGTTTCGAGTAAGAGTAAGTATGCAAGTCTGAATTTGATTTCTATCAAAACCTTGTCTTTCTCTCATCATTTCCATTCAGTCAAACTCATACAATTTGCACCCTTCCCAACTCTTGGTGATGAGCCCTCGCATCTTACTAGTTGTGTGGAGTTAGGAATGGGGCAAGTTCATCTCATTATCACTATATATTCATCACATTTTTCCAAAACAAGAAGAAGCAACGAACATTTCCCAAAGAAGCCAAAAGTTCAGTACTACAATATGTTTACATCATCACATATCAGCATTACAAAAACAAATAAAAGAGAAACATTATGTTATCACTTGTCATCCATTGCATACATTCTGAAAAGCATATAAAAACAAAGATTCTAAAAACATCTAGTATACACATGGGAAACGAATCACAAAATTCTAGATACAAGAAGATCTAGATCCAAAAAGTGATATATATATATATATATATATATATATATATATATATGAATCATGTTTTATATACAATGCCATCATGCACTAGGCATGGTCAAAACACTCAATGAGCCTGAAAAATACAAAAACACTCATATAAACATCCGACCAAAAATCACTACAAAAAGACACCATGATCTCTCAATCCCTGTGGGATCCCTCAGATGGTGCACAACCGCGTCTAGGAATCCTATGATGCTCTGAATGAACTGAGGGCTCATGATCATGGCTAGTAGCTATGGTCTCACTGTGAGAATGGCTCCTCCTCATCAAGTCTCAGTAGTCCTATATCCAGCCAACTCAGTACGAAGGGAGGTCATGATCTTTGCCAACCTTCTAGATAGGGGAAAACACATCAGTATGTCAGCCAGCTGCTGAAGGCTCTCCAATGTCCTCAGTAAGCTCATCCTGAGTACCCTTTCGAAGGGAGTAACAGAGTGTCCATGCACACCTGGTGAATCAAGTCTCACCATCCCTCAGTAGTCGCTACAAATAAAAAAGTAGAAATAAACAAGTTAGAAAATTATCCAAAATAAGGTAAAAAACAAATGAAACAACAAAAGAGGAATATCAACTAAACATTTCTAGCTAAAACAAAATCAAGAAAAGAGTAGTAACTCACTCAGATCTCCAGGCCTCCAGGTGGGATCTCTAGGATCTGCACCTGCCACTAACATTACCACCGATTGTGGAACCTCCCCTAAATCTAGAAAGAAATGATGTCCTGTTATGGACTCATCATCTCCCCCAATGTCCTGAGAAGGAAACTCCTCTGAGATTAGGGTCACCTTCTCTGCACTCTCCTCTTCCCTCTCGACCCTCAAGATATCCTAAGTTTCATGCCACTCAGAGTCACTCTCATCATCCTCGGTCCATCCCACCTATCTCGTCTCCCTCCATCTCCTCCTCTGTCTCCTCTCCTGTGAACTCCTCAGAGTCTGATTCCACATCAATGGGCTCATCTCCCTCTCCACTATGAGCAGGACCAGATCCAATCTGAAGTAAAGGTGCTCAAGGAGCACCGGCTACCCCTCGGGCATGAACCACCTTGCCTAGCTGCAATGGGAACTCCAGGAGTGATCGTGGTCCAACCTCATCCTCTAGGACCTCCCCTGGCCTCATGAAAAGACCTGTATATTGGCCCCGCTGGAGGAAACATATCAATATAGGGGAGGCCAAACTACTGTGGTACTCTATCAAAGGGGTGGATCTCTAACTTCCCCATCCTGTCTATCAGCTGACTGGTAGTATAACAGGCAATCAGTGTGTGTGTGTCTCCTCTCCCCATAACCCTACCATGGCCTGATAAGGAGTGGCCTCCATGTCTGAAATAGTCAAAGAAGCCATTGGCTGGTGTGGCATCCTAAGTATAGTCATCCCTATCCACCTCACTACCTTGACAGCCCCGGGATCCTCTACCTGTACACCTCTCCCATAGGGAATGATGCACTCATACACCCAACTCATAACTAGAGTAGGGTGACTCAATGATTGTCCCTGTAACCTGACCACCCTATATAAGTCATGATAGGTGGTCCCAAGAATGTCTACTCCCCAAGTTTAAACATGGCCATGCACCTCAATCTGTGTGATAATGGGAGCCCAGCAGTATAAGAGAGTATCTCCTCCCTTGTCCCCAATCAATCGCGAAGCCAAGATACCCATAACAGCCTGACAGAGCACAGGGATAGGAGAATCAACAATGGAACAGACCTTCACCCCCTTCTTCAAGCCCATGGAGACAACAACATCTCCCATGTAGGTGGCCCACTGAACCATCTGAGATCTGGATACTACTGTCTTGAGAGACAGTCATCTCCCAAGAATCGGGACCCCCAATATGTGATAAACATCCTCTAGGGTGATAGTCCACTCACCCCTAACTCCTGGAAATTGGAAAGTGTTCCAATCTACATCCCAGTATGAAAATAAGTCACACAATATGTGACTAGCAGGTGCAACATGAGGGACCTGTGCAATCCTCCAAATGCCAGCCCTCTGTAGAGTATCTCGCTCTGCCTGAGTAAGTGCCTCTAGCACTGTTGGGAGCCAATCACACTCCCTCTCTCTGCTCCATCTGATGTACTCCTCCTTCTTCTGCATCCACCCAAAACAGAGAAAAAGAGTAAGTTAGTAACATAATCCAACTAGAAAAATTATCAAGAACATATAAAAATGTCAAAAATGCAAAGACAATTGAAAATTACATCTCTTTTTGCATTCTGTTCGAAACCGCCACCCTGTGTAGAGCGGTGGTTTCCTAACCGCCGCCTTCTAAGGTGGCAGTCATGTAACCACCACCTTATGAAGTGATGGTCCCATAACTGCCACCATCATAGGGTGGTGGTCTCATGACTTGCCACCCTGTGCAGGGTGGCGGTCTTGTCCCGAATCGCCAAACGGCTCGAAAGCCCTAAAAACACTTAAAAAGAAAAAAATGCACCATTTTAACTGAAATAAAGACCTACCCTATAGGCACCCCCCCTAGAGACTCATTTAAAACTAACATTTTAAAAAATAATCCCCCAAGACCAAAGATTTTAACATTTATATATTTTAGGTTTAAAAACGATAAATTGAGGAGAACTAACCTAAGACTTCGTGGGTCGATATCCTGCTCTCGGAGGCATGATCACGATCTTGCAACAAACATTTTGACTGCACTCTCATGTCGAAAATGGTCACCGTGGGTCCTCAGAGCTCAAAAACCACCAAATTGACATGCGTAAATGAATAGTAAAATGAGTTCGTTATTTTATATATATATAGTATTCTAATTTTGTTTTGAGTGTTCTTACGCAAAGTTGGAGCACTGACGGAGGTAAGTTCTTATCCCCGTGCAAATGGTAAGTCCTCATTTCATATTAATTTAGTATTTATTTTTTGATCTATTTTATCTATCTGCACTTGAGTCCTCTTTTCATCTTGCAGATAGCGGGAATTTGGGTGGTGACATTTCGACACACAGGCATGTCAGGTATAGCTTCTAACTCCCCATTTTGGGACCACCATACTCGGACCCACATTTTATGCCTCTTCATGGCTAAAACACTTCTCCGAGGGGGCAATATGTATGTACCCAAAAATGTAGGTACTGTACTACTGGAAAGAGGTTATGGAAACCCCAATGATGATTCAGATCTCTTCGCAAGGTGTTCGGAATCTAGAAAAGCTCACCAAGTGTACATTTGCATCCTAGAAAGCCTTGTCTAGCTTTTGCATGTCTTGTTCTAACCTCTGACCCCTTTTTCCTTGCATTTTTGTCTTTAAGTTATGGAACCACCACCCTACCTAGGCAGGCGGTCCCATGACTATCACCTAGGATAGGGTAGGCAATCCTGTAACCACCTCCTGCACAGGGCAGCGGTCCTGTGCATGTTTTCTAGAATGTTTCTGATGATTTCTTCAAACGTAAAATTCAAATTTCTATCCACATTCCTCAACCACTAAAGCTTGCATTTAAGTTTTGGCCACCTGGTAAATAGTGTTTTCCCTTTGTTTAATAATAGAAGAGTTCAATTTAGATTTACCCTCTGGTAAATCCAAATGCTATAAATACCCAGCTTGCTTTCAAAAGCAAATGTCCCCTCTCCTTCTGTGTTTGATTATTCAGTTTGTTTGAAGTTCTTGCATGAGTTTCAATAGTTTTATATTTTGCATGAATTATCAGTCTCTCCTTTCTACTTTAGAGGTCATTTGATCTTCTTCCTTTCATCTTGCTTCATTGCTGTCTCATACAATCAGTTTAGCATAAGGTAGTTTCACTTTTAGATTAGAATCCATCTTAGAGTTGCAGGTTTTGTTTGTCACAAGAGATAGATCCCAGAATTCTTGGCATATTTGTGTTGTATCCCCGTAATAAATCCTGCTAGGAATTGCATAGTCAAGCTCTGTTCACTTGCACTATCCCTCTCTTACTTGCATTGTATTCGGTTTATATCCAAAGCTGCCATTGTTCGAGTATCTTCTTCTGCTGACGCTATCACACTCACACTTTTCTAGATTCACGAGAACACGAAGGAACGAGGAGATCACACTGAGGGGACAAGTCATGACACAACTGGATTTACCACTATTCTGTAAACTCCATGTTTGAGCTATCAAAGTTGTAGTTACAATATATCAAATAGAGTAGCAAATTATTTCATTTCAGTTAAAGCTCACTTTCAATATTGCCAGGGAAGCTATGGGGAATGATAGTTTCTGAGAAACTATGATTCATTCCTCACTTCTGAGGTAGGATTGGAAGTCTTTTGATTAAACTAGTTAGTTATTTAAATATTTAGGATAAATTCACAACTACACAGGAAAATAGCTATACCAGGCTACCTTGCTTGTTTTAAATTATGTTATTAGATTAATTATCCATTTTAAATATATTAGAATAGCTTCTCTTTTAATTTTGTTCAAATACGCATCATTGAAAATACAAAAATAAAAGGAATATAAGCATAGTGTAGATATAGCTTTCATGGTTAATTTGCTCATTTTAGTTAAATTATCTTTTGCATGACAATTACGGGACCCATAGAGCCCAGGGAATACGTGTTCGAACCATAGTGCCTCAGCCAAATCTCTTCACAACGTTAATGGATATAGATCAAGGGCTTAGGATTCAGGTCTTTCAAATGACAATAAACCCACAAGAAATTAGTGAACAATTGAGGCAACTGAATATTGAAGACGACAAAGCATACACATTTTGGTCAAGTTAACCCAACTATAGATTGCCCTGATAGGATATCTGCATGACCATACAAGAACTCGAAAGAGAACAAATATTTGGTTGTGATCCATTAGTTCCACAGCCAAGATGCAGGAGACCTTCTCATCGACATAGACACAGGGTTACGTATACAAGTTGTCAGAACACCTGTAAGGTATTCTGAGAAGATCGCACAACTCCTGGTACTAAACATAGAAGCTGAAAAGGCTTATGACCATTGGATAGTTGGAAGAAGAGATTGATTCTTCACATGACCATAACAGGTCCACAACAACCAAAAAATCATGGTTGTGATCCCCAGGTCCCACAACCCAATGGGCCTACAAATCAGTTAAGTATTGACACCGGTTTATGAACGCTGGTATTTACATCCTCACCACTCCCACTAGATATCATAACCCAATTTTCCGTATTAAACATAGAAGCCAATCAATCCAACATTTTCTGGGCTAGACCTAGAAAACCACCCATAGTTTATTATAAATCCACTACACCTCTCATTACCATTTTCCATGACCTTGTTATGGAAATATACACGAAGCACCTACAGGTCATTTTCCACGTATCCAATAGCTAATAGATAGGATCTCGGCAGAGCTCGACATTGATTGGAGCCTCGAGCAGCTATTATATCTGAATGGTCCATTACACCAATTCAAGTTAGGAGATATTTCTTTTCCTTAGATTCACATATTCCATTATTGTGTGTTGAAGATATAAGATTACCCAACTAGTTTGTTTATATCCACATATATTCCATTTCCACTGGCTCTCTCGACACGACCTCGGGAGGTCAGGTATGAAGAAGAGGTACTTCTAGATTCTCATGCTTGCATGTGAATTTTCTATCTTACAATAACCTTTGGCGGTTCATTACCCTCTCATGGATCATTTATCATGACCAACATCAAGAAGAACCTGTCAAATTATAGATCAATTTATTTGGTTCCATCTCTAGCACATTATCTCACATAAAACGTTGAAAAATATATTAAAAAATATTATGTGTTCTTTACATCCATTTACTATCACTTATATGTTATTATATCTTATTATTCATTCATATCTTACATGAAAATGTGAGATAACTCCCATGTAAGGAATCCCTTTAGTTCCTGGGACTAACCTTTGTCAGAAAGCTCACTTTATATCTATCTAACATCTTTTTTTAGTGTGTCTTTCATTTACAAATCCGCACCCTCTTTAGATTTTAGAGCATGTACTCATATCAAAGGACATTACATTTATCATCCATTATAGGTTTTTAATCCCTATCACATTCGATGTATGGTGATCTGAGTTTTATTTCATTAAGCATATTTGAGAAATTAAATTACATCATTACATCTTCGCACACCCAGTGGGACCCGTTCCCTTAGTTTTATTTAATTTTTCATTTCTATAGCTCTTTGTTCTATAATCATCAGTGATTACAAAAAATTTCAGGCGATTCCTGTGATCGATTCCTATGATTTCTTGTTTACTACCTATCAGGTTCATTTGTTTCATTTTTCTATTTTCTGTGTTGTTTTCTCTCTTCTCCTACATTGCATGTTTGATGGTTTTGCTTCTGGATCTATTGTTGGCTTGTCTACTACTTGGAATTCTCAACAATGCATCGTAAGCAAAATAAAAATCAAAATCATTATCCATGTTTTATTATTGTGATTTACATCTTTTTCTTTCAGTATTACATTTTTCTTCCCTTTTGTGCTTACTTTGTCCTCATTGAAATATCACACTTCATTTTGGGATCTTAAAACAAACCTTTTATTTTCTTGCATACTTATTGATCACTTATCTTAATTAGGTGGTTAACACTACACATTCACATTTTTTTCTTTTCTCCTACACACACTGCCAAATCACTTCAATATATAACACATCAAAACATTTCCTCTCAGGTGAAACTATTGGGATTTCATCACCTAATAGGGAGACCACCACAGTGTTATGACCATGTTGTAAAAATTTTGGTATCAGTATATTGGCCAAGCACCTAAAACCCTTATCTCTACAAGAGCATGAAATACGGGGGTAGGTCCCTATATAATGCCACATACCGATAACCATCATAGATTTTGGCTTCACATACCTTCCGGTATATCAAATACTCCATCCTAAATTACCCGAAACAATCTCTAAGTTTCTTTTAGGTTCTTCCCTTTTTTATCCAATCTCCCATTTCAAATGGTTCTAATTAATTTCATATACTTATTTTGTGTGTTTTATTAACAACCATATTTCATTTTCTATTGTTGTTATTTTTCCCATTCCTATATGGTTCTAACTCATCAACAATCTAGAAATCTTACTTCATCCACATAAGTCCCTATTACCATGGTCCCCACATCTTAAACAATGGAAAACATCCAATATTTACCTAATTCTCAACTATCTAAATGACAAGGTATCCCACCTCATACAACTCCTTCCATACAAACATTTATTTATGGACTTGCAAATCATCCTAGCTTTCCCATGAGTTTTGAGGAACTTATAGATCAAAATCACATCCTGTTACAAAAATATTTGGCCACTAGAGTTGTATTATGTATATGCTCCTGAACCTTTGACTCATGATGCAACAAGGGGACCACCCCCCTCCTTCTTTATGGACTCATAATCAATCTGACCTCAACAAATAGATGATTCCCTTCAGTATTAATTAACCATCTTCTTTTGAATACCCAAAAACACCACCAGTTAAAGGTCAATCAGTTTATTATGGCATACCTCCTTCATCACCAATTCAACAACCACGCATGTATCATATTTTCCCTCCAGATTATCAACCTATAGTTATCCAAGTAATTCCCTATTCCAGTACTCCCCATCTACTCCTCCTCCACCACCACCATTCGTAATTCTTAATCCTCCATCACTTCCTCAAGATGATGTATCTTCTGGTCCTTTATCGCATCTCACTCATATTCATAATTTTTTTGTATCCATCCCTCCATCCTTACCACCTATTAACAATAATATGATTATAACTATTCAAGTTCTCCCTTACACACTACCCACTACATCCATACAATATGTTAGTAGTTTTCCTTTTCAAAAACTCCAACCTTCAATCCCACCTCAACCTTTGCAATAGCCTAAAATATCAATCCCAACTCAACCTACATATCAACCCTTTGTTGTTACCTGAGTATCTCAATACTATCAATATAACCCTTCTCAATTTATACTTGTTACATCTCAGGATACTAACCCCATCCCCTCTAGTTTTCCATAATTTCAACATAATCCTCCTTCACAACCCCCTTATCAGTATATTCTATCTCACATGCCCCCTCAATCTTCCCAAGTCAACACACAACCTTCGTCTAGCCTCTTATAAGCCCTTATGAATAAGACGTCCAATTTGGAAGTCTCCTCATTTTCATCAAAAAATCATTTATCTTACAAGAAGATATGTAGTGAGCCCATCCTCCCATCTATTCCTACCTAGTCATATCCTATGAATTAGGAGATTCCAAAATTTACCATGTTTAATAACAAAGAATAACCTCAACAACTAAGAGCCTATCATCATGCATGCTATCTTAGAGCTCACAATGATGCTCTCCTTGTTTGCACCTTACTAATGTAATTAGTAGGATTAGATCTTGATTGGTACGAGAACATTCCACAACATTCACTTTTTCCCTTCACGTAACTCTCCCAAATGTTCTTAGAATATTTTTCTGCCAATATCTCCCGTAAAATATCTATTACAGACCTTTATGTTATCAAAAAAAATTGAATACGAATCTATCACATACTTTGTCACCATATGGTGTGGATAGATTAACCAATTATCATTCACTCTCCCCTAAACCAAGTTAATTAAATTATTTACTCAGTATTTTGCTAAACATATTTCATCAACACTTCAAATTCAATCCTTTCAGACCTTTTAATAAGCCTTCACCATGGCCTGCAAGTTAGAGACACGAGCTCTTGAGGATGGTAAGGTTAAACTACGATAAACAAAAATCTTAAACTTGAAATTTCTAATTCCTCTTCCAAAAATGATAAATCTAAAGGCACGACACATGTAATGGGTGTCAAAAATTCATCTAGAAACAAAAATAATAATGAACAAGATCAAATGCCACCTATACCTCCTCGTAACTAAAATTCCTTGGGATAATATTATAGTTCTATTTTTGATAAACTTATGGTTGCCCACATGAGAAAATTTCCCCATGTTCGAGATTTTGACAATTCCCTTCCTAAACCCACTTGGTATGGAGAACAAGAATATTGTAAATATCACCAATTCTAAGATCGTGACATCAAAAGGTGTTGTACTTTTAAAGAGATTGTCCAAAATCTTATTTACCAGGGTGATTTACAATTCAATAACCCTAACGCACCTCCAAACCAAGCTTTGGACATCTTCAAACAAACTTTTCACAATCATCCTCTCAATAATAATGTCATTCAAAATTAGGCCTCAAGATCCTAAAATCCTGGAGCTCATATCATTAGTGTTATTGATCAAGTTATCCCCTTGAATCTTTGATTCTAGTTGATCAAATCAAACTTTCAGAGCCTCCTACATCCACTATTGTTAATCAAGTACCCACTAAATCTTCCATACCTACTATAGTTGATCAAATCCAACCTTTTGAATTCTATATCCACTAGTGTTAATCTTATCCAATCTCTCGAGTCTTCTACCACAATTGATCAAACTAAATTTCTTGACCCATCCACATCTATTTTTAAAAATGCAGACATCTTCTAAACCTACATAGATGACCATTCTAATACAGAAGTCCTCACTCAGTCATCTCTAGTAGTAGATCCACCCACGACAGACCTCTTTCCTAAAAAATCTATCTCTCCATCACAAATATGAAAAAGGAACCTCTCATAGAAACTAGCATTATCTCTACCAAGGGAAAATATTTTCAACATCCAATCAAAAATCTTGGCAGTCCCATCAAAAAATCATTGCTTCATCCCTGTAAGAAAATTGAGCTTCCATCACTTAAACATGTGTTATCTACAAATCTTACTCCCTTACCTTCTATTTTGGGACCTCATCCCTCCACCATAAAGGCTCCTATTATCATTACAAAGTCGAATCTCACTCCTAAATTCACATTGAAATATATTATCCATAATCTACCTTCAGTGTCTTCTCCTCTAAAAATAATGAAGAATGTTCCTCTGCCTTTACACCTACTTCTACCACCACATGAAGGATCTTACACTCTTCTTCTTTATAATCTTATTCAAACATAATCCATAACATTACCACCCATCAAACCCTTGGAAATTTAAGGATGGAGGCCTACCTATTTTAATCATAGTGCCATTTGTGCTTATCATAGGACACCAAGACATAACACCGAGCATTGTAAAGCTCTACAAGTCATGTTTCAAAAGTGGATCCAATAATATGACCTTTTAGACCATTCTACTCCTCCATTCAACCATCCATAATCAAAACTAAGACATCAAGTCAAAACTATGGGCTTCGAAGCTCCCATACCTACCACATTTGAATCTGTAGGTCTTTCATCTCAACAAGATCCTACTTCTTTTACTAAACCACCCCTTTAAACTTAAAGTTATTTACATCACCTCTAGAGCCCATGAATATGACCCAAATTAGGAAAAAACTAAATTCATCATCACTAGGGCTCCATCTAACAACACCTTACCATCCGCAACTAATTCCAAAGTCACAATTTTATCTGCTTCTGACCCTTCCACTCTAGCACAAATATTGAAAAATCCCAAAAGTGATATTGAGGACCTTATACAAGATGAACTAAAAACTAACTATTTTGAGTATTATAAATCATCAAATCCTAAAACCAAGGTATTCATCCTTGCATCCCCTCCTACTCAGATACTAGTAGCAGTATAAGACAATCATTAAACAATTACACCTTAAACCCGTAAAAATGTCTCTTTATGAGATTATCCAGAATTCCCCTTGACATTGTCAGGACATGATTGAGGCTCATAGAAATATCATAGTCAAAACATATGACCCTCTCCCACTGGCTCAGGTTTTTTATGCATTATAGGCTTCTGCCTCCATTACATTTGATAATTCATAAATCCCTTCTCTTCAATAAGAAGAACATGACCTCCCTCTCTACATCACTATCCAAATTAATGGCACCTATGTCAAAAGAGCCATGATTGACAATGGTGCTATTATTAACATCATTTCATCTTATACCTTTGAACATCTCAAGCTACCTGATAACATCGTATCCCAAGCACCAGTTTCCTTACATGCCTTTAATGATGGTGTAACCCCTACAATAGGTACAGTTGTCATACCTATCCACATAGATAATAAACTTCTTCACGAACTCTTCTATATAGTGGAAGGATATTTCTAATACAACATCTTTCTTGGGAATCCTTAGATCCGCGCTATGCGCTTTGTTCCCTCCACCTTACATTGATTCTAAAAATATGAAAATTAAGGAAAAATCCACATGCTTCCCACTTACCCTCATCCAATTAAAACATTCCAAATGACATATTTCCCGCCTGATGTACATATTCCTTGGAAGGACTCATCTCATGAGGCTTCTACTAGTACTACTATCCCGACATCCAAACTTCCTAAGGATCAAACCTTCCACAGCATGCTACAATATCTCACGTTGGGGGGACTATCAACTCCAGGCCCTCAATTATATTTGTTATCCATTTCAACCCCCTTAGTAAAATGGAAAACTGAGGAAACTTGGACTTAGGAAGTTGATAGAGCTTTTTGGAAGGATCTGGGGTTTTTCGGGAAAAAAATCAAGTTTTTGAAGCATTTGCAATGTTTTCTGGGAAGTCTGGGATCACTTGAGGAATTTTTTCCTCTTCTAGGTATAAGATATGTCTATAACATGACCATGGTGAAGAACCAGACTTCGGGTCCCACATTCAGTCCGTGAAGGGATAAAATGGGAAAAATTGAGAATTTAACCTTAGAGCATCTCACTGCACCTCATCCGGCTTCCTAGTTTGAAAAGTATGAGAAAAATCAAAAAATTCAGAAAAAAATGTGAAAAAGAGACAAAAATGGCTATGGAGCTCAAAATAGCTCACTGAGATATTGGGCGAGATAAAACACAACTTGGAACATTGTGCAAGGAGGCTAGGTTACACGGAGCTCGAGCGAGTAGGTTGTAGAGTTACCGAGTAGTCCGACAAGCCGAGAATTTGGGTTGAGCTCATCATGAAGGACTCGGTGGGGTAGGAGTTAAGTTTCCAGGTAAGGATTGAATGGTAGGTGAGTTCCATGAGGGTTCAAATCAAATGCATTGGCATTTCAGGTCTAATAGGCCCCAGTAACATGGGTCGTGTGTTCCTTAGAAGTCTGAAAAACCCACATAACATGATGATCTAATGAAGTGTGGGGGTGAGGTGTCCTACGATCCTAGAGGGATGAGATGGCACACCATGATGTAGCCACATGAGGAACATGAGTAATGAGTTCCCACGGGACTCACGTTCCCCATGGGCCCAATATACCTGCATAACACACAAGGTGAGGGGGTAAGTCATCTCTCAGTTGGATGGGAGGCAAACACATCACGTGAAGGGAAAGGTGAGGGGTGAATCACTTGCCAAGTCAATGGGGATGTAATGTGTGTCACTGAGAAAAATATGATGCGGAGCCCGATGAATGGACAAGCCAACTTGATCATGAGTTGGTGGAGAGTAGGGGTTGCGATGTAAGGAGCTTGGGAGACAATTCAACGCACGCGTCGAGATGGAGAATAGTGTCACTGAGTCAGCACATGAGTTGGTGGGATAGCATTGAAAAGGGAACATGACATGGCTGGTAAGCCAAAAAATAATGCAGAGAGGGGAGTGAAGGAAGCACACACAACCATCTTGGTGAGCCAACTGGTAAGCAGGCACAGAGCTGGCTAGGGAGCTAAGCCAAGTCAGCATCCCGATCCCCCCTCTTTTAAAAATGTTATTTGGTGGGCCCCTTCAAAAAATGTTAATGACTTCGTAGGAACATTTGAAACATAAATTTAAGAAGATTGGGGAAAATGTAAAATCATCAGTCCCGATAACCAAATTAATTACACTGTCCCATAAGGTAGTGAATAGGATAAGGAATGACCTGCACAATAATGGCCATAAATTCCTCAATACTCAACCAAATTTGACAAAATTGAACTTATTGGAATCATGATTCCATCCTATATAATAAAAAATCAAGAAATTGGGGATTTAGTGGAGTTAGGTGGGTAAAAAATGTAGAAAAATACCCTAGTTTAAAATCATCACTTCCAAGTGGTTGAAATTGCATTAAATAAGGCATGGAAAACCATTTTATTCTACAACAAGATATAGTACATCAAAGGCATGGTTTTCACAAGTTTTCCATCATATGTTTTCAGCCAATAAATACACTTTTTTTGTGGGTGAAAGGAAAATCTCTCTACTCGATCCGAAGAAAAATGGCAAAGACCCCCCGGCACAGGAGAGAGTGCATCAGTTTCAGTATCGACGTACCCAACGCACCCAGCGCACTACTAGACTGAGCAACGCACACCCCTGTAACCTAGCGATGACGCAACGCTACAAGTACGTAGTAGATGACGAGGTCACGAGGAGAGGGTGAGAGAGAGAGAGAGAGAGAGAGAGAGAGGAGAGAGGAGTAAGCGAGAGAGAGCGCGCGAGAGAGAGAGAGAGAGAGTAGGAAGAGCGACGAGTAGGAGAGAGAGCGAGAGAGGAAGAGAGAGAGAGAGAGAGAGAGGAGAGATTATCGAGAGTCACGAGCACGGAAAGATGAGAGGAGAGAGAGAGAGAGAGAGAAGGTTAGCGGAGAGTAGGAGACGAGAAGAGAGTAGGATGAGAGAGAGAGAAGTAGATAGGAGACGGGAGGCAAGCAAGATAGAGAGACGATGAGGGAAGAGAGAGAGAGGAGAGAGAGAGAGCAAGAGAGAGAAAGAGAGAGAGGAGAGAGCGAGAGAGAGAGAGAGAGAGAGAGAGCGAGAGAGCGAGCGATCGAGGAGCGCTGAGTAGAGACAGATAGACAGGAGGTGTGGCAAAACAGGCGCGATGAGAGAGAAGATATAGAGCTGCGATATAGTTTAGAGCTATAGCGCGCGATAGCGAGAGCTCTCCGTCTCTCTATAGCGCTCTCGTCCTCTATTTTCTCTCTCTCTCTCGCTACTCTCGCTCTCTCTCTCTATATTCTCGCTTTCTATCTCGCGCTCTCTCTATCTTATCTCTCTCTCTCTCTATCTTATCTCTCTCCATTTTTGAAGGAGAGATATCGTGGATGGAGAGCGGAAAAACTCTTGGGAAATTCTTTCTCATTTTTCCATGGAGATGAAAACCTTCAATGAACTCTGTAAATGTATTGGTGGTTCCTCTATCGAAACTATATGGATTATACAATTCCCAGGGCAAATAAAATTGTGTATGTGTTGTTCTTCTCAACCCTTCTGAAATTTTTGATGGTGCTATTTTTCTGGCTCTCGTAATTGTTGTTTGGGTTTTGCTTTTCTTTTTATTACAAGTTTAGTTTGTTGTGTTTCTTGGATTTTTTAAGGTAAATTAAAATTTTGGGAATGTGTCAAATCTATTATCGTCTCTTTCAAATGCATTTTCCTTCATCCTTCTCCCTCAACAAAATATTTTACTCGCTTTTCTGTGTTATCACCATTGTTAGTATAGGATCTTTATTTTATGGACTCTCCCTCTCCCTAGTCCTTGCGAAATCAGATATGGGATTATTTAGTCGCATGTCTGCATAGCAGTATCTAGTATTAGATTAGGAAGAGGAACCAACTTCTTTGGAGGTCCATATAAGTTAGAGCTCCCACAACTTAGAGATGGTCCGATGTACCCAATTATACTAGTAGCTCATGCACACACACATGATAAATCAGAGGTTGTAATTGGTGAGTAAATTTGACATGCCCAGTGGGAACAGAAGTCAATTCTTCCATTTTTATCAAGATTTCGATGGTGTCTGGTGAAGGCTTAGCTTTGGAGGAGGCTCTAAATAGTGCATCTGGGACTCCCAGGTTAGAATTGTAGTTTAGCCGCACACAAGTGATGAAAACAGTGAGAAAGGATTCAAACATCTAAGAACAATAGAAGAAAGAATAGATATTTGAATACTTACAGTTTATTCAAGAAGCGGAAGACAAGTTTAGATACTGTCTCTCCAAATAGGAATCTTTCAAACACCTTCAACCTAGTAGGCCATTTCTACAATCTCTCGAGTCTTAGACAAATTCGGAATGGATCAACAACCAAAACTCCTTTGTCAATTTCACGAGTGTCGCATCCTGCTATCAATGCAAAAAAATTCAATTATGTTGGAATCATTAAAAAAAAATTCTTATTCACTTGACGAAATCACACAAACCCAAATTTATCACATCAAAGACATCATGAGATATTGATATGGAGTGGTAGTAACACTTCTTGCCTCTATCTCAAAGGAAAATTTTTTCAGTGGTTTAGTTAGAAGCTTAAACATTAGGATCAATTCAAAACTGGAATGAAATTTTCTCAGGGATTGTGGAACAGTTTAGGAAAAAGGGAAGGACAATTATCTTTTGAGGGAAGTTGGACTACACTCAAAAGAGCACAAAGAATAGATGGCTAACTTAAAATAATTTTATTCAAAGAAACTGGGACTAATAGATTCCAATTTCTATAAGAACCAACTTTGAAGGTTCATTTCTCACTTTTATAAAGCTTTAAATTTTGAGAAATTTGTCATGATACAATCATGGGAGGGAAAACATTCCCAGGAGCTTATAACAAGAAATTAGAGATGTATTTCTTCATAAGATGGTTTTAAACTTGCACCTAGGCCACTATGCTATTATCCAGAACTGGAGGAATCCAGTCTCGTCAGCACCTACATTAGCTCCTATTCTCAACCCCTAAATATCTAATTGCCAATAAAGTTCCGACTTCTTCTAGACACCTCAACGAAATTGAAGAGGTCATGAAACAATTTTAAAACTTAATAAATGAGTGTTGTAAACACTCAGGCAATAATCTCATAATTTTCGAACCTATTAGCCTGATCCAACCAAAAAAAACCTATCAGCTCCACAAAAATTCGAATCAAACCCGAACTTGAGGACAACCTCAATATGTTAGGCAATCTCCAACTATCTAATTCACGTTCCTTCTTAACATCGAGGAGCTTTAGTCCAGTCCAAAAATTTGGCACAAGGAAATGAATGGTGGTTACTTGTGATCAACCCCATAATCAAGCAACATGATTTACCGATGCTGAATTTCAATCACTCACGGTGAAAATGTTGAGTGTGTTCAAGAAGTCCAAGATATAATTAGCAGCAGAAAATATCCCATAGGTCCTCCAAGTTAAACTTCACTTATGAAACTGATAGATGAGACTTATGGGGAAGTGAATCAAGATCCTTATAAGGGTGTGGGTAGGGAAAATAGATCTAAGAAAAGGAATAGTATAGAGGAAGGACAATCATCAAATCCAAGCTTCTCATCCTCTATTACACTTAAAGAGTTGTTGGCTCAAATCAGCCCCCAAAACAAAATACTAGAGTGCCTGTTTTGCATGTCATCTTTTATTTACAGGTTTATGCTCGTTGTGTTCTTGGAATTAAGGAATTAAAAATTTGGGGAAGGTGCAAATCTATTATCGTCTCTCAAAGGCAGTTTTCCTTCATACTTCTCCTCAACAATTATTTACTCGCTTTTCTTGGTGTTATCACCATTGTTAGTATAGGATTCCTTTATTTTTATGGACTCTCCCTCTCCCTAGTCCTTTGGAAATCATATATTGGGATTATTTAGTCGCATTGTCTTCATTAGCAGTAGTCTTAGTATTAGATTAGGAAGAGGAACCAACCTTCTTTGGAGGTCCATCTCAAGTAGTAGCTCCCACAACTTTAGAGATGGTCCGATGTTACCCAATTATACTAGTAGCTCATGCACACACACATGATAAATCAGAGGGTGTATTAATTTGGTGATAAAATTTCTGACATGCCCAGTGGGACCAGAAGTCAATTCTTCCATTTTTATCAAGATTCGATGTGTGTCTTGGTGAATGCTTAGCCTTTGGAGGCTCTACAATAGTGCATCTGGTGACTCCCAGGATTAGAATTTAGTAGTTTTAGCAGCACAAGTGTATTGAATACATGAGAAGGATTCAAACCTATCTAGAACAATAGAAGAATAGATATTTGAATACTTACAGTTATCTCCAAGAAGAGGAAGACAAGTTTAGATATCTTTGTCTCCTCCAAATAGGAATCTTTCAACACCTTCACCTAGTAGGCCATTTCTACAATCTACTAGAGTTCTTAGACAAATTAGAATGGATCAACAACCACAAAATCCATTTGTCAATTTCACGAGTAGCATTCCCTTTGCTCTCAATGCAAAAAATTCAATTATGTTGGCATCATTAAAAAACATTCCTTATTTCACTTGAGAGAATCACACAACCCAAATTTATCACATCCAAGACATCATGAGATTATTGATATGGATGTGGTAGTAACACTTCTTGCCTCTTATCTCAAAGGAAAATATTTTCAGTGGTTTAGAAGCTTAACATTAGGATCAATTCAAAACTGGAATGAAATTTTCTCAGGGCTTTGTTAACAGTTTAGGGAAAGGGAAGACAATTTATCTTTTTTGGGGCAGTTGACTACAATCAAAAGAGCACCAAATGAATAGATGGCTAACTTAAATTTTATATTCTAAAGAAAATGGGATAAGATTCCAATTTCTATAAGACCAACTTTTGAAGGTTCATTTCTCTACTTTTATAAAGCTTTAAATTTTGAGAAATTTGTCATGATACAATCTATGGGAGGGAAAACATTACCAGGAGCTTATAACATAGAAATTAGAGATGATAATTTCTTAATTTAAGATGGTAAACTTGCACCTAGGCCACCTATGCCTATTTATCCAGAAATGGGGAATCCTAGTTCTAGTCAAGCACCTACATTAGCTCCTATCTCAACCCCTAAATATCATAATTGCAATAAAGCTTCCACTTCTTCTAGCACCTCAACTGAAATTGAAGAGGTCATGAAACAATTTTAAAACTTAATAAATGAGTTGGTAACACTCAAGAAGCAATAATCTCATAATTTTAGACCTTATTAGCCTGAGTACCAACCAAAAAAACCTCCAGCTCAAAATTCGAATCAAACCCAGAACTGAGGACAACCTCAATATGTTAGGCCATCTCAACTATATAATTCAAGTTCATCTTTAACATCTAGAGCCTTAGTTCCAGTCCAAAAATTTGGCACAAGAATATGAATGGTGTTTACCTTGTGATCAACCCCATAATCAAGCAACATGATTTACCGATGCTCTGAATCAATCCTCAATGGTGAAAAATGTTAGTGTGTCTCAAGAAGTCTCAAGCATAAAATTAGCAGCAAGAAAATATCCCATAGGCTCCTCCAAGTTACACTTCACTTATGAACTGATAAGATGAGGACTTATGTGGGATGAATCAAGATCCTTATCAGGGTGTGGTAGGGAAAATAAGATCTAAGAAAAGGAATATAGAGGAAGGACAATCATCAAATCCAAATGCTTCTCATCCTTCTATTACACTTCAAGGAGTTGTTGGCTCAAATTCAGCCCCAAACTCACAAAATCAGCCTAGAGTGCCTGTTATATCAACTCACATGTAAGAGAGAGTTGTGCCAAGTAAAGGGTGGTAGAAAGGTATTCTATGTCCTTTTAATATCATTTATCAGTTGAAGAAAACAAATGTAAGCATCTCTATGTGGGAATCTGTGACAATCATAGGACAGAGAGATCTATTGTAGGTTGTCATGACCAACTTATCCATCTCTAATGATTCATCAACAAATTAGGAAAGGGTGCTAACCAATCCAACTCAACTAGAAGGAGGTCAACTAGGTAGAAATATGAAACCTCCTCCATTCTATGTATCTTTGATCATTAGAAATAACCTATTACATAACTGCATGATTGACTCAGGAGCAAGTAACCCAGTAATGCCTAAATAAATAGTGGATCAATTGGGTCTAAAGTATGAACTTGTCTCAAAAGGAGTGGTACAATTAGATGGGACAGCAGTGGGGACATACAAAATCATCAAGAATCTGAACCTAATGATGTATTCATTCCTGAATGTCACACTTCAGCAAGACATATCGGTCATTGATTTACCACCACTCTTTGCTTTGTTCTTATCAAGGGTGTAGATAAAGAATTTCCACGCTTGTTACCTGTCCAAGTTAATGCACCAAACTAAACATGAAAACCATGAAAAACTCAAATGAAATCGATACCTAATAGATTGGATAAGATCCATAGATGTAGATGGAGAGAATTCTCATGGAGATAAGATGGGCACACACGAACAATCCCACAAAGTAGATCTAAGAAACCTGTGACGTACAAATCCATGGTAGAAAAAGATGACGTTAGACGATATATGGGTGAACTACCTAGAAAGCGGGTCCGAGAAGTAATGAACTTCTTTGGTAGATGTCAGTTCACATTTTCAATCAAGAATAAAGACATACATGATAAAATATGTAAGAAGATATTTAGGTTTTCTGATTAAAAATAGCAGACAGAATGTAAAAACTACAGCAGAAACTAAAAGAAAGAGGAAACTGTAAAAATAAAGCTGAAATTGTGTTACCTGAATTCTATATCTTTCTGCAGACTGGTCGATGTCGATCATATAGTGATCAACATCATTTGTTTGGGTCGGCATTAATTAGATAGTGATCAGCATCAATTGTTTGGGTCGACGTCAATCAGGCAGTGATCGGCGTCGATTGGACACACAGGCAAACAGAAGGCCAGAAAGTAAAATAAGTAAGCAAACTAAGGAAAATGGATTAGACGTAAGACCAAATTATTGAAGATTGATCAGAAAGCATAGATTGAAGATGGAATAAGGGGATATGAGGTAGAAATTGATGGATTCTAACCCAAAAACCAAAGAGAGGCCCGGTCTGTGACGATTTGGATAAACTAGCATTGATTAAAGACTAATCAGATTCGACCGGACTGGATTGGTGTTGATCAAAAGGAGATTATAGAAACTAACAAAGAAGAATACCTAAAAATGCTTGATTGATGATTGATGATGACTAGGGTAGCTGTGGAGACCTGTAATAGCTGTAGATATGCAGATAGAGTAACAATGCACCTCTCAAGGATTAAACTACACAAAACTCACTCTCTTTCTCTAATAATCTCTTTAATCACTTAGAAAAATTAATATTTAGGCAACCAGCTCTTCTGAATCTAACCAGAGAGGATCTCAGGTTGTAAATTTATAATTGGCGCTGACTGAGATAAAATCGGCGCTGCTCCGAAAACTCGGCACCGCTCATAAAAATCAGCGCTGATCAAGAAACAGACTCCCAAAGTGGCAAAAAGGAAATGAATTGTGGGGATAACAAATGTATCCCTCCCACTCAAATACAGGAAGAATCCCGCTACATGGTTCCAGGAGAGGAGAAATAGGTGGGATAGATGGATAATAATAGCACGGGAGGTTGGGAAGTGATATGGGGTGAATAAGTAAAAGTAAAATAAGTTTAGAAGATAGAATTACATGGTTAATGTTTAATTAACCATGGATGAAATATAATGGGGTGGAGAGAACTTAGGATATGCCTCTAAATTAAATATTTAAGTATCACCCTAAGGGAGAAGTGGTGATATAAAGGTGCCCCAGGTTACCCGAGAGGATAAACGAACTTAGGGGACACTAAATTGGGTAACCAATTTTAGGTGCCTACATTTGCCCCTTTTTGTCGAGTAACTTGTGATAAGAAATGCCACGAGACAAAAACAAGGAGTTGGAAGAAGAGGAAGAACATTGATGATGCACTTCCCCTCAAACTAGGGATGGCGTGGCCCCAAAAGATCCAACCGATCCCGAGTTTGAAAGGAATAGATGAGAAAGAGTATAAGGGATTTTTCCCTAACAAGATACCTGGAGTAAATTTGAGCATTGATGACACATGTGAAAAACAAAAAAAATACAGTGACCTAAGGAACTCACATTGGTAGCGTAGACTAGATGGTCTTCATATGAGACGACGTAAGTGGCTAAAGACTGGTGAGTTAAAGGTGACTAAAAAATAGCAACAACTAAAGAGTGACACATTGGTAGGGGCAACTAGACGGCCTTCGAACGAGACAACGTTAGTGCCTACAGACCCGCTACCTTTAGGTTGCAAAAAACGTGAGTTACCCATGTATAGGAGAGAACTCGGAATGGGTGATAACACCGAAAATAAGTGCCGAAAGGTGAAAATAAGGTCATAACAGATCAAATAAACAAGACAAGCATCAACGCTTAGACAAGAAGGATGAATCGATGGCCTTGAGAGGATAACCCCCATGGAAATCGAATTATGGCCACTATAGTGGACTTTGTAATAGAAGCACTGTCAGACTAGGTAGAACAGGTGTGCTATGGGTGGCACATTGAAAAAATATAATGATGAGATGCCCTAGGTAGGGAATAACAAGCAAAGTCGAGCCATGAGCGAGATGCACGTGAGGTTATGTAAGGTGATTAGGTACAAGTACTGAAAAGAAAGATGTAATGATGGTGGCAATGTGTGACAGGTGACACATGCGTAATACAGGAGAACATATGAGGGTGAAGCACGTCCTGGTGAAATCAGAGAATGAAATATATCAAAATATCCCCGATCAGTGCCGATGGGATCCGATCGGCACCAATGGGATCTGATCGGCGTTGATGGGATCCAATCAGCATCGATTACCCCTAATCAATGTTGAATTTGAGCAACATGGAAGCCTCCGAAAGCGGTCAGAAGGGGAAGAGGACATGGCCAGGGGTAAGTGAGCCTTCCTTAGCTTCGTACATTTAGCGTTTGTTTTTTCATGTTTTTTTATAGTAGGAGGCAAGAGGGTTGTTTTAGCCCTATGCCTTGTAATCGGCATCGATTGAAAAAATTGGTGCTGATTGGAAAGTGATCGGCGCCGATTGTAACACAATTAGCTTCAACCATCAAGTGAACGGCACCGATTGGCATGAGTCGGCGCTGATTGAAAAAAATTGACATTTTGTTATTTTTGAGAAAGATTTTGATGAAAAATTAATGATGTGGATTTTGATAAATATGAAACTAATTATGATATTTGATATCATGCAGGCACAAGAGGTCCTACACATGTGGGATGTTATTCCTAAGCTATTGGAAACCATACTACCAGATGTGACAGATGCTAAGTGGTGGCATCTAGAGTTATCTAGACTAGGGGGTTTCCATTATTATAGGCAGGTACCCTAAGATGTGGAGCTCATGTGAGCATTGGTGTAGTGGTGGGATAGCTAGACCTGCACATTTTGGTTTCAGATGGGTGAGATGACCATCACCTATGAGGACATCTCTAGGATCTTTAGGTTACCGATTACAGGGGACCTAATAGAGATCACCCCACGAGAACAGCAGAGGAGGGCCCTGGTACGATTATATGGGGACATGGCAGATGATGTAGAGATAGTGTCCAGGGCTGTGAGGATAGCCTCCCAGTACTGCCAAGATGACCCCAGGAGTAGATTGATAGCCCTAATCCAGATGGCTATCTCGTACTATGCATTACCAGATTTCGGAGGTGGATGGTTCCCAGTACTCCTACTCGACTGTGTCTACGATATCCTAGAGTTTATGTAGGTGTTTAAATTTTCTAACACATTACTAGCACAGATGTATCATGAGCTATGGATGTATACCACAGGCAAGTGGACTAGGATTTTTGTGCTCCATCTCTGGGCATATGAGCATATATCAGTGATCAGGCCATCTAGGCTTCCATGGATGCTAGGGGTAGGGGGAGTCCTTGAGTATGGATTTTGATGGTGGTGGGAAGACATGGCCCTAGGAGATATAGGAAGATCCCCAGAGTGGTATTCAAAGAGATTCAGGACTCTGACACCAGCACAGGTGATATGGAGACCATACAGGGTCTATCCGATATGGGCCAAACAAGACGCCCACCTGGTGGATTTTAGATGCAGCAGGGTGGTCAAGGGTCATAGGCTAGAGCTCTTACAGTGAGTTCCATTTATACGGGTGATGAGGTAATTTGGTTTGATTCATATCATCTTGACCATATACACACCACACCGACGAGATAGCAGGGAGAAATACTTGCCTATACTGATCCCATTAGATCCACTCAAGGAGGCCCAACCTCCCATAGATGATGATGATGATGCATGAGTGGATGAGGGCTATGAGGCATGGTACCACGTGGAGATGCCATGACATCTCTAGCAGCTACAGAGGCAGGCGAGGAGGATCTAGCAGCAGCACTAGAGAGACTGGAGGGAGAGCATGTCACCCTGATATAGACACACCAACCTACCCTCAAGGAGATTAGGACTTTGACAGAGGAGAGGGGCACCCTGATACAGGAGAGAGACACTACTCGTTAGGAGTGAGATACAGTGATACAGCAAAGAGATCGCTATCACAGGCACAAGGAGACCCTCAGGGCCAAATATGGTGATACAGGCACCACCTCAGAGTCAGGGGCACAAGGTGCGGTAGTAGGAGGACCACCACTAGCAGCAGTGCCATTATAAGCACCCGATATGGTGTGTCTAAGTACCTATCAAGCTCTCCTTGCCAAGGTGAGATATTATGAGGATGCCCTGACATAGCACACCCCAAATGTGCCTCGGTATGGAGCAAGGATGAGGACAACAATAGCTATTGCTGGCGATGCCTCGGAGGGTGCGAGCATCAGAGGAGATAGAGGAGGTGGCAGGGCCATGACAGTGGGCATCCCTAGCTCTATAGGAGATGGCCAGGAGAGACAACCGGGACCTGAGGAGGGAGGAGGAGATAGTGTTTTCCACCTATCCGGTTTTACCATATAGATGTGATATTTTGTAGAGATATACTGATATAGCCTCGAGCTGAAGGAATTTTTTAGATACAATGTATACGGCTAGATTAGAAGCCACACATTCTTTTGTACAGACAAATATATGTATATATATTCATCATTTTGTGTCATGTGATTGGATTCATGCATTTAATTTCGATAGATATGGATAGATGTTATGTAATTTTGATGGATATAGATGAATAGATGTGATTTGATTGATTTTTCATGGTTGATTAAATAAACATGTTTAATGATATAGATAGATGGATTCACATGTGTTTTTAATACATTCTTTTTTTATGACATTATATGAGATGAATAAGATGAGCATAGATAGATGATAGAATTGATTGAGTAAATTAACATGTTAAATGTCAATTTACCTGGATGAACAACAAATAATCAAGGGAAATGTCTTCTTAAAATAAAGTGATGTAATGATATTATCCCTTAGAAAAATAAAAAGCACTACACCTATATAGGAAAAGAATGATAAGTTAGGCCCCTAACCGACCATAAATAGAGACCTTGATGGTAAATCAAAAGACGATGCACACAAGGCCATAGACGCGGATAAAATAAACCTAACACTAGTTAGTCACAAACTAGATATAGGAGGTAGACAAGGACGAGAGATAAGTATACATCTTGTCAGAACACATGAAGGATTAAATACATGCCCATATGGGGAAAATAGGATCTCCATATGATCGAAAAGATCTCATATCACAACTTCATTTTTTTATTTTTTTATTTTTTTTCATTTCTTTTGATAGAAAAGCAAACTGATCGATGTGAGAAGTTTGCTAGATATAGAAAGACTGATCAATATGGGAAGTCTTTTAGAGATGCTAAAAAGTGAACAAACTGGCCAATAAAGGAAGTTTGTTACTACAAAGGATGAAATGCCATAAAACAGATAGCCATCCTTCACGGGAGCAATCTGTATTTTGATTTTGATGGTAGCCATCCTTCGAGGAATGGTCTACTTATTTTATTTTAGTTGATAAGACATGGATAAATGTCCTTCAAGGGATCATTCTATCTTTTACGACTATGATAGCTTCTTCTTCTTTTTTTGAGCTTTGGAAGAAGCTAATTTTAGACCAGATAGATCAGATAGAGGGGAAGAAAATGTGTATAAGCACGTACACATGCCCCCAAGTGGTTTTGATCAAGATGAATGCCTAGGGTGGATGAAGTAGTGATTAAGGTATTCCTACCATGAGAAGGAACAAATCCGTAAGGAAAATGCCATGAGTAGAGCCGTGGTACTCATATTGAAGGTATAAAATACATAATGCGGAGAACCACATAGTTCTGAATCACTACGAAATGTGTAACATCTCCATTTTAGTACAATAGAACAAAAAAAAAATTGATAAATGCTTCCTAGTTCTAAATACATAATTTATAACTCACAAATCAAAACAACCATTCTTATAACAGATAACCATATGCTACTGTAATGACTCAGAGTACCTCCAATCTATTCATTCCATGACTCAGTAATCTACCGATCTATTCATGACTATCAAGAGTTGGCATTTTTATTTTAACACATCACTCTTGCGGTTCTCCTCCCTAATTTGGGATTCAGAATGCTCTGTCCGAGGAACCTATCTAAATAATTGTTACCATTATTCATCAGCATCTCGTCCCTTAGACTAGGTGACACAGGACAACGTAATCAGTAGCTTGCGATACTTTGGCCAAAGATTTGAAACATACTGCTTATGTCTCCTATCCCTTGACGGCATACTCGTCAATCTGGAATACGTCCTTCAACCCATTCCTATGTTATGTAGAATTTCTTATACTGACTTCTGTCAGTCTCTCCTACCCCAAGTTATTCACTCAGGAACAGATTAGTAATATGACAATGTTATAGGGATGCTCCCGAGGACTAGGGATACGCTGACATACTGGGTCAACCCTAGTTAACCCAGTGTGTCAAGATACCCCGAGTCTCCTAGGGCAGCGTTATAACATGACCACGTTCCTAATCAGTCCCAGAGTAAAACTTGTTCGAGTTTAAGGTGTAAATCTTAACGATCAATGTAAAGGGTGTTGCCATAAGTCACCTACATTGTTGTATCTTCGAGAAGATCCTAATCTTCTCGAAGGCAAAACTCTGTAGTTGACTTGTGCCATCAACCTTTAAATTCACCTCGAAAAGATCTACTTATTTATAAGGTGTTACTGTACGTACCCAAAATTGTAAGGTACTGTACTGCAGAACGGTGTAATAAGTGCCCCAATGATGATACAGGTCTCTTCGCAAGGTGTTCGGGATCCCGAAAAGCTTTACGGACATGCGTTAACATCCCGCATGCCCCACTTAGCCACCGCGTGCTTTGTTTTCCCTATTTTTCCCTCTTTTCTTGGCTTTTTGGTCTTCAGTGACGAAACCGCCGCCCTAAACAGGGCGGTGGTCCTGTAACCGCCGCCCTGAGCAGGGCGGCGGTCCTGTGCGCATTTTCCAGAACACTCTTTTGACGCGACCCACGTGAAATATCACAACTCACCAGCTTTTCTTGCCGACTTAAGCATGCATTAATGTTTTTGGTCCCCTGGAATAGTGTTTTTCTTTTGTTTAATGTTTAGGAGTTCAGTTTGGATTTGATTTTTGGATGTTTGGATTCCTATAAATGCATGGTTTGTGCACATGCAAAGGGCTCTGAATTTTTCTCCAAAGTTTGCTTTTGAATTTCTTGTTGCAGTAGATTTAGTTTTCCTTTGCTTAGAATTCTTAGTTTTCTCATTGAGTGCTTTGGTTAGTATTGTGTTGCAGCTGGTAAGCCACATATCCAACTTGTGCAAGTGCAAACATTATTTGGGCCACCGTTTTCACTCCAACTTTCATGTTTTCAGTGCTATGGTCTTTTTAGCTTGCTTAGGATTGGTAGCATAGTTTGTTGCAGGTTTGTTTTAGCTTTGTGTTACTGTTGGTAAGCCACAGATCCAACTTGTGCAAACAGTATTATTGTTTTGGAGTAGAATAGTCTAGGCAGCCATTAAAGTTGCAGGTTTTGCTCTTCATACAGACTAGTTTCAAGTTCTGGACGCTTTTGTTGCATGATTCGCAGTAGACCCCGCTAGGAATTGCATAGGCCAAGCTCTGTACTCTTGCGCTATCCCTCTCCTATCCGCATTCTATTATGTCTGCATTCTAAAGGCTTTCCATTGATCCAAATATCTATTCCTGTTGATGCAAGCATTCCACGCTTTTCTGGATTCACGTGAGCACAAAGAACGAAGAGATCATACGGAGGGGACAAGAACATACACACCGTCGGATTCACCACTGTTCTGCGAAATCCAGGTTCCATCTTTCAAAGTTTTAGTTAGAACTTATCAAATAAAGTAGTTAATCACTTTATTTCAGTTATTTCTATTCTCCATATTGCCAGGGAGGTTGTGGGGATTGATAGTTTATGAGAAACTATGATTCATTCCTCACTTCTGAGGTAGGATCGAGAATCTTGTAGATAGATTAAGTTATTTCGTTGTTTAGAATAGATATACGAAATCGCACAGACAAATAGCTACACTCGGCTATTTTGTTTGTTTTACGTTGTTAGTTTAGTTGTCAATTCTAAATATTTTTAAATAGCTGTTTTCTTATAAATTGCCAGAAAATACAAAAAGAAATTATATATGCTAGAAGTATACTTAGTTTTTACTTTATTATAGTTTGTTTCATTACTGCTTTTGCATGACAATTACGGGACCTAGGGAGCCCAGGGAATACATTTTCGAGCCAATTGTGCCCCAGCCCAATACCGTCGTAGCAATAACTGACATTGACCAAAACCTTAGGATACAAGTCTTCCAAACAACAACAGACTTCCAACAGATCAGGACACAGTTGAGAGGGTTAAACATCGAAGATGACCAAGCACATCTGTTTTGGTCAAATCAGCCAAACTACAGATTACCCTAGAAAATACCCACATGACTATAGAAGGGCTCGAAAGAGAAAAAACATTCGGGTGTGATCCTTTAGTTCCACAGCCAGACGCTGGAGACACCCTAGTAGATATAGATACCAGCTTAAGAATCCAAGTTGCGAGAACGCCTGTAAGGTATTCTGAGAAGATCGCACAACTGTTGGTTCTAAACATAGAAGCTGAAAAATCTTATGACTACTAGATACTAGGGATCAGAACTTGATCTCCCGTATGACCATAACGGGACCGCAACAACCAAGAGTCTATGGTTGTGATCCACAGATCCCACAGCCTAACGAATCCATAAAAGAATTAGACATAGACACTGGCCTACGTAAATTAGTATTTCAGTCTACTCCGATTCCACCTATCATCATTCAACAGTTATCCCTACTAGACACAATAGCTAACAAAGCTAGAGAATTTTAGACTAGGCCAGAGAATCGCCCATAGTGTGACCATATTCACCATATGACCCTATCAGGAGAAATACACGAAACCATCCCGGGCCATTTTCCACGCATCCCACAACCCATAGATCGAATCACGCCAGAGCTCGATATTGATTGGAGCCTTCGAGCAGTCATCCTCGCTGATCGATCTATCACACCAGTCCAAGTTAGAAGGGCCTTCTTTGCCTTAGATTCGTAAATACCATTAGTGCGTGTCGAAGACATTAGACTGCCTAACTAGTTTTCCTGCATATTCTACCCCCACCGGCTGTCTCGGCACGACCTCGGGAGGTCGGGTACGCAGAAGAGTTACTTGTTGATTCTCACGCTCACCTGTCACTTTTCCGACGTACAAAATTGGTGAACCCGACGTGAAGCAAACAATTCTTTCACCTTCTCTTTGAGAAGTTTCATCTTCTTCAAATCACCTTCGCTCCTTCCCATTATTCTGCGGGTATTCATATACCCCCAGAATATGTCGGGATTCGATGCATACGGCAGACCCCTCTTGGGTCTTGAGGCATATTACGCCCAACAAAATAGGCAGTCATCACCCTCACTCTCAATGTGGGGCGACAACTATTCAACTAATCAATTGTCAACACAAACACCAAGGACTAGATATAACTCGTCCTTCCAAACAGAGGGGTTGGAGCAACTCGCTCAAACACAAACAGAGCCTTCAGGCTCAAACAATATGACATTGACTGGAGAATCTGCTTCATCTCCTCAGATATTACTCAGACCGCCTATTAGTAGACAATCAGATCCATACTTGGTCTTAGACGATGGACAATCAATACCTTATCCTAGGAGTGAACAACGCTCCCGAGGTATGTACCCGCCTATAGGAGGTTTACAAGTACAACCCGAGACCCATTTTCAAGAAAATATCTCTACAGGAAATATTCTTGGAGAAACTTGGCAGGATAGCAATCAGTTCATGATAGGCTATCACATGCCTATACAACACCAAGGTACACAACAAACGCCACTCAGGCAAAGTACCGTGACTTTACCAAATGAAGTCATTTCAACGTTAGTAGAAAGAGTACGAGGGTTAGAACTTGCTCAAGAAATCAAAATCCTCCGTTCATACAAACGGGGAGTTCCAATCCTCCATACTACTCTGGCCAAGTAGATCTCCTCACAGGAGTAGGCACGTTAGGTATGACTCCTCAGTATTCACAACAAGTGCCAACTAGACCCACTATCGCTAGCACTGTTCCTCCTGGTCTAGTACAGAGCAATCCATTCCTGGATAGTACACCTTCGTACTTAAACATGTACTCTAAATCGCCATAAGGGGATATGTACTCATCCCCCGGCGTGTTTACTCAAATACAGGGATTGCCTTATGCCCCTGCTAACGCGTACATTACGCCATATCAACAACCCGTTCCGCCACCGCCTCCTCAACAGACACCATCAATGGTTGAGACGTATGCGATAGGGACTTATTCAGAATATTTAAAGGAGCCCTTAGATTTTTCCATACGAAGCGTCATGCTTCCAAGACCTCTTCCCGATTTTCCTAAATACAAAGGAGAACGAGATCCGAATGCGCATATCAAAGCTTACGCTACAGCCATTCGTGAATTACTCCCATGGGATGGGGTTGTTGCTAAAATATTCCCCAAACGCTAGAAGGCATTGCCCTCGATTGGTATTACAGAATACCCGAAGCTTCCATACATTCATTCAAACAACTTGTGTCTGAGTTCATCAAAGCCTTCGACATGAACAAACTACTAAGGACAGGAATCAGGGAGTTCTTGCACATCAAGCAAGAACATAACGAGTCTGTCGCCCATTTCATCCAAAGGTGGCGCACAGTCCTTTATTCCTCGGCAAGCGCTCCAAACATGGATCAGATGGAGCTATGTGATTTATTCCTTCATTCTCTTAGCAGAGAAGTGAAGGAAGAAGTCCAGAAGTTCCCACTAAGGACTTATGACGAGGTACTTGAGAGCGCTCTGCGAATTGAATCAAGCAGCGATAGATAGTGGCCGTAAGACGTATGGAGCAAACGGGAGGTTAATCACCTCAACTCAAAATACTACAACTCCCACAAGCGTCAATCAAGGACCCAAAATCCTTAACAAAAATCGTGGGGGTGGTAACAACAGATGGGGTAACCGACCAACCCAACGAGGGTAAATGTCGTTAATACTCCGTCACAAACAAACACCAAAGAAACAACAATTTTACCCCGACGATCAATACGGTGGATTTTAATAATCCACAACAACAACAACGGCGAAATCCCCATACAAGGACCAAGCCAAAACTCCTTTGGTTATCAAAACCAAAATCAAAAATAGAAAACAAACAAAACTTTAGTCCTAATAGGCAACAGTTTGATCAGAATTTTAGGCCACAATACACACCAAACCAACAAAAGGGAATTACAACCCCAATTCTTATTGTGGTTTCCATAAAATTAGGGGTCATGACAACTAGAACGTGTCGTGATTACAACAAATTCATGCAACGCTTGCCAATGAGAAAAAACAATTCTTTATGGATATGTTCTTAACAGATCCTACGTCACCAATGGCAAATACCTTCGCAGGGGCAGTTTCCCCTCAGAATGCCCCTCTCAAGATCTTTAATGATCCACTCCCAAATCATGATAGCGATAGGTTGAAACCAACTGGAACAAACAAAGGTGCAATAACAAGAAACAACGATCACGAGGCTTCGACTTCGCTAAATCCGTTAGTCGCGCCACAACTAGGAATTCAACCACGACCTAAGGTAGTTGGATTAGTAGAGTTAGACTCCGAATTACCCGTTGAAGCAATTACGAGAACACGAGAGTATTTATCTCAACCAAGTCCAAGCCACCTGCCGGAAACAGATAACATCCAGCAAACCGTAGAAAAACCTATGGGTGCTTACGATCTAATTAATGATCTAACAAAAACCTTCTCGCATATTTCATTCCTTGATTTACTAAAGAATTCCCCTGCTCACAGGGCTGCTCTTTTAGAGGCGTTAGGTTTGGGTCATTTAGTTAGTATCACTCCACCACCGGAAGTGCAAGTAAATCATATAGACTTTGATGTTTATCCACCGGGACAGGCGGATAGGGATGTTGAATTCATATTCGAAATAAGTTAAATGCCTACAGATGCTGAGATCGCACGCCGAGGCGATCCAGCCCTACACTTGCAAGTACAAGTTTATAACACTATGTAAAACGGGCAATGGTTGATGACGGGGCTGCAGTTAACATAGTCCCTTTCTCTTTCTCCAAAAATTGGGATATGGAGAAACAAACTATTCTACTACACGAAATACCTTGAGGGGCTACGATAGCCTTAAAGCCACATCGATAGGAACTATAATACTACCGGTCACCTTAGGACCTAAAACAATCCTGACTGAGTTTTATATTATAGATCGGGAAACTAACTATAATATGATCCTCAGCCAGCCCTGGATACATCGAACGAAGGCAATCCCTTCCACGCTATTTCAAGAAGTAAGATTCCTGCATCTGGGAAAGGTATTTGTAGCCAAAGGTGATCCAAAGCCGTTTGACGTACACCTAGCTGATTTAAATAAAATACCAGGTATACACTCAGAATTCAAACTTCCAACAAAACAACTTAACAAACCCTCTGACCCAAAGCCAGAGGAAAAGTTGATACCTACGACGGATCTTGAAACTACCAACATAGCCAAAACAATTCCAACCCCTAAAGGTAAAACTAAAGAAATAGTATCATTAGGGACTACTGCAAAGATCGTTGAGCTGATAGAACAAGATTCACCAATGTTCTTACCATTTGATTTAGTAGGTATCGGATTTTCCCTAGGTGTTGGTTCCTTGCCAGCAGAAGATCTCTGTATGGTAGAAGTAGAGTGTGCAAACACAGCAGATACACCTACATCCATACTCCCGGCTAAGTATTGGACTCTCCATTTCGATGGAGCTAAATGCCGTTATGGAGCGGGGGCAAGTATAATTCTTTACATCGCCCGAAGAGAAGGTCCTCCCATTCTCTTTTAATTAACTTTGAATGTACAAACAATGGCGCTGAGTACGAAGCCCTCCTCCTTGGCCTTACCTTAGCCAAAAGAATTGGTATTGATAATATCAGAGTTTTAGGAGACTCGCAATTAGTGGCAAACCAAGTTTCAGAGGTATATGAAACTAAAGCCGAACACTTACAACTTTACAAAACGCTTGTATTAGATTTAAGCAAGGCATTCAACTTCATATCCATTGAAGCAATCCCGCGAGAAAAAAATCTTCTCGCCGATTCAATAGCAACCTCAGCATCACGTTTTACTCCAAACAATGAGCTAGAAGATACTCATTTTACAATATCCATTCGAAATGAACCATTGATAAAACAATATAGATCCTCTTTCAAACAGAAGTGAATCTACCATCCTAGACCATGTTGGAAACGATGCGGCTACTTTGGATTACTTAAATGCCTTTGCAGCACTACATCTCTCCTATCACACGCTAGATTTATCTCTGATCCCGCATTCATCTTCCTACTTCAGAAATCCCTAATGAATCTTCCCTCACAAAAAGAACCCTAATATATACGCGGTGGAAAACGGGGATGATATAGATCTACCTCCGGCACCACCTGAGTTCGAAGAGGGTAATGCCTCTTTAATTGAAGAAACAATCGATGTCAATATCAGAACGGAAGATGAACCAAGAATTTTAAAGCTAGGTTCTTCGTTAACCCCAGAGGAAGTGGAAATACATACTCAGGTTCTCAAAGAACATCAGAAGGCATTTGCATTTAATTACAAAGAGATGACAGGAGTCGCACCCCACATTGCGGTGCACAACCTCGTCACTAGATCAGATGCGAAGCCAATTAAACAAAAATCAAGACCATGAAGCCCAAAGTAGCCCTCATGGTAAAAGAGGAGGTAATAACAACTCCTTCAGGTAGGATTCATCAAGCCAGTTGACTACTCCCAATGGGTATCCAACATCGTTCCCGTTCTCAAGAAGAATGGAAAGATACGCATCTGCATAGATTTTCGAGATATCAACAAAACTTTCCCTAAGGACGACTTCCCATTACCATCCATAGACGTTATTGTTGATGCAACAACAGGTTTTGAACTCTTGTCTCTCATGGATGGATTCTCGGGATACAATCAAATCAAAATATCTGAGCAAGATCAAGCTAAAACCACGTTTATAACTCCTTGGGGAACCTATTGCTACACTGTTATGCCATTCGGTCTCAAGAACGTCGGTGCTACATACCAGCGGGCCATGACATACATATTTCACGATTTAATCCATAAAATCGTGAATCCTACGTAGATGACTTGTTGGCTAAGGCCAAGAAGAAGCGTTGTGACCATCCTGAAGTACTCCGCATCATCCTTTCACGCCTAATAGAATATGGAGTTACCCTAAACCCAGAGAAATGCGTCTTCGGTGTAACAGGAGGAAAGCTCCTAGGTTACATCATATCGTCACGAGGGATCGATGTTGATCCAGCCAAAATTCGGGCTGTCCTCGAAATGGTCCCACCCTCGAATGAATCTGGAATCAGATCATTTCTCGGAAAGTTGGGTGCAATCCGGAGATTTTATCCCGGATCTAAGCTTCGCCGTTCATCCAATCAACAATTTACTCAAGAAGGACTATAGCATTGATTGGACTGAAGATTGCAATGAAGCTTTTGATGCAGTCAAGCGTTTTCCTGCTATCACCGCACCTACGCTAATGCCACCAAAGCTAGATCGCCCTTTAATTTTGTACTCACGGGCTACCGATGTTTCGTTAGCTTGCATGCTAGCCCAAGAAGACGATGACAAAAGAGAGCGTGCGATTTATTTCATTAGCCGAACATTGCTCGACTACGAAACGCGCTATACACAAGCAGAGCGAGAAATGTCTTGCCATAGTCTTTGCTACTAAACGCCTAAGACACTACATGCTAAATCAAGAGACAAGGGTCATAGTAAAGACGGACCATTTACGGACTTTTCTCACACAAGGGTCCTTGTCCAAAAAAGCTGGACGTTTTATAACCTTAATGGGAGAGTTCGAATTAACTTTTGTAAACCAAAAGTCAGTTAAAGGGAAAATCATCGCAGATTGGTTAGCTGATAACCCGCTAGACGGAGGCGACTTAGTAGACTTAGACTTTCCAGATGAATGCGTATACTACGTCGAAACCCGACCCTGCTATATCTGAGTGCCCTTGGTACGCTGATATCATTAGTTATATCATGGACCATAGGTACCCAGAAGGAGCTACACCTCAACAAAGAAGACGGTTACGCATTATCGTAGCTAAATACGTCATTATAGAGCAGGTGCTCTATCGGAAAGCATTCGATGGAATGCTCTTAAGGTGTGTTGACACAGAAGAGTCCAAGAGGATTCTCCATGAATCCCATAGCGGTATATGTGGAGGCCACTTCGGTGGCCATGCCACTGCTCGAAAAATACATCGAAATGGGCTATTTCTGGCCCACTCTAGAACATGACACATAGAGTTTGTACGCAGGTGTCATAAATGTCAGGAGTTCTCTCATGAGATCCACATGCCGGCACAAGCTTTGCAACCGATCGCTACTACTCCGTGGCCCTTTTCTACATGGGGCCTAGACTTAATAGGGAAATTCTCTCCCTCATCCACAGACGGCCACAATTTTATAATTACGGCCACAGAATATTTCACTAAATGGGTAGAGGCTATGCCTCTTACACACTGTACCTGGTTCTGTAATCGCTAAGTTCATTTTGAACCAAATCATTTGCAGGTACGGTATCCCGCAAATCATTATCTCAGATAATGGAACTTCTTTCAAAATGAAGAAGTTTCGTGAGCTATGCAGTAAGTTAAAATAAGCCATCATACGGCTTCCTTATATATCCCCAAGCCAATGGGCAGGCTGAAGCAACAAACAAAACGTGAAAGCCATTCTCCTTAAAACAGTGGGGAAAAGAAAACAAACGGGATTGGCATTTAAAGTTATATCCGGCCTTGTGGGCCCACCGAACCTCGATAAGAACGCCAACAGGAGCAACTCCTTTCTCATGGTATTTGGGTCAGAAGCAGTTCTCCCACTCGAAGTTGAAATCCCCAGTCTCCGCATTTCGCTACAAGGGATTCTGGATGAGGACGCTTACAGAGAAGCACGTCTTTCTCAATTAGAAAGCCTGGATGAAACTAGGTTAGATGCTGAACAACGACATAGAGTCTATGCCGACCGGATGTGCCGGCAGTACAACAAGAAGGTCTATGAACGTGACATATACGAAGGTGACCTAGTTCTAAGGTTAGACAGCCGGATCGACAAGAAGACCGCGAAGGAAGGAAATTCCGCCCCAAATGGTTGGGCCCATACCGAGTCATGAAGGACTACGGAAATGGTGCATACCTCTTATGCACGCTAGAAGGTGAGGAGTTTGGCGAAACAGTCAATTCTCTCCACCTCAAGCGTTTTACTACGCGTAAGCAGCTAACGCTACCTATATAACTATCTACATTGCATTTTCATATAAATTAGGATCATTTTGTCCACTTGTTCTTACACAAATTGTGATCAGGGAATCTATTCTCAAAGCAATTATTTCAAACTCGTGATGTTTCTGGCATAAAGTTCTTTAATCATACTTCTCCGTCATCTTCGATATCATCAATCAACTCAGAATCTTTTATCAAACAAAATCAGACATGACGAAGTCCTAACGGTAACCATACCAAGATCTGCAAGTTTTGTTCTCGCTTTGATTTCTTCTTAGGATAGGTGTCTTGCCTATGGTCTGTTCTAGAAGCTTCATGGTGTCACATCTATCCCATATACACATCTCTTTGGAAATAAGCATATACTGACATTTTACTCAAATACAAGTCAAGAAGTGATTAAACAGAAAATTTTATTTTTACACATTTCCTTGCCCCACCAACCTTCGGTGATGAGCTTGCGTCTCTTACTAGTGACGTAGGGTTGGGAAAGGATGGAAATGCCCTTACTCGCCTATGCCTTGCCCACGGTGATAAACCCATTTCTTACAGGTAGCATGGGGCAAAGTGTAGGGGGTCCTCTAAACAAAGTAAATGTTAAAAGGTCATAAACAATCAATTCAAACTTTGAGTCAATAACGAATGAATCAGATGTTCAAAAATTCCAAGAGAGTTAAAAATCCTAAAAACCCAGATTTTGTCTACTATGTGGCCATCTACGGGTCTAAGTCTGGATAAACCGCAAAGCAAGTTGCATCCAAAACTATGAAGTCATTCAGGTAGAATAAGCTTGTAGTTTTCATTTGGTTCCACCAAAGCTTCGTCTGTCTTTCACCACTATCACTTCACCATATTCCATAACTTGCGCCCTTCTTGGCTCTTGGTGATGAGCCCTCGCATCCTACTAGTTGCGTGGAGTTAGGAGTGGGGCAAGTTAATCTGTTCATCATACTGATTATTTTCATCACTTTGCCAAAACAAATCATGAGGTATCCAAATTGCTCACAGAAACTAAGATTTAAGATCACAATATATCTACAAATCATGTATCAGCATCATGAAACACAAAAAAAAGCAAACATTTGCATCATCTGTTTTCCATTGCATACATTCTAGAAAGCATATAATACATACATCATAGTATACACGAAGCAGTTGGAAATAAAGAAAGAAGAATACAAATGACAAGTTTTGATCCAAAACCGACGCATATATATATAATAATCAAAGTTTATATACAATGCCATCATGCACTAGGCATGGTCAAAACGCTCAAAGAGCCCGTAATACACAAAAGAATCTAAATAAAAACAGAAAGCCAAGTGGCCTCTCAACCCCTGCGCGATCCCGCTGAAGGTGCGCGCCCTCGCCTAGGACTCCGGCTACGCTGGCGCTCTGAATGGACGGAGGGGTCTCGGGGTCCCTAGGGGCAGTCGTAGTCTCGCCATGAGAGCGGCTCCTCATAAGACGCTCGGCTGTCCTATAGCCTGCCAACTCTGTACGGAGAGTTGACACCATCTTGGCCACATGCCAAACGGGAGCGAAGACGTCAGTGTGCCTGCCGGCTGCTGAGGGCTCCCCGGCATCCACAGATAACTCCGCACGGGTCTTATCCATAGGGATCATCAGAGAATCGACGCAAACCCTACGGATTAGATCCCGCCACTCATCAACAGTCTCTGCAAAGCAAAGAAAAAAAACGAATTAGGAACTAGGCAAGAGGTTAAAAAGTGTACACAATACAAATATAAGGAGAGTTAACATTCAAAACAAATCCTAAAACAAACAAGCATTGAAAGGAGGAGAGGATAACTTACTCGGATCACCAGGCCTCCAAGATGGGTCGCCAGGGCCAGCACCCGCTGCTGATGCCGCTGCTGCTGACTGAGGGGCTGCTCCTGTAGTAGGGGCAACATGGCGCCCCGCAACGGACTCATCATCTCCACCATGGCCTCGGGAGAGTGGCTCCTCAGAAGCCACGGTCTCTCTCTCTGCACTCTCCTCCTCCCTCTCTGCCCGCAGAATGTCCTGAGTATCATGCCACTCAGGATCGCTCTCGTCCGTCTGCTCCTCTGACCCTCCCTCTCTGTGTGCTCCTCAGAATCGGAGTCAATATCTATGGGGTCGTCACACTGCTATGAGCAGGACCTGCAGCAATCTGAAGTAATGGTGCCTGAGGCGCACCAGCTCTCCCTCTGGCCCGAACTATCCCCCTGGCTGCAATAGGAATGCCAGGGGTAACCACTGTCCAACCACGGCCTCTAGGCCCCCCTCTAGCCTCTCGGACTGATCTATAAACAGGTGCTACTGGAGGAAGCATAGCCGCGTATGGGAGGCCAAACTGCTGAGGAACCCTGCTGAAGGGGTGTGTACCTCTACCCGTCCCACACGATCGAAGCTGCCCTGTGATGGAGCAGGAGACCAATGTCGTGGTCTCCTCTCCCCATATACCGGCCATAAGCTGGTACGTGTAGCCTCCATGTCTGCCGTGGTAAGGGTGGCTACTGGCTGGTGAGGTGCTCTGAGCACTGACATACCTGACCATCGGGCTGCCCTCACCGCCCCGGGATCTACCACCTCCACACCTCTGCCATACGGAATGAAGCACTCATACACCCAACTCATGACTAGAGTGGGGTGGCTCAAGGACTGTCCCTGCAATCGGACCACCCTGTATAAGTCATGGTAGGTGGTCCCCAAAATGTCCGTGCCCCAGGCATATTTCCGGCCATGTCCCTCTATCTGTGCAATGATGGGGCCCCAACAGTATAATAAGGTGTCCCCTCCCTTGTCCCCGATGAGTCTCGAGGCAAGGATCCCCATAATAGCCTGTCGAAAGATAGGGATGGGCAAAGAAGGAATGGATCTGACTCGCACTCCCTTCTTCGGCCCCGTAGAAATGGCTGCATCTGGTTCCAGTTTAAGTCTCCTCCCGATGATCGGGACCCCCAGGATGCGGTAAACATCCTCCAAAGTGATGGTCCACTCACCACGGACCCCTGGCAGTCGGAAGGTGTTCCGATCTGCATCCCAATATGAAAATAGGTCACAAAGAATGTGACTGGATGGAGCAACGTGGGGCACACGCGATATACGCAATATGCCGGCCCTCTGCAATGTGTCCTCCTCAACTGCTGAGAGGGCATCCAATACCCCGGGCAGCCAGTCGCACTCTCTCTCCCGGCTCCATCTAATGTACTCCTCTTTTGCCTGCATACACCCAAAAACACACAAAGAAGAGTAAGTTAGTATCTAAACAATATCAAGAGAAGCATAAAAACACGTACAAATGCTAAAAATACAAGTACAAGCTTTCAAAATAGGTTCTTTTGCATCCTGTTCAGAACCGCCGCCCTGAGCAGGGGGGGCGGTTTTGTAACTGCCGCCTTAAAGGCGGTGGTCTCATGACCGCCGCCCTGTAGAGGGTGGTGGTCGTGTAACCGCCGACCTGTCCAGGGCGGCGGTCGCGGTCCGAAAACCCGCGCGGGTTTTTGGGCTTAAAAAACCCAAAAAATGCAAAAAATGACTATTTTAATCAAAAATGGGGCCTACCCAGTAGGCGCCCCCCCTAGATGGACCCTTTAAACCAAACATTTTCGAAAATAACCCCCCCATTGCAAAGAATTTAACATTTCAAATCAGAAGGGGGAAAAACACAAAATTGAAGAAAACCAACCTGTGATCTCGCGGGGTGGCGTTCCGCACGTGGAGGCATGATCTCTATCTCACTGTGGACGTTTTGACTCTACTCACGTGAGAAACCGTCACCGTGGGTCCCAGAGCTCAAAATCTATCAAGTCGACTCGCGCAAATGAATAGGAAAATGGGCCCACTTTCATATATATATCCTTCTGTTTCGTTTTAAAATGGCTTTTTCGCAGGTTCGGAGCGTTGATGGAGGTAAGTTTCTATCCTCGCACTAATGGTACGTCCTCTTCCCCTATTGTTTTAGCGTTTATTTTCCAAATTATTGTATCTATCTGCACTTGAGTTCTCTTTTCATTTTGCAGGTGGTGGGAATTTTGGATGGCGTCATTTCGACACACGGACGTATAAGGTATAACTTCTAACTTCCCATTTCGGGACTGCCATACTCGGACCCACTGTTTTATGCCTCTTCATGGCTAAAACACTTCTCCAAGGGGGAAATATGTACGTACCCAAAATTGTAAGGTACTGTACTGCAGAACGGTGTAATAAGTGCCCCAATGATGATACAGGTCTCTTCGCAAGGTGTTCGGGATCCAGAAAAGCTTTACGGACATGCGTTAACATCCCGCATGCCCCGCTTAGCCACCGCGTGCTTTGTTTTCCCTATTTTTCCCTCTTTTCTTGGCTTTTTGGTCTTCAGTGACGAAACCGCCGCCCTAAACAGGGCGGTGGTCCTGTAACCGCCGCCCTGAGCAGGGCGGCGGTCCTGTGCGCATTTTCCAGAACACTCTTTTGACGCGACCCACGTGAAATATCACGACTCACCAGCTTTTCTTGCCGACTTAAGCATGCATTAATGTTTTTGGTCCCCTAGAATAGTGTTTTTCTTTTGTTTAATGTTTAGGAGTTCAGTTTGGATTTGATTTTTGGATGTTTGGATTCCTATAAATGCATGGTTTGTGCACATGCAAAGGGCTCTGAATTTTGCTCCAAAGTTTTCTTTTGAATTTCTTGTTGCAGTAGATTTAGTTTTCCTTTGCTTAGAATTCTTAGTTTTCTCATTGAGTGCTTTGGTTAGTATTGTGTTGCAGCTGGTAAGCCACATATCCAACTTGTGCAAGTGCAAACATTATTTGGGCCATCGTTTTCACTCCAACTTTCATGTTTTCAGTGCTATGGTCTTTTTAGGTTGCTTAGGATTGGTAGCATAGTTTGTTGCAGGTTTGTTTTAGCTTTGTGTTACTGTTGGTAAGCCACAAATCCAACTTGTGCAAACAGTATTATTGTTTTGGAGTAGAATAGTCTAGGCAGCCATTAAAGTTGCAGGTTTTGCTCTTCATACAGACTAGTTTCAAGTTCTGGATGCTTTTGTTGCATGATTCGCAGTAGACCCCGCTAGGAATTGCATAGGCCAAGCTCTGTACTCTTGCGCTATCCCTCTCCTATCCACATTCTATTCTGTCTGCATTCTAAAGGCTGTCCATTGATCCAAATATCTATTCCTGTTGATGCAAGCATTCCACGCTTTTCTAGATTCACGTGAGCACAAAGAACGAAGAGATCATACTGAGGGGACAAGAACATACACACCGTCGGATTCGCCACTGTTCTGCGAAATCCAGGTTCCATCTTTCAAAGTTTTAGTTAGAACTTATCAAATAAAGTAGTTGATCACTTTATTTCAGTTATTTCTATTCTCGATATTGCCAGGGAGGTTGTGGGGATTGATAGTTTATGAGAAACTATGATTCATTCCTCACTTCTGAGGTAGGATCGAGAATCTTGCAGATAGATTAAGTTATTTCGTTGTTTAGAATAGATATACGAAATCGCACAGACAAATAGCTATACTCGGCTATTTTTTTTGTTTTACGTTGTTAGTTTATTTGTCAATTCTAAATATTTTTAAATAGTTGTTTTCTTATAAATTGCCAGAAAATACAAAAAGAAATTATATATGCTAGAAGTATACTTAGTTTTTACTTTATTATAGTTTGTTTCATTACTACTTTTGCATGACAATTACGGGACCTAGGGAGCCCAGGGAATACATTTTCGAGCCAATTGTGCCCCAGCCCAATACCGTAGTAGCAATAACTGACATTGACCAAAACCTTAGGATACAAGTCTTCCAAATAACAACAGACTTCCAACAGATCAGGACACAGTTGAGAGGGTTAAACATCGAAGACGACCAAGCACATCTGTTTTGGTCAAATCAGCCAAACTACAGATTACCCTAGAAAATACCCACATGACTGTAGAAGGGCTCGAAAGAGAACAAACATTCGGGTGTGATCCTTTAGTTCCACAGCCAGACGCTGGAGACACCCTAGTAGATATAGATACCAGCTTAAGAATCCAAGTTGCGAGAACGCCTGTAAGGTATTCTGAGAAGATCGCACAACTGTTGGTTCTAAACATAGAAGCTGAAAAAGCTTATGACTACTGGATACTAGGGATCAGAACTTGATCTCCCGTATGACCATAACGGGACCGCAACAACCAAGAGTCTATGGTTGTGATTCACAGATCCCACAGCCTAACGAATCCATAAAAGAATTAGACATAGACATTGGCCTACGTAAATTAGTATTTCAGTCTACTCCGATTCCACCTATCATCATTCAACAGTTATCCCTACTAGACACAATAGCTAACAAAGCTAGAGAATTTTGGACTAGGCCAGAGAATCACCCATAGTGTGACCATATTCACCATATGACCCTATCAGGAGAAATACACGAAACCATCCTGGGTCATTTTCCACGCATCCCACAACCCATAGATAGAATCACGCCAGAGCTCGATATTGATTGGAGCCTTCGAGCAGTCATCCTCGCTGATCGATCTATCACACCAGTCCAAGTTAGAAGGGCCTTCTTTGCCTTAGATTCGTAAATACCATTAGTGCGTGTCGAAGATATTAGACTGCCTAACTAGTTTTCCTGCATATTCTACCCCCACCGGCTATCTCGGCACGACCTCGGGAGGTCGGGTACGCAGAAGAGTTACTTGTTGATTCTCACGCTCACCTGTCACTTTTTTGACGTACAGTTACATACGTTGAGTTAAAGTTATACTTTAAGACGCTCCTTTTAGGGTAGTCTTATCCCAACCCCTGAGTTCCTCACCTTAGAATTACCTTTCTTAATAAATCCCATTTCACAAAGAGAAGTTATTAAGAATTGAGGTCCCATCAAGCAGTTCATTGAAAAACAGAAATCTAAATCAACGAAACTGGGCAATAGCCCTTAATCTTCACATAAGGTTACTAACCATACCCTTTTTGGTTTATATCAGTTCTCATAACTGAAATATATCTTACTTATTAGTATTAGATATAGTGATTAAAAATCCAATTAAACGTTGTCTTGACTTAGATCAAGACTAGGAAGTAATAATTTATTCAGCCCGTTTAGCTTCCTGTTGAGGTTTATTTTAACCTTAGCTTCTCGAAAGACAGTGATCTAAATTCCAATTTAGCTTTAGATAGAACATGACAGAACTACTAAACATACACAAGTATTCAGTCACATAATCTTTGCAAAGCTTACTTAGAGAATCCCAAATGTCTCCAAGGTATACACTAATAACAATGCTCTTAAAATCATTCGAATCGAAGAATTTCAATCCATCAAGATACGAATGCTAACACATACGTAACAAATACCTCATTTCATTCATTTCTAAGCTAATCAAATACATTTTATGCATTCACCATATTTGATACAATACTTAATAGCAAAAGAACATCTTTCTTCAAGTAGTACATTTAGAGAATCAAATTGGAATTCATCATAAAACCAAATTAAACAATCTGAACATCACATCAGATCTGCGTGTCTTTACCACTTACAGCAACCATCTACAAAAATTGTCAACACGAGTCAGTTCGGTGAACTGAGCATGATAAGCACTAATTCTTAAAACAATTGCAATCCACCAATTGTTCTCATTAAACAACCTGTTAAAATGAAATCAATTCTTCAAATTCCAAACTTAAATTAGGCTATTCATCCTATATGTTAGAGTCTAAGAACACATGAATACAACCTTTCTAAAGACATCAATACTCCTACAAGAATGTTTCTAACAATTTCTTAAAGGAAGTTAAAACATTCAACAAGCTGCATTATCTTAATTCTTTTATCATCATAACACATTTCAATGGTACTGACAAGTATACCTATTTATATAGCAACACATATTTTATACCAGTATCTCCATATAATAACATAGTTTATTCTTGTGATGCCCATACCGTAGAGATCGAAAAAGGATGCAAGAAGAAAGCACACAAGGTTTTCCTGACTATGAGAGAGAGAGAGTTTTCCTATTCAACTTATTATACACATCAACATATAAATTATACTCCAGAAGAAAGAAATAGAGTCAATAAGATTCCTAAATCAATAATGTTTTGGACTGTACCGACTCCTTTAGAATAATGTATATAAATTTACGCATGCGACTAAATAGTCGAAGATTACAAGAAGAACTACAATTTCATCTAAATCCAATTATAAAAAATCACCTGTAACTATTAAGTAATACAAGAGCTCTCGCAACAAGCAATAGTAATATAATCCAACCAAAACAAGACTCAACAAATCTTTTTCATATCATTCATCAACATGAATAATACCCAACGCCCATCGTCTAACAGGGCAACAACTAGGAGCATCTTTATCACAGTTGATCACTTGAGACTAGATAACACTAAAACAAATGATGTTTCCATATGTAAATACAACAATATTCACACTGAGGTATAAACACAAACATGCACAGCTTCATTCAACTAATCAAATCCCTACGATTATTCAGGAAGGATGTAAATTAGAAGCTGATTTCAAGAAGAATATTCACAGCAAGGACTTAACAGAAGCCGAACTCCATATTAATAAATTTCCTCAAAGTTTCATCCGAAGTCGAGCTACTATGAAATACAACAAGGTCTCAAACAGAAGTCAAGTTTGATAAAGAAAACCCATCCTTTAATTCCACAGAAGTGAACTGAATATAACACAACAATGATTAAGAAAGAGTCTGTACGATATGCATGGTACAACAAGAACTTAATTCAAGAATCGAGCCAACTCGCAACATATCAAGGGCTCCAACAATTTCACATACAATCAGTACTCACAACCAAGGTTTTGATTGAAGTTGAATTCATACGATAATAACTCAAGAATCCTAAAATTACTCACAACAAAACTTCTACAGAAGTTAAAACATACAGTTACTTTTCAAGGACTTCAAAAGTAGAAAATAGACTCGAAACAAATGAGTATCCACAACAAGCTTCCGCAGAAGTCAATAACATACTATCCATTTCAAGGATTCCAACAGTATGCACAATGAAACTTCTACAGAAGTTAAAAAAAAACATAAGTTACATTTCAAGGACTCAAAAGGAGTCGAAACCATATAGTATTCTCAACTAAACTTCTACAGAAGTCAAAACATACTATCCATTTCAAAAATTCCAACAATATCATGCTAAAAAGTATTCACTGTACAAAACTTCAACAGAAATCGAAACATACGAAACATTACAAAGACTCACACTGAGTCATTTTCATATTTAATCCTTGCAACTTTCAACAGATTCTAACCCAAAATTGCAAACTCAGTAAGGACCTCGAAACTCAGTCACATTCAAGTAGTATAATAATAACAAACATTCCAAACAGAAGAAACTTCAAGAATTCATAGCAAGATTCAACAGGGTTCCACATCAACAATAAAAGCACAGCCGGTCTGTAATCGAAATGAAACCAAAAAGAAGAATAATACAGTAACCATTCCAACAAGGTCTTCTAAAACCCCGAGATTCCTAATTCCACAGGAAAAGAAGAACCAATACATTGCTTCAAACCAACTGAACTGAAATCACCTGAATAGAGTTGTTTTAATGAAAGCATTTAGAGTAAAGCAAGATTTTTAAAAGTCAGGGCCTATCATGCCTGGTAATGTCACTTTAAAAATCTGAAGAAGACCTCTGAATGAGCTCGAGCCTTCTCCTCTTCTTCCACGATAGATTCAGCAACAATAATTTGTTACCCTCATGCCTTATAAACTTTCCTTGACAGAGAAAAGAGCTAGTTATTCTCATAGTTGCCATGCAACACCAAGTAGACTGGTTCGAAGAACCAGTGATCAAACAGAGAGAAAACCAGAGTGCATGGAAAACCAAACAACCAACTAGTTTTCCATTTTGCATGCCTTCCCGAGCAATCCGTGCTCGGGAACCAGAGTTCATTAATGACATTAACTCCAAAATTCCCGCCCAAACTCCATTGCCACCGACCGCCATAGTTGGCGATTGACAAATGCAAACAAAAGACCATTTCCAGATTTGGCGACTCTGCCACGTCGGTCCCAACAGATATTTACAACCTCCGCCAAATCCCAAGTCCTTCATACTTATCCATCTCATAAATGCCATAGAAACTACCGCCCATGGCTTGCACCCCTTCATAGGTCCCCCTTCATCCACTATCATTAGTTAGGTTAGAAACATAGGTTAGATCTTAAGGTGATACTTTAGTCTAACTTCCTTAGTGCTAGGTCACTAACCTTAGGAACATTTAGCTTATAGTTTAGGGCTAGGTTAGATTAGCACTAATCCAACCCATAGGTTATAGTTTAGGTTTAGGTTATTAACCTTAATAAATCCAGTCTAGGTCTAACAAATAGAATCGTTCAGTATAAGAACCAACATATATACATTCCCGAAATGGATTCTATCCAGCATTGATAATAAGCTAGCAGTATATACCAGAATTTATTACCTGGCTCAAGGTCTAGGCCTTCCTGATATTACGATATCGGGAACCAATTCATTTAACACGATCAACCTGAGTTAGACTCTGGAATTGCTTATTCAACACATTCAGACCTTGCACCCTTCGTAAGGTCTATAATTTTTGTTCATCCAGAATAAACTTAAAACATCTCTTGGATCAATGCCACTGATCCAAGGCTGAGTCATAAAGATGGGTAAATCCACAATTCATCCCGAAATCAGATTGAACTCAGGTGCTAAAAATGAAAGAAATAAAAGAGTCCAAGCATATCCTGACTCAGTCAAAGATCTTCAAGAGCAAAGAAGATACAATCCATATCAAGCATGACTTCACAATCAAAGGAACACATCCTTATACAAAAGAAATCATATATCAACACTTGAATGCTCAGGAGGAAGTAACAATAGTTCAGGGTGTTACATGCTTCCCTCCTAAAAGATTCATCGTCCCGATGATTACATATTTGATTTACCTTTAGGTCAACCAATTTATTAGTTCACAATACAATGTGACTATTTCCAACTTGAATAGTTCCAGAAATCAATGTCACGATACATTTTATTCAGCCTGAATAATGTTTTCCTCAATCTGGCTTTCATATAGACATGAAAAAGATAAGTTCATAAAAAAAAATTGTTTTGTCAACAGATTTCATTCTGTTGAAAAAGAAAAGGAAAAGCAATTTTCATCTCTTCCAGATTTTCCCAAGTTGCACTTTCTTCGTTAAACTGGTCCCACTGGACCTTACATTGCTGTATTTCACGATTTCTCAAATGCAATTGGCGAGTTTCCAGCACTCGTGTGGGTTTAACCACGATTATTCCTGGGTCTTGGACCTGCAAGGAATTCCAATTTAAGACATGTGACAAATCTGAAACGTATTTCTTAAGCAAAGAAATATGGAAAACATCATGCATGCGAGACAAAGCAGGTGGTAATGCTAATCGGTAAGCTACAGGATTGATTATTTCGACAATTTCGAAAGGTCCCACGTAACGAGGTGACAACTTGGCAGCCTTGCCAAAAGTTATAGAACTCTTTCTGGGTTTAACACGAAGAAAAACCTTCTCACCAAGCTCAAACCTTCGATCAACCCGCTTAAGGTCAGCATAGCTCTTCTACCTATCTGCTGCTTCCTTTAATCGTTCACGAATCAACTTTACTTGCTGTTCCATTTCAGTGAGGATATCTGGTCCAATTACCACTCTATCCTCAACACTATCCCAACTAACAGGGGTTCTGCACTTCCTTCCATAAAGTGCTTCAAAAGGTGCCATTTTAAGAGATGAGTGATAAGTGTTGTTGTATGCGAATTCAACTAGTGGAAGATACTCTTCCCATTTATACTGTTGATCCATGCAATACATTCGCAACATATCTTCCAACACTTGATTTACTCTCTCTGTTTGTCCATCCGTTTCCGGATGATATGCAGAACTGAAGTTTAGTTTCGTTCCAAGAGCTGTATTAAGCGTTTGCCAAAATCTTGACGTCATTCTAGGATCCCTGTCAGATATAATCAATTCCGGTACACCATGTAACCTGAAAATTTCGTGCACGAATCTTTTGGCCAACACTGGTGAATCATCCTTTAGATTTCCAGTGATGAAATGAGCTACCTTAGTTAGTTTATCTACAACTACCAGGATAACATCATGTTTATTCCTGGACATAGGTAACCCTTGTACAAAGTCCATGCTTATTACTTGCCATTTGTACTGCGGTATGCTATGGGGATATAATAGTCCAGCAGGGTGCATGTGTTCTGCCTTAACCCGCTGACATTCCAGACAATGAGTCACAAAATCAATAACATCCTTTTTCATACCTTTCCAAAAGTATTGTTGTTTTAGATCAGCAAGCATTTTTGTGATACCCGGGTGTCCAGAGAAGGGTGAATTATGAAATTCAACTAACAACTTCTTTCTCAAATCGTTCAGCATAGGTACGTATACCCTGTTTTCATAACGTAAGATTCCTTCATTATCAAAATGAAAACCCTTATACCTTTCATCATTAGGTTCTGCAGCAAGCGCTACTTTTACTTGCTGAAAGTATATATCAGATTCTGAGGCACTTTTTACCTCATCCTTAAACTGAGTTCTTAATGTTATAAGAGCAGAAATGTGCTTCCTACGACTTAGAGCATCTGCTACCCTATTCTCTTTCCCTTTGATGTAGCTAATATCAAAATCATATTGAGATAAAAATTCTAACCACCTTCTCTGTCTAGCATTTAGATTAGGCTGAGTGAAAATATATTTCAGTCCTAAGTGATCAGTTTTCAACTCAAAAGGTTTCCCAAGTAAATAGTGTCTCCAGACTTGAAGCGCATGAACAATGGCAGCAAGCTCCAAATCATGAGGAGCATAATTCAGCTCATGTAACTTAAGTTTTCTACTTTCATATGCTATGACTTGATCATTTTGTAACAAAACACCTCCAAGGCCTTCCCCAGAAGCATCCATTACAACAGTAAAGCTCCCATTAGGGTCTGGTACAACTAAAATAGGTGCGGAAGTCAACTGACTTTTCAGACTTTTGAAAGCAGTTTCACACTTATCATTCCAAATAAATTTCTTATCCTTCTTCTGCAATGAAGTTATCGGTGCAGCCACTTTAGAAAAATCCTTAACAAATTTTCTATAATAACCAGCAAGACCCATGAAGCTTCTTACTTCGTGCACATTCTTTGGTGCAGGCCACTCAGTTATTGCCACTATTTTTGAAGGATCTACAGCAATTCCTTCTTTACTAATGACATGACCCAAATAGTGAACTTCTGAATCAAAGAAAGAACATTTGGATAACTTACCATACAACTTTCTTTTTCTCAAAATTCCCAAAACTATCTTCAAATGCTCATTGTGCTCCTCAACACTTTTAGAATAAATGAGAATATCGTCCAAGAATACAAGTACAAACTTGTCCAAATATTCTTGAAAGATATTATTCATTAAGTTCATAAAAGCTACGGGTGCATTAGTTAATCCAAAGGGTAGAACCGTGAATTCATAATGTCTGTACCTTGTTCGGAAAGTTGTTTTATGAATATCTTCCTCTCTAATCCTTAACTGATGATAACCAGATCGAAGATCTATCTTAGAATAAACCGCTGCCCCACGCATCTGATCAAATAGATCATCGATCCTTGGAAGTGGGTATCTGTTCTTGATTGTTGCTTTGTTCAACATCCGATAATCAATACACAGCCTAAGTGTTCCATCCTTCTTTTTCACAAATATTACTGGCGCTCCCCAAGGTGAAACACTTGGTCTAATCAAACCTTTAGACAAAATTTCTTGCAATTGTGCCTTAAGCTCGACTAACTCTGTAGTAGTCATCCGATAAGGTGCTTTGGAAATAGGTTCCGTTCCTGGTTTGATTTCGATGGTGAAGTCAAATTCCCTCTTGGGTGGTAAACCTGGTAATTCCTCCAGAAAAACATCCTTGAAACTTTGCAACAGTGGAAATCGTTTCATGGAATCACCATCTTCTTCTGAAAATTCAGATATCTTTACTGCATAAAGGGTACATCCTTTGTTTTTAGCCTTTTTAAGCTGCATAGCTGACAATTTTCTAACTGAAATCTCCCGTTTCACACCTTGAATCTCTGCTGCTTTCAGCCGATCATCTAAACATTTTATATTCTTTTCATAGCAATCTACTTTTGCTTTATGGTCAGCTAACCAATTGACACCGATGACAATGTCATACGATCCCAAAGGTGTAACATAGAGGTCAACTTCAGTGGAAAAGTTAGGTAAGTCAAGGACTGCCCCAAAAAGACACATACTCACTGTATGAACAGAATTATTACCATACTGTACAGTCCAAGATTTATCCATTTTTCCAGCCTTTCTTTTAAGTTTAGAAGCAAGTTTACTAGAAATAAAACATTCAGTAGCTCCTGTATCAAAAAGAATAGTGACAGGTATGCCAAATAACTTACCCGGAACTTCTATAGGTGTCACTTGCTTTTCAGCTTGCTTGTCTGCTACTGCAGCATGTATCTTATGCTGCTGATTACGATCATCCTTCTTCAAAGGGCACTGATTTGCGTAGTGGTCTTTGCCACAATTGTAGCAGCCTCCTACAGGTCCCTTTTTAGGCTCAAAATTACCTCCAACCTTGTAATTATCACGTTGTCCTCCATAGGGCTTCTGCCCATTGTTATAATTTTTGGAAAAATTATCCCTTACATTTCCAGCAGGCTTATTTGCTACTGCTTTCTTACTATTATCCCCTGGAAACTTACTTCTGTTTCCAAACTTTTTCCATGGTCCCTTTTTGGGTGCAAGTGAAGTTGAAGAAGGGTTTGCAATCTTCTTCCACACTTCCTCTTTATGAGCAGAAATAGCCTTTAATTTCTGTTCTTGTCTTATGGCCTTTTCAACAACTCCTTCCATAGTGGTTGGACTGTGAACATCGACCTCTCCCCCTATCACGGGATTCAGTCCCATGATGAATTTCCGTATTCTGAACTTCTCGTCAGTTTGATACTGCGGTACATACTTGAGGAGTTTTGTAAACCGCTCCCAGTATTCAGTTACCGTTAGCTTCCCTTGAGCTAAGTTCTGGAATTCTGTCATTTTCTGATCATAGAAAAGTTGTGGCAGCCAACGTTGCCTAAAATAGCCCTTAAATTGATCCCAAGTAATATTGGTCTCATCAATATTTAGCTCAGCTTTACGGCTATCCCACCACGAAGATGCTTCGTGGGAAAGCTGATAGGCTCCCCAAATAGCTTTGGTTTCCTCTGAGAAGTTTCTTATTGCAAAGTACTTCTCCATTTCACTGAGCCAGTTCTCAGCTCCATCTCCTAATGTGGTGCCATCATATTTAGGTGGGCTTATCCTTTTTATATCATTAGTGAGTTCTGCTGCCAACCTGGCCTTTTTGTTTTCTGGTTGGACAGGTGCATTTCCAGCATTATTATCAACACCCATATCGGGGTTGTCCTCAGGAGGTTGCTGATTGTTATTACCAGCTTCATCTTCCTCCTCATTTCCCATTACTTGATGTTCAAGTACAGCTAAACGATCTCTTGTGTCCAATAGGGCAGCAAGGATCTCATCAAGCTTTTGGGTTGTTGCTGCCCCTCCTTCTGGTGGAGCATTATTCGCAACGTTCCCCCTTGTTCTAACCATTTTCTGTTACAAGAAAATTCAGGTTTTTATCAGATTATGGACACAATAGGTCCAAGAGCTGCAACCTTCAGCTCTGATACCAAGATGTAACATCTCCATTTTAGAACAATAGAACAAGAAAAAAATTTTTTTTTGATAAATGCTTCCTAGTTCTAAATACATAATTTAGAACTCACAAATCAAAACAACCATTCTTATAACAGATAACCATATGCTAGCTGTAATGACTCGGAGTACCTCCGATCTATTCATTCCATGACTCGGTAATCTACCGATCTATTCATGAGTATCAAGAGTTGGCATTTTTATTTTAACACATCACTCTTGCGGTTCTCTTCCCTAATCTGGGATTCAGAATGCTCTGTCCAAGGAACCTATCTGAATAATTGTTACCATTATTCATCGGCATCTCGTCCCTTAGACTAGGTGACATAGGACAACGCAATCAGCAGCTTGCGATACTTTGGCCAAAGATTTGAAACATACTGCTTATGTCTCATATCCCTTGACGGCATACTCGTCAATCTGGAATACGTCCTTCACCCCATTCCTATGTTATGTAGAATGTCTTATACTGACTTCTATCAGTCTCTCCTGCCCCAAGTTATTCACTCAGGAACGGATTAGTAATATGACAACGTTATAGGGATGCTCCCGAGGACTAGGGATACGCTGACATACTGGGTCAACCCTAGTTAACCCAGTGTGTCAAGATACCCCGAGTCTCCTGGGGCAGCCTTATAACATGACCACGTTCCTAATCAGTCCCAGAGTAAAACTTGTTCGAGTTTAAGGTGTAAATATTAACGATCAATGCAAAGGGTGTCGCCATAAGTCACCTGCATTGTTGTATCTTCGAGAAGATCCTAATCTTCTCGAAGGTACAACCCTGCAGTTGACTTGTGCCATCAACCTTCAAATCCACCTCGAAAAGATCTACTTATTTATAAGGTGTTACATACGTTGAGTTAAAGTTATACTTTAAGACGCTCCTTTTAGGGTAGTCTTTTCCCAACCCCTGGGTTCCTCACCTTAGAATTACCTTTCTTAATAAAACCCATTTCACAAAGAGAAGTTATTAAGAATTGAGGTCCCATCAAGGAGTTCATTGAAAAATAGAAATCTAAATCAACGAAACTGGGCAATAGCCCTTAATCTTCACATAAGGTTGCTAACCATACCCTTTTTGGTTTATATCAGTTCTCATAACTGAAATATATCTTACTTATTAGTATTAGATATAGTGATTAAAAATCCAATTAAACGTTGTCTTGACTTAGATCAAGACTAGGAAGTAATAATTTATTCAGCCCGTTTAGCTTCCTGTTGAGGTTTATTTTAACCTTAGCTTCTCGAAAGACAGTGATCTAAATTCCAATTTAGCTTTAGATAGAACATAACAGAACTACTAAACATACACAAGTATTCAGTCACATAATCTTTGCAAAGCTTACTTAGAGAATCCCAAATGTCTCCAAGGTATACAATAATAACAATGCTCTTAAAATCATTCGAACCGAAGAATTTCAATCCATCAAGATACGAATGCAAACACATACGTAACAAATACCTCATTTCATTCATTTCTAAGCTAATCAAATACATTTTATGCATTCAGCATATTTGATACAATACTCAATAGCAAAAGAACATCTTTCTTCAAGTAGTACATTTAGAGAATCAAATTGGAATTCATCATAAAACCAAATTAAACAATCTGAACATCACATCAGATCTGCGTGTCTTTACCACTTACGGAAACCATCTGCAAAAATTGTCAACACGGGTCAGTTCGGTGAACTGAGCATGATAAGCACTAATTCTTAAAACAATTGCAATCCACCAATTGTTCTCATTAAACAACCTGTTTATATGAAATCATTTCTTCACATTCCAAACTTAAATCAGGCTAATCATCCTATATGTTAGAGACTAAGAACATATGAATACAACCATTCTAAAGACAGCAAAACTCCTACAAGATTGTTTCTAACAATTTCTCAAAGGCAGTTAAAACATTCAACAAGCTCACTGTCTTAATTCTTTTATCATCATAACACATTTCAATGGTATTGACAAGTATACCCATTTATACAGCAACACACATTTTATACCAGTCTCTCCATACAATACCACAGTTTATTCTTGTTATGCCCTTACCGTAGAGATCGCAAAAGGATGCAAGAAGAAAGCACACAAGGTTTCCTGTCTAGGAGAGAGAGAGAGAATTTTCCTATTCAACTTATTTATACATCAACATATAAATTACAGTCCAGAAGAAAGAAACAGAGTCAATCAGATTCCTAAATCAATAACATTCTGGACTGTACCGATTCCTTTAGATTAATGCAAATACATTTACGCATGCGACTAAATAGTCGAGATTACAAGAAGAACTACAGTTCCATCTAAATCCAATTATAAAAGTCACCTGTAGCTACTAAGCAATTCAAGAGCTCTCGCGACCAAGCAAAAGAAAATAATCCAACCATGAAAGACTCAACAAATCTTTTCCCTATCATTTATCAACATGAAAATACCCAACGCCATCGCCTGACATGGTACAGCTAAGAGCTCTTTGTTTCAGTCAAACTTGAGACAAGATAACATTAAAACAAATAACGTTTCCATATGCAAATACAGTGACATTCACACTGAGTCGAAACACAACATGCACAGCTTCATTCAACTAATCAAATCCCTACGATTATACAGCAAGGATGTTAAATTAGAAGCCGCATTTCAAGAAGAATAAGCTCACAACAAGGTCTTCACAGAAGCCGAATTCCATATCAATAAATTTCCTCAAAGTTTCATCTGAAGTCGAGCTACTACGAAATATAACAGGGTCTCAAACAAAGTCGAGTTGATAAAGAAACCCCATCCCTTAATTCCTCAGAATCGAACTGAACATAACACAACAATATTAAGAAAGAGTCAAAATGATATGCATGCTCAGCAAGGACTCAAATCGAGAAACGAGCCAACACGTAGCATATCATGGACTCCAACAGTGTCAAATCCAACCAGTACTTATAACCAAGGTTTCGATTGAAGTTGAATTCATACGACAATAATTCAAGAATCCTAAAAGTACTCACAGCAAAACTTCTACAGAAGTTAAAACATAAATTACATTTCAAGGACTCCAACGAAGTCAATACCATTTAGTATTCACAACTAAGCAACAGTATTCAAAACCAAGCTTAGACAGAAGTTGAAATACAAGATACATTTCAAGGACTCTCACTGAGTCGATACCATCCGTATTCAACAACAACTGCATTCAACTAAGCTTAGACAGAAGTAGGAAACACTAGTTACATTTCAAGGACTTCAACAGACTCAAAACAATGAGTATCCATCAAGCTTCTACAGAAGTCAATAACATACCACCCATTTCAAGGATTCCAACAGTATGCACAAGAAACTACTACAGAAGTTAAAAACATAAGTTACGTTTCAACAGATTCAAAGGAGTCGAAACCACTATAGCATTCTCAAGGACTAAACTTCTACAGAAGTCGTAACATCTATCAATTTCAAGAGTTCACAACCATATCATGCTAAAAGTATCCTCTACAAAACTTCAACAGAAGTCAAAACATACGAAACATTACAAAGACTCTCACTGAGTCATTTTCGTATTTAATCCTTGCTACTTTTAACAGATTCTAACCCAAAATTGCAAACTCAGTAAGGACTTCTACAATAGTCACAATCAAGTAGAATAATCACAGCAAGCATTCCCAACAGAAGAACTTCAAGTATTCACAGCAAGATTCAACAGGGTTCCACATCAACAATAAAAGCACAGCCGGTCTGTAATCGAAATGAAACCAAAAAGAAGAATAATACAGTAACCATTCCAACAAGGTCTTCTAAAACCCCGAGATTCCTAATTCCACAGGAAAAGAAGAACCAATACATTGCTTCAAACCAACTGAACTGAAATCACCTGAACAAAGTTGTTTTAATGAAAGCATTTAGAGTAAAGCAAGATTTTTAAAAGTCAGGGCCTATCATGCCTGGTAATGTCGCTTTAAAAATCCGAAGAAGACCTCTGAATGAGCTCGAGCCTTCTCCTCTTCTTCCACGTTAGATTCAGCAACAATAATTTGTTACCCTCATGCCTTATAAACTTTCCTCGACAGAGAAAAGAGCTAGTTATTCTCATAGTTGCCATGCAACACCAAGTAGACTGGTTCGAAGAACCAGTGATCAAACAGAGAGAAAACCGGAGCGCATGGAAAACCAAACAACCAACTAGTTTTCCATTTTTCATGCCTTCCCGAGCAATCCGTGCTCGGGAACCGAGTTCATTAATGACATTAACTCCAAAATTCCCGCCCAAACTCCATTGCCACCGACCGCCATAGTTGGCGATTGACAAATGCAAACAAAAGACCATTTCCAGATTTGGTGACTCTGCCACGTCGGTCCCAACAGATATTTACAACCTCTGCCAAATCCCAAGTCCTTCATACTTATCCATCTCATAAATGCCATAGAAACTACCGCCCATGGCTCGCACCCCTTCATAGGTCCCCCTTCATCCATGGTCATTAGTTAGGTTAGAAACATAGGTTAGATCTTAAGGTGATACTTTAGTCTAACTTCCTTAGTGCTAGGTCGCTAACCTTAGGAACATTTAGCTTATAGTTTAGGGCTAGGTTAGATTAGCACTAATCCAACCCATAGGTTATAGTTTAGGTTTAGGTTATTAACCTTAATAAATCCAGTCTAGGTCTAACAAATAGAATCGTTCAGTATAAGAACCAACAGATATACATTCCCGAAATGGATTCTATCCAGCATTGATAATAAGCTAGCAGTATATACCAGAATTTATTACCTGGCTCAAGGTCTAGGCCTTCCTGATATTACGATATCGGGAACCAATTCATTTAACACGATCAACCTGAGTTAGACTCCGGAATTGCTTATTCAACACATTCAGACCTTGCACCCTTCGTAAGGTCTATAATTTTTGTTCATCCAGAATAAACTTAAAACATCTCTTGGATCAATGCCACTGATCCAAGGCTGAGTCATAAAGATGGGTAAATCCACAATTCATCCCGAAATCAGATTGAACTCAGGTGCTAAAAATGAAAGAAATAAAAGAGTCCAAGCATATCCTGACTCAGTCAAAGATCTTCAAGAGCAAAGAAGATACAATCAATATCAAGCATGACTTCACAATCAAAGGAACACATCCTTATACAGAAGAAATCATATATCAACACTTGAATGCTCAGGAGGAAGTAACAATAGTTCAGAGTGTTACATGTAAGATAGATTTTAATAGTAAAAGGGCCTTAGATACAAAGCATTAAGAGGCTCCATTTTAGGTATACCATCCATGGAAGACAAGTGATAAGCCCCAGACCCATGCTTATGAGTGATAACGTACGGTCCCATCCAGTTAGGGGCAAACTTACCACATTGACTCCATTCCAGAGTAGTGACATTTTGGTTTTCCTTAAGAACAAGATCACCAACTTGGAAGTCACACTATTGCAAATGCTTGTTATAATCACACTTGACATGCTCAAGATAGAATTGATGATGTTCAAGAGCATTAAGGTGATGTTCATCTAACAACTCAAGTTGTGCTAGACGTTTTTGATGATAGTCCTCATCAGATACAAACTCTCTGAGAGAGACGCAAAGAGAGGGAATATGGACTTCCAAAGGAAGGATAGACTCAGACCCATAGATGAGAGAGAAAGGAGTAGTGCTAGTAGGGGTAGAAATGCTAGTTTGATAAGCCCAGAGAGCAAAAGGGATGTGTAAGTGCCAATCCCTACTAGCTTTGACTAGTTACCTTTGCGAGGATATTACGCAAAGTTTTATTAGAAGCCTTAGCTTGGCCATTAGATTGTGGATAGTATGGAGAAGAAAATTTGAGTTTAATATTGAAGGTTTCGCAAATTTTCTGCAAATATTTGTTTTTGAAAGACTTGTCGTTATCTGTAACGAGTTTGTGAGGAACACCAAAGTGACAAATGATGTGTTGATAGAAAAAATCAACAATAGGTTTAGCTTTGGTTGATGAAAGAGGAATAGCCTCCACCCATTTAGTGAAGTATTTTGTGGCAGTGATGATGGAGTGATGTCGCTGTGAAGAGTGCGGATTGATGAGACCAACGAGATCAAGACCCCATTGTGAAAAAGGCCATAAATCCACTGCAGGTTGCAAAGTCTGGCTAGGGATATGTGTGAGATTAGTGTGTTGCTGACACTTGCCACATTTCTTGACATAGTCACAATAGTCTTGATTAAGAGAAGGCCAATAATAACCTAAATGTAGGATGCACTTAGCCACAGCCAAACCACCAAAGTGTCTACCACAGATACTGTCATGGACCTCTTGAATGGCTTTAGATGAGTCAAGGGTTTTAAGGAACCGAAGAAAAATACCATCAAAGCCACATTTTTACAGGATTCCACCCAGAATAGTATAGCGGTTAATGCGTTGGATACAAGATCTTCTGCCATTGGAAGTCAGATTTGGAGGAAGCACTGAATGGGATAAATAATCAAAAATGTGCTAATACTACTCATCTTAAGTGTCGGTTGTGATGGCATTGATTGAAGGCAACTACCTAAGATGAGATGGTTGGTCTAAATGCTAAACAACCACATAAAGTTGTGAGTCTTCAGTAAAAGGTGGAATAAGTGAGGCTAAAGAAGCCATCATATCTATGAATCAGTTTCCAGTGTGAGGAATAGCCTGGATAGTAAATTTATCGAAAGATTGAAGCTGAAAGAGAATGATATTATGATATTTTTGAAGGATATCATTTTTGCACTGATAGATTCCAGTGACTTGATTAACGATAAGCTCAGAGTCACCGAAGATGTTGATATGGCAAGTGCCAAGATTAATGGCATTTTGAAGACCTAAAATGAGAGCTTCATATTCAGCCATATTATTGGTACATTCAAAGTTAAGCTTGTGTACAACATGGATGGGTGCACCCCAAGGAGGAATCATGATGAAACCTGCACCTCCCTCTTGCTAACACTTGGACCCATCAAAGAAGATTTTTACTTTAAATGGAGAAAGACCAAAATTGATTTGTTGGATGTACTAATCTTGGAATTAAATGAGGGGGACTTGAGTGTCCAGAAGAGGAGTATCAACTAATTGATCTGCAATGACCTGACCCTTGATAGATTTTTTGAGATGAACTCAAGGTCAACCTCTGTCATGAGCATGAGCCAATGAGTGATACGATCATTGTGATAAGGTTTCGCATGCATTTTCTTGAGTGGATTGACACTTGTAACAATGTAGGTTTTATGATTAAGAAGGTAATGATGAAGTTTAGAATTTGTAAAGAAGAGAGCACAACACAATTTTTCAGCCTCATAATAGTGCGTTTCATACTCATGAAGAGTGCGACTGATATAATAGATAGCCTATTCTTTACCATTAGAATCCCAATGTGAGATCATGGCTCCTAAATCATGGTCAGTCACAGAAATATAAAGATAGAATGGCTCCCCCTCCCGTGGAGGTGTAAGCACAGGTGGAGAAAGAAGATAAGCTTTGAGATCATCAAAGGCTTTTTGGCAACGCTCATCCCATTCAAAATGAACATTTTTACTGGGGAGATGATGAAAAGTTTGACAACGGTCCGAAAGCTGCAAGATAAAATGATGCACTTATTGAAGGCATCCTTAAAGACCACAGAGCTACTTTAAGTTGGAAGGGGGAGGCATCTCGAGGATAGCCTTTATTTTTATGGGATCGACTTTAATGCCCCTAATATAAATGATAAATCCTAAGAATCTACTAGTGAGAACGCCAAACATGCATTTAGATGGATTTAGATGAAGACAAAAAATGAATGAGTCTCTCAAAGAGAGGCACAAGAATGAGAAGATGATCCTAATGACATTTGGACTTACCAAGGAGGTCGTCGACGTAATCTTCTACAGTTTTGTGTAAGAGGTCATGGAAGATGTAGGTCATTGCGCGTTGATAAGTTGCTCCTACATTCTTAAGACCGAAGGGCATGATGCGATAACAAAAATTCCCCCAAGCGATTATGAAGGAAGTATTATGTTGGTCCTCTGGTGTGATGAGAATTTGATTATACCCAGTGAAACCATCCATCAGAGAAAGCATCTTGTGACCTACAGTTAAATCCACGAGTTGATCGATATTAGGTAGAGGGAAATCATCTTTCGGGAAATTGAGATTAAGATCTTGAAAGTCGGTGTAAATTCAAATTTTCCCAGTAGCTTTGGTTACTGGTACTACATTTGAAACCCATTATGGATAGTCAATGGGTTGGATGAAGTTGGTAGAAAGCAAGCACTGCAACTCTTCCTTGACAAGTAGAGCTACACAAGGATGCATCTTACGCAGTTTTTGTTTAACCGGTTTGATGTCTGGAAGAGTAATGATATTATGGACCATGATGTTAGGATCAAGGCTCGGCATATCCTCATATGACCAAGAAAATTCTTGGTGATGGTGGGAAAGAAAGGCGGTGAAGTCTCCTAACTCCCATGGGTTAAGAGATTGGCCGACCTTAATGATGTGAGGATCTTTAGAAGTCCCTATATTAAGGTCGACAGTGGCTTCATTGAGGAGTGTAGATGTGTTAGAAGGAATTGTTTTAGGAAGATAAAAATCCTCTGCCCCCTAGATAGGTAAGGATAGAATCATCATCCACACAGTGGATAGTATTGATAGTGGGAGAGTTGTTTCTAACTATTTCAGGGAAGACTAATGGTATGGAAGTGGATTTTCCATTAGTCTTATAGATCAGTGGACCTAAGGAAATAGTATTGACTAAAAAAAAGTTATGTGGAATGGAAATGGTGTCATCTACATTAAGTTATGCTTCCAACTTGACAGGAGAAGATGGTTCCTCAATGAAAAGAGGCTCATCGAGAATGGTGACGGTGGCTTTTGAGAGAGGTTTGAACCCTAAACCAAATTTTTGATGTGGTTTAAGAGTTGGAATGGATGCGAGGTCATGCACACCCTATTCATACTTTCCCAGGCCAAAGCCTTTCCATGCGTATTGATATAGATAAGTTTTTGTGAATGCGGGATTTTGTAGACAATATAACCCTGCCAAATAGGGTTTGGCTCTAGGAGGAGAATCCAGATGATAGTGAGGTGTGTTAAGACCACCGTAAATGAAGTTATTTTGTTGATTCGGTAGACCAATGGTGACGATGTGACCAAGACCTGGTTGATATTCAGGTTGTTTTTCTAGCCTACCATACTCGTTAGGTTTGAGATGGGCATCAAAAGAGAGAAGAGGAAACTCTCCTAGCGAAAAATGTTGCAACGTTTCTTCAATATTTTGTATATCTAGTAGTTTTTTTATAGATATGGAAGAGGATGAAGCCTTATCGGGAGAGTCAACGTTCTCTTTTGGAGGGGAAAACCTTGTGGTCATGTCACATTGTGCGGACAGAAAAGGGTCTCCTGGATGAGTATAGATTTTTCCCTCATACTGATATGTTATGCATCGATGGAGGGTTGATGGAACGCAATGCATTGTATGGATCTAAGAGCGTCTGAGGATCATATTGTAGTGGAATTTTCCCTCAACAATGTAAAAAATCTTGTGAAGCAGTTTCTTGCCTACCCAAATGGGCAGGACCACAGTTCCTAAAGTAACCACCAGATGATCATTAAATTATCGAAGGGTGAAAGGTGGTGGTGACACTAAATTCTTTGGTAACTTAAGTTGCTCAAATGTGTGGGAGGAAATGATGTTGAGTGCAACACCACTATCAATCATAGTGTGTTTTAAACGTAGTGTTATTGATTTGAACTGTGATAAAGAGAGGAGCCTCTAAATCCTCAGAAGAAAGGGGAGGAATTTCAAAATCCTCGAAGGAGATGGTGGTTGATGGTCTATTCAATCCAAAAACCATCTCAAAAGGCTGGGGATCATATAAATTCACTGCGATGTAGCGTAGATTATCAATCAAGTTCCTGGTGATGCTGGGGAGATGACTGAATGAGGTCAAAAAGAGACATTTTGACTGGAGCATGGGTGATTTGTTTCATAAGACTCTCCTCAACTAACATGGGAATCTAAGTCTGAGGTGAAGCACGAATAGAAACCTGAGGTCTCATGGCTGATGAGGAAGGAGGAACTCCTTCGGGGGGCAGCAGAAATGACGACCCATGGTGCAGAGGCTGTAAAAGATGATGGATTATCATAATGTTGTCTCTAGTGGCAATATGACTTGTGTCGATTTGAGAAGGTGGAAGATCATCCAGAGTGGAATTAATAGAATTAGAGGTCTAAGTAGACCGTTCAGGCTCATATGTAGTTGGTATGATAGGAGACCATTGTTCTTCCTCCTCTTCCAGCAGAAGATCACTTTCTTCCAAGACGTTGTTAATGACAGATTGAAGGGGTTTACATCCCTCGGTGTCATGACCTAGAGTGCGATGGTAAGCACAAATCAAATCAGAGTTGAACCATGAATGTTTTACTCCTTTTGGATTATAGGGTTTGATTGGAGGAAGATATATAGATGAAGATTAGATAAGTTGGTGAAGGATTTCAGTATAGAATCTGGTATGTGAAGATGAGGACAGAGATGATGAAGGCACCTCTTTAGCCTTAACAGACTAACCGAGGTAAAAGAACCTACATATCTGGTTTGACAGTATTTTTAGGGACTGTTTTTCTTTTTTGGACATTGGGAGAAGCAACCTTAGGTGCTTGAGATGGAAGCAAGTGAGGTAAGATTGATTTTAGTGGAGGAGGAGCTCCTAAGATGGATTTTGAAGATGACAAAGACGTGACAAGTGTTTTAGTCTTCAAAGATGAAGAAGGCTGCTTGGCTACAATAGACGATGATTTAGATATGATTGATTTAGATGGGGGAAGAACTCCCAAAATAGATTTGATAGGAGGCACAAATGGTGACTTAGTTTTTGGTGATGAAGATCATGGTTTTAATAAAAGAGGTGACGCCTTTCCAGTAGGTAAATCCACTTTACGAGGCACCGGTGAAGATGATGTTTTAGAAGAAGACGTCTTTTCAGTGGATAAATCCAATCTTTTATGAGGCATAGAGAGGGATTTTTGAGGGAAAGCACCAAGAGTCTTGATGGTCTGAAATATTGGTTTTCCCTTTTTAGGGATGGTGACAACTTCAACCACATACGGTGATTGTAATCGTTTCGAAGGAAGTAGAGGAGATGATACTGATGATGTGACCCTAGGCTTAAAGTCCAATTTTTTATGTCTGAGTCCAAGAGTCGGAAGTATAGGTGTTGATAATATCTCTTTAGATGTTTCCTTAATAGGCAAGGAAGCACTGATAGTGGAAGAGATAGGTAATGAAGAAGTTGTCTCTTGTGAGGAAGATACTTCAGATGTAGTAATTGTGGGTGTAATTACTGTAGGAAAAGTGACAGGAAGGGTTAAGATTGAGGACACTTCTAAAGGCATAGATTTTGGTATAACTATGGATACGTTAACCAAAGGCATCATTGCGGTAAAAATGGGAGTGACAGAAGTAGAAGTATCTGTAGTAGGGATTTGAAGGGATGTAAATGACTTGAGCATCAAAAGAATATCTGATGATGAGATAGATGAAGATGACATTGTCTTAGGTATATGTGGAAGATAAGAAGGTGAGGCAGAGGGAGATGATTCTATTTCTAATAAAGGAAGACTAAAAGATGGACCATCTGAGGATGGTGGAATCTCATAATTTGAAGGAGCAGAGGAGAGTTCCAATTCAGTTGATGTGTTTGTGGATGATTTAGAATTAGAAGAAGAACCATTAGTACAAATGAAGCTGATAGTATGAGTGTTTGGTTTTTGAGACCCTGAAGCATCGTTGTTTGGGGAATGATTTGGAAAAGGCTATTTAAAAACATCAAGCGCTTGATTTGGGGGAGCATTTGGATTATCTAGAATGATCTTGCCTTTATCAATGAATTTTTGGATGATGTTTTTGAAGGTCTGACATCGTTCAATGCCATGGCCTTTACTTCTATGATAACAATAAAAGTCATTTTCACAATACTAGAATGGTCGTTCTTGGCTCTCATCAAAATTCCTAATAGGGGGAAGTTCAATCATGTGAACTTCCAACATTTTTTCTAAGATAGAAGCATATGATTCTCCCAATGAAGTAAAATATCAAGATGATGAGGGTCCTTTTCGAGAAGATGAAGAGTCTCTCTGAGGTGTTTGATTAGAAGTGTTATAGTCTCGTGATGTTTTTAATACGATAGAGTTTGTAGACCCCTGATTCTTGTCTTTATTAGAAGCGAAAGGGTTTGATTTTGTAAACCGAGAAAAATCTGGTTTAGACTTAGAACGAAGTTTTAGCTTCCCTTGTTCGACAACATGAGACTCAAGCTTGTGTGCCATCGTAAAGGCTTCTTCAAATGTATGAAAGTTCTAAATCCTTAAAGTGGAAGAAATATGATTAGCGCAAGATTGAGTAAAAAACTTGATTTGATGAGATTGAGGGAGGGAGAAAGACAAATGATTTATTATCCCTCTCCAACGAGTGACAAAGTCTGGAATAGAATCGTCATCAAACTGATGAATGTTATAAATATCTGTAATTGAGATCTTATGTGTGATGTTTATTGAGAAGTTTTCAACAAACATCTGAGCTAATTGAGATAAAGAAAACAAAGAATGTTGGGGTATGTTATTGTACCAGTCAAAAGCGGGCCCTACTAAAGACATAGGAAAGGTACAGAGCATAAGCTCCTGATCCTACACTATAAGGTAACAAGCATTCTTGAATTCTCACAGGTGTTGTTAAGGATCCTCCCGGCTATGAAATTTTGAGAATTTAGGAAGTTTCCATTAGGGAGGATAAGGCTTAAAATCCACTGATGGATGAATCAGTTCATTACATACTTCTTCAAAAAAAGAGTATGAAGGGTGAACCCCTTTGGTGGAGGCTTCTAGGTCTATGATTTTCTTGAAAATAAGTTGGATGACGTCAGATTGAGGAGAGGTCATGTTGGTATGTCCCGTATAAGAATAAAATGGTATGTTTTGTTGAGGCGTTAATGGGGGATTCACCTGCTGATTAATAGGATGATAAGTGGAATAACTAGGCATTCTGGATGACGCCTGACGTGGTATTTGTTGTGAAGGATCCTGAGTATAAACAAGATGTGGGATGACAAGTGGTTGAGAGAAATGTGGTTGAATGAAAGATGGAGCCTATGATTGGTGGGTTCCTACACTTGCCGACTAAAATGGAATAGATTGAGGAATGTGGATGTTGATTTGATTTGATATAGTGGGAAACAAACTCTGAATGAGGATTTTAACTATCGGATTGGTTATTAGGGGTGCTAACCCCAAAGGATGGGTAAAGATCACTGTCACTAGATCATTAGAAGAAAGACCAGCTACAGGACGAGAAGGAGGAACCGACTTACTTGTAGGAGGGGGTTGGTTCATAGAGAGATACTAACCCTGAGACACAATAGATGGCATAGAAGAATTAACAGCAAGTTGCGAGAGCGTGGACTCACTCATCATATCTGAAGAAGAGGGCCTCTTGAAAGTAGGTTGTGGGGTAGCTGAGGTAGCCGCGGCAATAGGGATAGGTGGGGTCATTTGAGAACGATTCGACATGGTCAGTGGAAGAGAAAAAGGAGGCATAAATGTGCCACCTTATTTTGTGGTTCGAGGTGAGAAAAAGCATGCTAACTGTTCTATGAAATCCTGGGATGGCTCATGAGAATAATCATAAAATTTCTGGATCGATGGTCCCTAATCAGATATGGGAGTAGATTTATGCACTAGATAGTCCATAAGGGCTACCGGGTTGTGGTCAAGGAGTGCCTGAAATTCAGGATCTCCATGAGGAACATACTCTATATTAGAAGCAGATGAAACCTCTGAAGGACTGGGGGAAGCTGGTTGTGATGGGATCACTTTAGGATGATAGAAAGGATTATATGACCAATATGGGGAACCAACTAACAGTGGTCCCGAAGAATACCCGAGGGGTGCCAAAACATCCACATTAATGGTGGTCTTGGATGAAGAAGAGTCTAGTTGAGCCATTTTCTAGATTACGACCAAGTGATGACCATCATAAACAAGCAAAAACATAGAAAAAGATTGATCTAACTGATGCACAGACAATTCAGGAAGCATAGGTGATTATCTCTTTTAAATTTTCATGCCTTTTAAGAAAGAAAATGTTTGGAAAGGCTTTCTAGAACAGGGACTACTCAATTGGCCAAACTAAGGATGGTTGGGGGAATGTTTTGGTGAGGAGTCCCGAAGGCACTTTAGTAAAATACTGGTACATGGCTTGATATAGGGGCATACCCCTGCACTTCACACACTGCTGCGATAAGGGATTCGGGTGCTTTGCCAATATATACCAGAACTTCTGTGAATTTATAGCGCAGCCTGAGTACCGCATAGGTTCTTCCTCTTGGATGTCACTTCCAAGTAGGCGAGGCCAGGGAAGGAGTTTTTATTTAAATGATTTATACCTGGTGCTTTTGGCTTTGTGTACAAGGGTTTAAAATAAAAATCAAATAGTGTCACTACTGATTTTGATCAATTTTTCAACCTATTTAGAAAACTAGATGAAGAACATACAATAGAAATGACAAAGAAAAAGTTCTTTTTAAGCACTAAAACTGAAGTGTTTTATTTCAATGAAGACAAGTCAAAAAAGTTCTTTCCCAATGTGATTAATTCATTTTAAGTACCAAAACCAAAGTGTTTGAGTGTGATAAAAACAAACAAACAAGTTCTTTTTAAGTTCTTAAAAGGGAGAAAAACACCGCAAAAGAAAAATACCTATAGATTTAGCTCTCCAAGGTGTGTGGACTTCAAAAAGCGTGTTGTTGAGCTATTCCCCTCAGACAATCCTGCAAATAAGAAAACTACCCTATAGAACAGGGTTAAGCAGAACACGCAAAAAAATCCAACAAGATGCTAGTGGAAAGGAAATTTCTATTTTAAGAAACTAGGAAACTTTCAAGGAAATGACAATTTTGCACAAAGAAATAAATCAAGAATGCAACTTTGAAATCAAATGAAGAATTTACTAATCTTAGAAATAGAAATTATAATTGAGATTTGAAAAAAAGAAGGGACCTAACTTTGCAAATCTAGAAATGAAAGAAGCAAAACCAAAACGATGAAAGGGAATGCTTAAGAGCAACTGATGAAAATCAGTGAAGAAAAAGAACAAAGCTCAAAACTGGAAAAGAAATGAACTTACCAATAAGGGACTTTTGTTCAAGTCCCACTGGGCATGCCGGAATGTAGATCAAGAATTTCCACGCTTGTTACCTATCCAAGTTAATGCACCAAACTAAACACAAAAACCCTGAAAAACTCAAATGAAATCGATACCTGATAGCTTGGATAAGATCCGTAGATGTAGATGGAGAGAATGTCAATGGAGACAAGATGGGTGCACATGAACAATCCTACAAAGTAGATCCAAGAAACCTGCGATGCAAAAATCCTTGGCAGAGAAAGATGACGGTAGATGATATATGGGTGAACTGCCCGGAAAGTGGGTCCGCGAAGTAATGAGCTTCCTCGGCGAATGTCAGTTCACATTTTAAATCAAGAATAAATACATACATGATAAAATATGTAAGTAGATATTTAGGTTTTCTTATTAAAAACAGCAGACAGAATGTAAAAAACCATAGTAGAAACTGAAAGAAAGCAGGAAACTGTAAAAACAAAGTTGAAATTGTGTTACCTGAATTCTATATCTTTATGCAGACTGGTTGGCTTTGATCAGATAGTGATTGGCATCATTTGTTTGGGTCGGTTTCAATCATACAATGATCGGTGTCAATTTTTTGGGTTGGCGTCGATCAGGCAGTGATCGGCGTTGATTGGACACAGGCAAACAGAAGGCCAGAAAGTAAAAGAAGCAAGCAAACTAAGCAAAATGGATTAGACGTAAGACCAGATTATTGAAGATTGATCAGAAAGCAAATATTGAAGATGGAAAAAGGGGATCTGAGGTAGAAATTGATGGATTCTAACCTAGAAACCAAAGAAAGGCCCGGTTCGTGCCGATTTGGATAAACTAGCGTTGATTAAATACTAATCGGATTCGACTGGACTGGATCAGTGTTGATCGAAAGGAGATTATAGAAACTAACAAAGAAGAATACCTAAAAAATTCTTGATTGATGATTGATGATGACCAGGGTAGCTGTGGAGACCCACAAGAGCTGTAGATACGCAGATAGAGTAATAATGCACCTCTCAGGGATTAAACTACACAGAACTCACTCTCTTTCTCTAATAATCTCTTTAATCACTCAGACAAAGTAATCTCTAGGTAACTGGCTCTTCTGGATCTAACTAGAGAGGATCTCAGGTTGTCAATTTATAATCAGTGCCGACCAAGATAAAATCAACGCCACTCTGAAAAATCGACGCCGATCAAGGAACAAACTCCTAAAGTGGCGAAAAGGAAATGAATTATGGGGATAACAAATGTATCCCTCCCACTCAAATATGGGAAGAATCTTGTTGTATGGTTCCAAGAGAGGAGAAATAGGTGGGATAGATGGATAATAATAGCACAGGAGGTTGGGAAGTGATATGGGGTGAATAAGTAGAAGTTAAATAAGTGTAGAAGATAGAATTACATGGTTAATGTTTAATTAACCATGGATGAAATATAATGGGGTGGAGTGAACTTAGGATAGGCCTCTAAATTAAATATTTAAGTAATACCCTAAGGGAGAAGTGGTGATATAAAGGTGCCTCAGGTTACCCAAGAGGATAAACGAACTCAGGGGGCACTAAGCTGGGTAACCAATTTTAGGTGCCTACAAAGGGACTTCATGGCTAAAATTGGTAGGTACCAATCAGCTAATTATTCCCACATGCTCTTTAGAATAAGGTATGGAGTGAAAGCTATAATCAAATTAGAACCAATTTAAAATTATCACATTGATCCTTACATACCAAGTCTAATCAATGTTAACTACTCATCCTTTGATCAAGAAGATTTCCCAAGAACTCAAGAAGAAAATACCAAGGTTGGAGGCATTCTAGTTTTAACAATTTATGAGTGGGTTCACAATAGACATGCTTATGATCCATACAAAGAGGTGGAGGAATCTGAATTAGGCATCTATTATCTACATGAGGAAAATTCACCTCTGCCTAGCATCACCAAACCAAATGATGAAGATGATAATGAAGTCTAGAAGTCATTCTTTAACGGTTCAAGGAGCAGACAAGGTGCTGGAGGAGGAGAAATACTTGTATCTCCCAAAGGTAATAGGTACTACTTAGCTTCTCATTTCTAATTTAGTTGTTCTAATAACATAGTTGGATATGAAGCATTTATTCACAAACTACACTGCGTAAAAAAGAGAGATATCATAAATTTACAAGATTTTGGATATAGTGAGTTGGTTGTAAATCAGATTAGAGGGCTTGACGCTACTAAAAATGACCTTCTCAAAATTTATAAGAACCGGGTATGGGATCGCATTGAGGATTTTGAGGCTTTCAACATAAGTTCCATACCAAAGAAGAAAAATGAGGTTACAGATAAGTTTGCAACAATTAGAGTAGCATTTGATGTGGTTGAAAGTATAAGGAAATATCAAAATCGGCCTCATATCAAGGTGGTTGTGAGACCAGATGTTCAAGACAATAACACAAGCTGGTAAGTGTTTGAGAATGATCAGAAAATAATTAATTTTCTTTAGGAAGAAGCAGAGTTCTCTTCCAGGAATCAAGACAAATTGGAGCAGTATTATGGAGATCAATTAGTCCAGCTGAGAACAAAAAAAATCCCAAAAGGTTTGGTAACTCTAGATTCAATATTTAGTCCTAATGATCAATTCTGGAGGGAAAAAGATAATATGTAGGTCAAGGGTGAAGATTCAGAGCCATTTTTGGTTGGAAAAGACAAGGTTTTCCAAATTTGTAAATTAAGTCCTCATCAATAATTTCCATATGTGTGTGCTTGGATTTATGACTATTTGAGAGGATTTGATCTAATATTGGCACAACACACTATCAATTTAATACCAAAATCCAAGCCCATCATGAAAAAACAAAGATCGGTCAACCCTTATATTGAGCCTCTCACGAAGAATGAGTCAAACAAGTTCATTGATGAAAGTATCATTTTTTCAATCAAGTACTCCTCCTAGGTTGTTGATCTGGTGCCAGTTAGAAAGAGAAATGGTGAAATCAGATTGAGTGTGGATTTTCAAGACTTGAATATGCTTCTCTCAAGGATATTTATCCACTTCCCTTCATGGAGAAAATCTTACAATTAGTAGTTGGATCATAAATATACACACTCCTAGATGGCTACCCAAGCTCCAATCAAATCATGGTAAAATAGAAAGACCATTTCAAGGCATCTTTCACCATAAAATGGGGCACATGCACTTATAGGAAGATGCCATTTGGGTTATCAAATGTCATAGCAAAATTTCAGAGGGCTATAGACATGGTGTTCAAGGGGTTGATTAATAATATGGTGCTTATTTATCTTGATGATATCATGGTGTTTTCCAAAAATGCAATAGATCACCTCTCTCACTTCAGGAAAGTGTTTGAAGAGATGCAAGAAATTTGGAGTATCTTTGAATCCTAAAATATGAATCTTTCTAGCTCATGATGGAAATCTCCTAGGTCACATTGTTTCAAATGAAGGGTTGACTATTGATCTTGAGAGAGTTGAAGTTATCCTTGCTCTACCTATGCTAAGTCATAAGAAGGCTCTTCAGAGATTCTTGGGGAGGATCAATTTTGTTTGAATGTTTATACCTAATTTTTCCACTCCTATTAAGTCGCTAACAATGATGTTGAATAAAATTATGGCATTTAATTGGATAATGGAGGGTAAGGAGAGTTTTGAGGTTATCAAACATGTAGTGTCCCAAGCACTAAATCTCATCAACCCAGATTTCTCCAAGGAAAACATCCTCTATGCTTTTGGTGGTTCAGACATAATCTCTTCCATTTTGGTGTAGATGAATAAGGAGGGGTATGAAAATCCTATAGATTTCTTCAGTCAGATCTTAAAGGGTTATGAGGTGACGTAATCTTTCATTGAATGGCATTTACTCACTGTTATAAGGAGTCTGAAGAAGTTTAGACACTTGGTTTCAAAAAACAAAATACAATTCCTAGTGTCTCATGTCAGAGTTAAGGATTTTATCCTAAACAAGAACTTGAAAAAGAAAAGGGAAAGTTAGATTACCTGTATCATTGAGTATGACATAGAAATAAAAGTAACCAAATTGGTCCCTGGTAAAATCTTAGGTGAATAGCTGCCTTCCAATCAACATGTTGAATCAAGAGATGGAGAAGAAGCAATCCTGGTGCTATAAGATAATCAAGAACAAACTGCAGATGGTATGCCCACTCCTTGTTGGACCTGGGACATGATATATTTATTTCAAACATGTTTATGCCCTCTAGAGTTAAAGAAAGAAAAAATAAGGTATTTTAGACCCTAAGCCATTTTGTATGTCCTCATAGATGGTATCTTGTTCAAGAAATATGTGAATGGAGTTCTCTTGAGATGTGTTCTGTAAAAGAAGATTGAGAAATTGTTGCACAAGTTCTATGATGGAGAAGTTTGAGGTCATTTTTCTCCATGAGTAACATCCCTCAAGATCATGAAAATTGGTTAGTATTGACCCACAATATTTAGTGACTGTTGTGTATGGATCAAGAAGTGTAGGAAATGTGCATTCTTCATAGGCAAAGATAAGTTAGCAATATTACCACTCCACCCAATCTCAATTGATCGACCATTTATGCAATGAAGATTGGATTTCATTGGGGTTATCACAAACTTGATCCAAGGCCATAAGTGGATTCTCACAGCAATAGACTATTTCACCAAGTGGACTGAATTAGTGGCATTCAAAGAGGCAAATGATTCTAGTATACTAGAATTTTTTGAGGGAATTGTTACCAAATTTAGTTTCCCAGCCACTATCATATCAAACAATTCTCTAGCATTCCTTGGCACCAATATCTCAAAATTAGCTGTCAAGAACTTGATATATTTGAGCACCTCATCTAATTATTACACCCAAGGTAATGGGCAAGATGAGTCCACAAAAAATTACTTGTTGACGATCATAATAAGGACTCTTGATGAAAATTAGAGGATGTAGCACACAAAGTTAAAATCAGCCTTGTGCGCTAATAGAATCACACCAAACAGGTCTACTAGCAACTCTCCCTACAAGCTAGTCTATGGAATAGAAACTAGGCTTCCCATATCTCTTGAATTACCAGCACTGGAGGTTCTCAAGTAGCTGGAATTATCTAAATTTAAGCCCATGGAAGATATATATGTAGATCTCATGGAGTTGGAAGAGCTAAGAGATCAAGTAGTGCAAACCATGGAGAAGGATCAAGCTTTGATCAAGAGGTCCTTTGATAAGAAATCCTAAGCCAGTAACTTCTAGGAAGGTGACTTGGTACTAAAGTGGGATGTTGATAGTGTAAAGACGAGAAACCATTCAAAATTTTATACTTTATGAACTGGTCCCTACATGATCTGGGGGTGCAAAAGTAATAACACTTTCCAATTGTCCAAGTTGGATGGAGAAGAACTACAAATTCAAGTCAATGGAATCTATCTCAACCATTGTTACTAAAGTAGATTATGATCCTTATAAATATTAGTTTAGGATTTCTTATTCCTCCAAGTGCTTGTAGCACATTTTTTTGTTGTTAGAATAGGTTACCATTCCCTAATTGTTTTACACAGGTTATATTGCTTCTAGTTGTCTCTTGCATAGTTCAGTATGTTTCTGGGAGGGACTGTCTATCTAGCATGGTTTTTACCTTTGGTTTTCTTGATTGGTTCAAGGGATAAAAAATGAGCTTGACCTCAATATGGTGGGGTTTCTAGGGTACCCACAATGTTGATTATGTTTTTATTGTGCACCATGTGAATTGATGGATCAATGCTTCTTACCCTGTGAACAAGCTTACAAAGATCACACTTAAACAAGATAATGTTACTTCTCAAATGATGGAGCATTGCATAGTCTTTGAGTGGGATCCTACCTTGTTAGCACAAAAATACAAAGATATGTGGGCTTGGATGGCCCACAAGTGCTATGGGATTGATATTGACTTTTTGTTGTAGTTTTGGACTCATGAGCACATCGCCATTTCTCATCCATTTGGATTGTCAGGTGTTATTGATGTGAGGAACCTAGGTTTCATGAGATGGAGTGTAATTTTTGGTAGAGTGAGGAAGGCCAAGGGATCTACCTATTATAGAGACCTAATATCTAGATTACAGGTTAGTGACGTGATTTGGCAGCCGTATGTGGATTTTCATGATTGACTAGATTTTCTGGAGATTTATTATATTTACAACAAGACACCTGGGTCTAGGGATAGAGAGCGAAAGAGGATGAGTTAATACACTTTATTCGGGTGATGAGACACTTTGGGTTGGTTTAGGATATACATAGGGATCAAGTTTTTATAGACAGGAGGATGGGGATAGTGATACCCCACAAGTAGTTGTGGTAGTGCCAGCACCCATTATTGAGCAGCTAGGTGTGATGGGTTTGGGTGAGGATGGTCATGTGGTGTCGATGGATGACGCACGAGTCACCCTAGATTTTGATGCTTGGTGGTCTCGTTCATTGAGGAGTTTTGAGAGGATGAGGGCAGCAGAGATGGAATCTCGATCATTTAAACGAGTGTGGGCTCACGTAGAGGGAGAATCTGAGAAGGGTGGTGAGGCTGATGAGGAGAGGGTTGAGCTTGATGTTTCTATAGCTCCAGATATTGCTACAGTGATGGCCAAAAAGGCCATAGTGGAGGTAGAGAGAGAGAGATATGTTGCTCGGAGAGAGTGAGATGACCTAGTGGGAGTGTGAGATATTCTTATTAGAGAGAGATATGGCTTGATCGTAGAGAGTGATGGGCTCCAGGCATAACTAGTATAGGTATCCTCTTATAAGGACCGGTACAAGAGTAAAAGAGATACTTTTAGGAAGGCCTTGGGGATCACAAGGCCTTATATTTCTAGCATAGTGTTATCGGCATTAGTTATATAGAGAGGGACATCTAAAAGACCTTCTAGTATGATTCCAATGTCCCATTATGAGGCTGTGAGGGCATAGAGGGACTATTATGTGGATATGATCATTAGGAACTAACCTGATGCCACTTTGTACGTTGATCATATAGCTACCCAATGGGATGCCACAACAATGGCCAGGCCCAATGACAGTGTGGCAAGTGTGGGGCACCCATCACGGAGACCATTGAGAGGGGATGACAGTACAGGAAAAGCCAGTGGTGATATAGTGGGAGGCACTCCTGATCCTAGTTTGATGGACTTTACAATTTGATTGTAGGCTCATAGAAGCCCTTTTTCCTATGTTTGACCTTATTTTGATTGTATGGACTGTGTGTGTGTGTGTGTGTGTGTGTGTGTGTGTGTGTGTGTGTGTGTGTGTGTGTGATGGTGATGATTTTAATTCTTGTGTTGATAGGATTAGAGAAGCCCTTGATGTGATATCATGATTTGATTTTCTATATGATGATTATTATGATTCTTGTGATTTATATAATGTTTATGATGTTCTTTTTATACATATGTTGTATGAAACATGTGTTGGATATGATGATGTTTATGTTTTTTATTATGAGTCTTGATGTTCGACTATCTTTTCAGGAGATGTGACCTAACCTAAATATATCAGATTAAAATGTGATTAGACAAAATGAAGTAAAATTTGAAATAATACCCCATTGAATAACATATGCGTAATGGGTTTTAATAACACTTGCACTTATAACTTGTTAAAATTTTAAATGAGACTATCACTGGATAGTTCACACTGGTCATGGTGGACTTTGGACAATGCATGTCTTTGTGGAGAAGAAAGGTTCTCCCTTTTAATAAATTTATAGGGAATCAATGCCCCAACTCTTTATAAGAAGAAAACTGATCAGTGCGGGAAGTTTTCTACGTGAAAGTTGATCGATGTGGGAAGATTTCCAAGATGTTTTTTTATTTTGATATGTTCGCAGAGGTTGATCAAAATGGAAATCCTTTTTCATGGGTAGCCACCCTTCGAGGGTATGGTCTACAACTTATATTTCAATTGAACGGTCGTCCTTCAAGGGATCAGTCCATGACTTCAAAATTATAGTTGTCTTTCAAAGGATCAGTCTAATTTACTTGTAACAATATAATGTTTGAATAGTTGTACTTTAATGGATTGGTCTATTTTAATAAGGAAGCATCTGTATGTGTTTTTGGATTTATTTTGAGTTGAGAGTGAGACCCTAATAAATTGTGTGTTAATGAGGGGATAGATGTATAAGGGGCATGTATCCATATGCCCCATGTATTGATGTTAGGAAAAAGGTTAATGGAATGATTTTGAGCTTAGTAAAATGGAAGGTTGTTATTTTGATAAGATCTTATGGAAATTGTTGATATGATAATAAATCATTTAATAGTAGAAAGGCCACAAGTGTAAAGCATTTATAGGTTCCTGTTCAGGTTCTCCATCAAGAGAATTGATTTGATACACTTCTGACCCATAATTGTGAGTAATAATGTAGGGAGCAATCCAATTAGGGGTGAACTTGCCACATTTACTTCGTTCTAATTTAGTCACATTTTTATTTTATTTAAGTACTAGGTCACTGATTTTGAAGTCATATTCCTTGACGTGATTTTTGTATGCTCTACTAATACATTGTTAATACACTTGGTGATGTTCAAGGGCTATTAGATGCTTTTCATAAAACAATTCTAGTTGTGTAAGATTATTTTGGTGATATTCTTCATCGGGAAGGAAATCCTTCAAAGATACACGGAATGATGGGATTTGAATTTCTAGGGGTACGATGGCTTCAGAGCCATAAATGATTAAATAGGGTGTAGTTCCCGTAGGTATATGGATACTAGTTTGATAAGCCCATAGAGTGAATAGGATTTGAGTATGCCAATTCCTTCATGCATCATTTATAGTTTTCATGAGGATTTTGTTAACTATTTTGTTGGAATCCGTATCTTTTCCACTTTCTCAAGGATAATATGGTGATGAGATTCTTAGCTTGATGTTAAATGTGTCATAGATATTTTTAACCTCCTTATTTTTAAGGATTTACCTTTTTCTGGGACAAAATTATGTGGAATTCCAAAACAACATATGATGTTTTGATATATAAAGTTAACAATGGGCCCTGACTTTGTTGAGGTTAAGGAATAGCTTCAACCCATTTAGTAAATTATTCAGTTGTATTAATAATTGAATGATGTTGTTGAGATGATTTTTGATTAATTTCACTAATGAGATCTAACCCCCATTAATAGAAAGGCCACAAGTCTTTTGTGGGTTGTAATGTTTGAGTAGACATGTGGCTGAGATCATAATGAATTTGACACTTAACACACCTTTTCATGTGCGTGCAATAGCCTTTGGTGATAGTGTGTCAGTAATATCTTGTTCATATGATATGCTTGGTAATGGCATTACCACTGAAATGGCCTCCACAAATTCCATCATGGACCTCTTTGATTGCGTTGGGTTAGTTCATTTGTTTTGTGGAAATGTAACAATACACCATCAAAAATACATTTGTAAAGGATGTCTCCTATGACAACAAAGTGAGTGACACATTGAAGGAAGGATCGTTTAGTACCTTCTGAAAAATCTGGTGGGAGTTTAGATTTAGTAAGATAATCAAACATTTGAGTGTACCACATATCTAATGGATTTTAGTCAATGATGTTTATGGAAGGTAGCTCATTTTGATGTGAAGGATGGTCTAATCATTGAATGACTACAAACATCTTAGTTTTATCCTTTGGGTTTTTCCATTTTGAAGGGGACAAGGGATCCTAGAGAAGCCATAGATGTTTGCAAACCTATTAGAAGATCACGAAATGGCTTGAATGGTATAATGATTGAATGTTAAGGAGAAAAGTTGACAACGGCCTTATACTTTTGAAGGACCTCATTTTTACATTGGTACTCTCCTTTGACCTAATTGACAACCAGTTGTGAATCCCCGTAGATTTCCAGATCATGAACACCTAGGAGAATAGCAGTAGTTAAACCCATGATTAAGGCCTCATATTCTGCCATATTATTAATGCATTCAAAGTTGAGCTTGAATGATAATGGGATGGGAATGTTTCAAGGTGGTATGATGAAAACACTGAATCCCTCCACCTTCTTGACATTTAGCACCATCAAAGAAGAGGTTCATTTTAATGGGGATGAATTCTGATTCATAGTCATCATATTCACCAATGTTATTGATAGATTCATCAGGAAAGTATTCATGGGGTGGTTGATTATCCGGAAGAGGTGCCTCAACGAGTTGATCAAAAATGGCCTGACCTTTAATAGAATTTTGTAGTATGATTTCAAGATCAAATTTAGTCATAAGCATCAACCATCGAGTTATGTTGTCATTGTGGTAGGGTTTAGCGTGCATGGTCTTAAGTGGATTAAAAATAGTGACAACGTATGTTTTTTGGTTGAGGAGATAGTGTTGGAATTTGGAAGTAGAAAAGTATAATGCACAACACAATTTTTTAGCTTTAGAGTAGTGTGTTTCATATTCATGGAGGGTGTGACTAATGTAGTACATGGTCTATTCATGACCTTGATTATCACAGTGAGCAAGCATGGCTCCTAGGGCATGCTTCAAGGTAGAGATGTAGAGATAAAATGGTTCTCCTTCATAAGGTGGTATAAGTATAGGTGGTGATAACAGATATTGTTTGATTTCGTCGAAGGATTTCTGGTAGTCAGAATCCCAATGAAACACTATGTCTTTGTAGAGTAGATGGTGAAATGGTTGATAGCGGTCAGAAAGTTGTGATATGAAACATTGTATGGACTTTATTTTTCCTTGCAGACTATGCAGTTGTTTGAGATTAGAGGGTGGAGGAATTTCAATGATTTCTCTGAACTTTTTGGGATCAACTTCAATTCCACAAAGAGATATGATAAATCCTAAAAAATTTCCAGTGAGGACACCAAAAACACATTTTGTAGGATTCAAGTGGAGACAAAACTGGATGAGATGGTGAAAAGATTGATTCAAGAACATTGAGATGATCCTTCTGTGATTTATACTTTCCAAGGAGATTTCCAACCTAATCTTCAATAATTTTATGAATGAGATCATGGAAAATGTACGTCATAGCATGTTGGTACATTGCCCGGGACATTTTTGAGACCGAATGGCATAACTCAGTAGCAAAAGGTTCCCCAAGGGTTATAAAGGTGGTTTTGAGTTGATCATCAGGGGTGATAAGGATTTGATTATAACTAGAAAATCCATCCATAAGGGAAAGCATTTCATGGCCAGATGTTAGGTCTACGAGTTGATCTATGTTTGGCAGGGGGAAATCATCTTTTGGACAAGCAAGATTGAGATCCCTGAAGTCTATGCAGATATGAATTTTACCCGAAGCTTTAGTTACTAGGACGATGTTGGAGACCCATTGTGGATAGTCAATGGGTATGATGAAGTTGGCGGATAAAAGGCATTGCAATTCTTCCTTGACAAGGACATCTATACGTGGGTGCATCTTACGAAGCTTTTGTTTGACCAGCTTAGCGTTAGGATATGTGATAATGTTATGTACAAAAATGTTGGGATCAATCTCAGGCATATCACTATATGACCAGGTGAAGGCTTGACTATATTTTGTTAGGAATGTGGTAAAATCATTCAATTCTTGTAGATCAAGGGATTGGCCAACCTTGACTATGTGAGGGTCTTGTGGTGTTCCTAAGTTAATATCGAGTGTGGATTCATTAAGAAGAGTGGTGTTTTGGGTGGTAGGTATTTTTTAAGGTAACGATCTTCAGCTCCCATATGAGATAGGATATCTTGGTCATCCTAACATTGAAGGATGTCTATGGTCGGTGAGTCTTCTTTAACCATTTCTGGATGAACAAGTGGTAGAGATTTAGCGGAGTGGCTGATTGATATGTGAGTGGTCCCAATGATATAGCATTGATTAAAAAAATGTTAGGTGGAATAGGTATGACATCGTTCTGTGTTTATGGAACCTTGAGGGTTTTTGGTGGTGATTCTGGTTCAGAAATAATTGTGGAGGTAGTTGGTTTAGAGGTATTGGCTTCACATGCTACAGAAAGGGGGTTCTTATAACCTAGACAATTTTCTCATGAGGTTTAAGGGAACGTAGAACTGGCTGATCATGGATCCCTTGTTCATAACACCCAAGACCAAATCCTTTCCATGCACAACGATGGAGATACATACGAGAAAATTTTGGATTATCAAGGGATTTGAAATCAAATGTGAAAGGCATGGTGTGATGTGGATTGATAATGTGAGATGGTGGATGGTCACGTCCTCCATAGACAAGATTGGTTTTAAGATAAGCAGGGACCATAAGAGATAATATCTCCTATGTTAGGGTCATACATGGGTTTTTTTCATGATGACCATATGTTTTTGGTGAAGGGATAGAGTTGAGCATGAGGAGGTGATATTCCCCAAGCGTGAGGTGCTTCATGGCTTCGCCAAGAGAAGAATATTCTGAAATTTGGAAGAGGGGATAGAGGTACTAGTAGATGCTTGATAAGATGATTTGGGCATGGATGTAGGTACAATAACATCATTTGGGTAATACATCATATAGCAGTCAGTGAATGGATTCAGATCAGTAGGGATAGTGAGCATCTGGCCTTCATGTTCATACTTGAGACAATGATGAAGGGTGGAAGGAACACAATGCATGGTCCATATCCAGGGGTGTCCTAGTAACATGTTGTACTAAAAATCTCCTTCTATAATGTAAAAGAGTTTGGGTAGAGTTTTAACACCAACCTTGAGTGGAAGTATAATTGTGCCTATAGTAGGTGTGATAGTGTCATTGAAAGAGCGTAACAAAACCAGAGTTCTGAGCTGATAACAGTGTTGGGTAGTTTGATTTGATCAAAGGAAAGGGATGATATGATGTTGATGGTGGCACCACTATCAATCATAACCCTCTTGATGGATATGTCATTGATTTGTGTAGTGATGAAAAGTGGTAGGTCATGATCCTCTAGTCTAAGAGAGGGAATTTCAGATGGTTTAAATGAGATGGCAGTAGATGCTTTTAGGGAACCTACAAAATTTTTGAAAGGGGTTGGATCATTGGTTGGGATAGTGATGGATTGGAGGGCTTCTAACATGGCCTGTTTGTGAGTTGGTGAGGTTTGCACAAGTTCATAAAGTGACATCCTAATGGGGGATTGGTGTAGTTGTTTAATAGCTACTTTCTGCAATGTGGTGAGTGGAGACATAGCTTCTTGTATTGAGACTCTGTCCTTTGGATGACGTTGTTTGATTAGGCTCTCTAGGAGCCAATGAAATGGAGACCTTAGGTTTATCAGATGGTGTTGATAATTTTGGAGGTGAAGGTATGACAACAAAGTCTCTATCTTCCTTAGACCCAAATGGTTCTTTGTCATAATTTTGTGAGCATGTGGTGACATGGACAACATTGACTTGGTGGTTAGGTGCTTTAGGGGTAGACTCTTCTAAAGGTATTGAGGTTGATGTCGATGTTGCGTGAGAAGGAAGGAAGAGTGAACTTTCAATATTTTGAACTTTTTGATGAAAGGCTCTACAATCCTCTATGGTATGGCCTCATGTTCTATGGTAATCACAAAAAGTAGCAAAGTCATACCAGGCGGGCTTCCACCCATGGTGATTTGATGGCTTGGGAGGTGGTAACGTAATGAGTGCTTTCTTGTAATAAGTTATCCAAAATGGTGGCATAACATCCTTTAGGTCTGAATGTAGTTGGGCATTCATTTTTCTTAGGAGGAGGTGAAGCAGGTTGTTTGACAATAGTTTTTTTACTTTGTGGATGTGGAGGATTTTTAGCTATTGTACTAAGTGGATGTGGTGGTTATGAAGGATAGTTAGGTTGTATAGGATGTGGAGGGAAAGGATCAGATGTGGATGCCCACTGTAGGGGTAACAGATGTGAAATATGGACTCATGGGGGTATGATGTACATGTTTTACCCTGTAATGATAGGGTGATTAACTGGTATGGTAAAAGAAGATTTATGCAGAGGATCCAGATCCGAGGGGGAGATAAGGATGGTTTTTAGGATCCCAAGTGATGCTTAATTCAGGGTTTAGGTGGTCTCATAGGTCTTAGGTCTGACGTGACAAGAGGATTTCCAAAAGTGGGTATGCCTCTTGGATGGAATGAAGGATGGAAAGGAGGAGGACCATAGAAACGATAAGTTTCATCATGATAAGGACTTCTAAAGACTTGAACGACACCCTGCTTATTAGGTCCTCTTGATATTTTAGATGAACTAGGTGTATTTGTTCGAAGTCGATGCTAGTGACAAAGGAGAAGAAGTTTGGATGGTGTGGTCTAAATGATTTGTAGATTTCAGATTGTTTACTTTCATAGATTGGGGATGAACATGTCCTATGGTTGGCTTGGGTGGGGATGGTTGTGCTAAGAATGTTTCAAGTGGTATCATAGTTATATCTACAAATCTAGGTGCAGGTTTTGATGTAGTTGTGTCGGAGGGTAAGGGTATGGACTTGGTAACAACATCAGGACGAGGATGTGGGTATGTCTTTAGTAGAAAGTGGTGGTTCGACAGTTTCAAGCTTCTCATATTCTAGCTTAGACTCTATGGGTATAGGTGATGGAGACATAGGGAGACTTTGAGTAATGTGTTGAATAGGGGAGGTTTCTATGTTGACGGTTTCAAACTCATTGAGTGTTGGTGTTGATTCCTAAAGATTTTGTTTCATTGGGTGATGAAGTGGTTAGAGGGACATGCTCAATTTTAGTTATCATATTAATGGTATGAAAAAATTTGTTTGTAGTTGTTCATAAGGAAGAGGGGTGATTTGGAAAAGGATTCTTAAATATGTCAAGGCCTTGATTTGGGGGTGTTTGGATTATCTAAGTGAAGGTCACCCTTGTCGATCAAGTCTTGAAGCACATTGTAGAATGTGTGACACCTTTCAATGTCATGACCATTGACCCTGTGGTACTTGCAGAAGTCATTATCTTGATACCAGATGGGTTTCAAAACTTGATATGTCGATGGGTCGAATGGGTGGAAGTGATATTAGATTAGATGTGAGAAATTTATCAAAAACTGCACCATAAGTTTCAGCTATGGGTGTATAGTTGCATTGTTGATGAAAGTGTTTAGTGGTTGGATTTTCCTTAGGAGTGGATTTGACCACAATGGCATTAGCGGCTGATTTAGACTTATTTGAGTTGGATGGTGGCTTGGAAGGGAACTTATTTTTTGGTTTCTTAGGATGAAGTTTTACCTGTCCATCTTCTAGGGCTCACAATTCTAACTTACGGGCCATGGTAAAAGCCTCATCAAAATTTTGGAATGACTAGATTTGTAGAGTAGATGAAATGTGTTTGGCACATGCACGACAGAAAATTTTGATTAACTCTTGGTTGTGGTAGTGTAAAGGATAGTTGATTGGTAGTGGCCCTCCAATAGGATACAAAATCAAGCGATGGATTCATCTTCAAATTGTCTAATGGCATACAGATCATTAATAGTGATTTTACGGGCTATGTTTATGGAGAAGTGGTCTAAGAACAATTGTGCAAGTTGTGTGAAAGAGAATAGTGAGTGTTGTGGGATGTTGTTGTACCAATCTAAGGTAGGACCAAAAAGGACATATGGGAAAGGTCCTCAGCATGAGGTCTTGATCATGAGCTATTAGATAGCACGCGTGATGAAAGGCGCGAATGTGTTGTTGGGGATCTTCTTTCTATAAAACTTAGTAAGTTTTGGAAGCTCCCAGTGAGGTGGATATGGCTTGTATGGTATAAAAGGGTGAATGGGCTCATTACAAATTTGGTCATAAGAGAGCGCATTCTTGGATGTTGATGAAGTAGCTTCTATAGGCTAGATATGTACGGCTTAGAAGGGATTGAAGAGGATTGGCTTGCGTTGATTGTTGTAGGGATGAGCTATGCTGATACGAAGACTGATTGGGTTGTGAGTATACTTGATACTGCTATAGAATGTTCTGTTGGTAGGGGGTGTTCTATTGGGAGATGTTATGTTGGTATGGGAGATTATGTTGATAGGGGTTGTTTTGTTGTGAGGAAATGGTATGATGGAATATTTTGTTGATATCCATATTGTTGAGGTATGTGTTGTTGATTTTGTTTGGTGAATTTTTCAATGATGAAGGATATTGTGTTGTGGAATGTTTTGATGGGATGAGGATCCCTTGTTGCGAAGTGATAGGTTGTGAGGCTTGAATATATTGGTATTGTAATGGCATCAATACATGCATAAGAGGTTGTGAATATGTAGGTGTTTGTTGAGAAGACATAGTTGAAGCAGTGAAAGATGGAGCCTATTGTGGAACACTTTGTTGTGGGATACTGTATAGTGGGGTGTTCTGTTGAGGTAATTGGAATATCAATGGTTATGGAAGGTTGTGGTATGTATTGTGAAATATGATGTGCATACTAGTAATGGCACTAGTGTTAACCAATGGTGTTGTTGTGGGGATGGACATAGTGATATTCTGGATGGGAGTAGTAACTTGTTGGGAAGACATAACTATTGAAGGGGCAATGGAACTCAAAGGAGGTGTTGGCACATATGAGGTGATTGGAGGAGTAGATGATGAAGTAGTGACATTATTTAAAGGTGGTGTGGATCCTACAGAAGGACCTGGTGAAGATGTGGGTTGATAGGCAGAGGTTTTTGTGACGAGATCATGTGAAGGTTGTAGAAGGGAGCTGACGAAACCTCAGATGTCTCTAGTTGGATGATGGAAAATTGTTCATTCAAAGTTTCAAATGGATTTTTAGAGGTGAGATATGCTTGAGGTTGATTACTGTTTGATGTTTCAGACAGAACTCGAGGTGTATGGATATAACTATTGGACAACAGGGTCTTGATTTTGATCAATAAGGCCCGCAATGGCAGAGGATGGATTGTAGGTGTGTTGAATGAATGGAGGTGTGAACAGTTGCATCTGAACATTTCTTACTGCTAGATAATCATTAAGGGAAATGTGATTTGAATCTAACATTTCCTTAAAGACGGGGTCTCCCCTATTTTACAAAGGGAGTTCAAATATTTGAGGACTGGAAGAAAGGAAGTATTCCTCTTCTTGAGATCCAAGGGGGAGGGATAATTTGACTATTATATCGATGTGGGGAATGTGAGAGTTGTTGTCCTATTGTATTTCTATAATTATCCCCTACTTCATGTCAAGTTTTTTGAGGGTCTGAAAAGGGGTTAGATGTGTCTGTTTAATAGTATGGAAGTTGTTTTTGCGTTGGGGTAGAAGGTGTTGCAATGGGAGATTTTGTTGATATGTAGGTGGGGTGGACATGTTTTCAGGGATTTTATTACGGACTTGTTTTCTAGTAAGTACCATAATAAGAAAACACACAGAAAACACCCAAAAGAAAGGAAAACAAGTGGATGTGTTGTTTTACAAACAACAAGCAAGAAAAATCATAGAGTGATTTTATAGTTATCTTGATTAGTTACAAAAAAATGAAATGTGTAAGATGGAAAAAAAGTGTCCTAGGAAGTGGTCATCTAGGGATGGTTTCAGGTGTGTTTAAGGGTGGAGTCCTCAATATACCTGAAGGTACATGAGGCCCAACTCTATACTGTTGCCGGTACATAGTTGTGGTATTGGGGCCTACCCCTCACTTCACGGTCCCAATGTAATAAGGGATTCAGGTGTTGAGCCAATATATACCGATAGACACAATATTATACTCAGTCAGAACACCGAGTTGGCTTCCCTATTGGGTGATGAAATCCCAATTAGTTTCACTTGGGTGGGAGATGTTTTAAATGTGTTTTTTATTTTGATAGTGATTCGGTTGTGTGTGAGGGACGAATAAGTGAATGCAACCAATTTCACCTCCCTAATTAAACTATGTGAAGCAAGAAGAATGAGAATGTTTCATTTTAAGAGCCAAAATGAAATTTTGATTTTGATGAGAACATCCAATCAAGAATGCAAGATGGAAATTTAAACAAATGGCTTTAAAACTTACCATGAGAGTGCTCCTTAATTTTAATTTTAATTTAAATTTAGCAATTTCCAAAGCATTCACTTAGAAAATCCAAAAATAAAGTTTCCAGCAAGAAGCAACCTGCAACCTTATTAGGAGAGACATGGAAAAAAACACTATAGATGGATTATAAAATGTCAAGAAAATAACACAGGGGAATCGCTTAGTGATTAGGAAATCGCTGGTGATTAGTAGTCAGTATAAACAGTGCTCAAATTGATAATAAAATGAAGAAATTAATAGGCCTCAGGGTCCCACCAGGCATGCCAGAATGTCTTGCATGGTTTTTACCTTTGGTTTTCTTGATTGGTTCAAGGGGTAACAACCCAGCTTGACCTTGATATGGGGGTTTCTAGGGTACCCACAATGTTGATTATGTTTTTATTGTGCACCATGTGAAGTATTGGATCAGAGCTTCATTCCCTATAAACAAACTTACAAAGATCACACTTAAACAAGATAATGTTACACTCCAAAAAATGGCTTAAGATTTTATTGATGTTTATGATTGTACTACAAGATAATAAGATATAAATGTGACTATCACTTATTTAGATTAGATACATATATAGCTAATATTAGTCATGGTTTAAAACCATAAATCAGACTCTTGGTTCTGTGTAAAGGTTTTCAGACACGTTAGAGGCTACAAAATCAATTATTTCTTCCTCCCTTGTAGTGGTGTCAGAATCATGAACAAAAATATAATCCTCCATAAAGAAATCAGAAGGATTCTTCTGGAGTGTTGAAGAGGTGAAAGCAAGGGGAGTGTTGGTGTTTGATATACTGGAATGGTTGTGGTCTTTAATTGCAGGTGTTTTGTTGCGGTCATTTGATAAGTTTAATCTTGTCTCATAAGTGTACTTGTATTGTGCTAGGTCTGCATGAAGCCTTATAACTTCATTGTACGTGTCCCAAAATGATTTCGTGGCCTCCTGTATGTGTTGAGTTGTTTCGAAGATATCCTCCAGATAGTTTGAAGGGTGAATTTTGAATCACACAGAGCTCAAGATCATGGAGGAGCTCGTATTGTTCCCAATAGAGTGAGTGTTAGATGACAGGAAAAGCACCAATATCAGCTACAGGATAATTTCTACCACCTAATGCCATCTGAAAGAAACATTCTCGACAAGAGATTAGTAGATAACAAAGAAAAACAAGACATTTTGGTCAGATTTGAGAGAAAATGATAAAAAAATAGAGAAATATAGGAATCACTAGCCATTCAGGGGAATCACTAGTGATTAAGTCAATCGCTAGCGATTACTTCTAGTTCTAATATAAAACATAGTTAAAACAATTTATTAAGCTATGGATTTTGATGAATAAAAAAGCCTTAAAAGTATATGAATGATGTTTAAATGAAATTTTACCTATGATCAATTCCTGTAATAGTCAAAAAAGATAGATTACCTTACACGATAGACCAACTGGACATATTATGAAAGAAGATGGTTGAATGCTAAAAAATGAGCAATTCAATGATGGATTCAACATTCTTTGGACAACATGGCATTGATGAGAGTTGATATGAAGTTCTTGGATGTCTGAGATGTTTGAATTGAGACAAAATGCACCTATAAAGTCTAAGAGAATTCCTCTCTCTAAAAGGAGGTGTGAATGCTTGTATTTATAGATCGCCAACGATCGGGAAAATCACCAGTGATTGCGGAAGATCTTAGTTTAATTAATAAAAAAAATGATTTTCTTCCATTTCGAGCAAGATATGATAGCTTCAAGGTTGTTAAGGTGGTGGCATTGGTAAATTTAGTTAGGATAAGAGGAGTTAGTCTTTTTAGAAGGTTTAGTTAGGAGTGAGTAGTGTTTTTGGAAAGGTTTAGTTAATTAGGAGTAAGTTAGCATTTTTAGGAAGGTGTAGTTAATTAGAAGTAATTTTAGTGTATGAAGGTGTAGTTAATTAGGAGTTAAGTGTGTTTTGTAGGAATTGGTTTTTAGTTAGAGGTGGTTAGTTGGTTAATGAGGTGTTGTGGTGAGGTGTCATAGTCAGGTTCATAGTCAGGTGTCGTAGTGAGGTGTCATAGTGAGGTGTCGTAGAGAGGGGGGTGTTATTTTAATTAGGGGGGATTAAATTAATTAAATAATTTTGATGTGAGGGGTGTGTGATTAATTAATTAACTAAAGATGATTTAAGAGGGCATAATGTCGTAAATGTGGTGTTTTTGACTGTTAAGTCTGTTTGAGCCGAGGGATGTAAATTTTTGGTCTCCTTGGTTTTGAGAAAAATATCAACCTCAAATAATCCTTGCACACTCTTTGGACCTTGTTCAGTTGAAAATGTTATGAATTTATGAGAAACTTGGGAAAATTATGAGTAGCATTCAGGTTTGAGAAAATCAGTTTTAATAACAGTTCCAAGTGTTTTCCAAATCATCATGTGCTTCCAAGCTCTACAATGCTTCATCTTTGTGAAGAAACCAATTTAGTTCAGTGTTTCATATAGGAAAAGGGATCATATTTTGGGACAATTTTGAAAGATCATTCTTCATCCCATAGATCAAATTTGCAGAGAAAGGAGAAAAGGAAATTTTATATCAAAACAATTTTCCACTCATGCAATTTTCAAGATTTTCTTATAAAATTTGGAAAATGCAAGTAGCGGGTCAACTTTAGGTTCAAACAATGCCTCAAGTGGACTCCAAGGAAAGAATTTTAAAGTTTAGAATCAGATTTCAGGTCTATTAGGATGACTCCATGCCTAATGGAGGTTGCAAGGCCACTGGTCAACCCATCTAGCAAGTAGATATCCCCGTGAGACACCTAATTGTTATCCATTTTTATCCCCTTTGTAAAATGGACAACTAGGGAAATATGGACTTAGGTAGTTGACAGAGCTTTATGGAAGGATCTAGGTTATTTCAGGAAAAAATCAAGTTTTCGAAGCATTTCAATGTTTTCTAGGAAATCTAGGATCACTTGAGGCATTTTTTATCTTCTGGGTTTCAAGAAGTCTATAGCATGACCATGGTGAAGAACTAGACTTCAGGTCCCACATTCAGTTTGCGAAGGAATAAAATGGGAAAATTTGAGAATTTAACCTTGGAGCATATCATTGTACCTCATATGGCATCCTAGTTTTAAAATTCAGAAGAATACATGAAATAGAGCCAAAAATGGCTATGGAGCTCAAAATAGCTCGTTGAGTTGTTGGGCGAGCTAAAACGGAGCTCAGGGAGTTGTGCAGGGAGGTCGGGTTATATAGAGCTCGCAAGAGCATATCGCAGATTTTCTGAACAGGCTGGTGAGTCAGGTGTTTTCGTCAAGCTTGGTGTGAAGGAATCACCAGGGGAAGGAGTTAAGTCGCCGAGTGAGGAATGCATGGTGGGTGAGTTCTACGATGGGTCAAATCGGCCACATCGACATTTTGGGTCTGATAGGCCCTATGAGAACATGGGTCGTGTGTTCCTTAGAAGTCCAAAAATCCCACACAAAATGGAAATCCAATAAAGTGTGGGGGTGAGGTGTCCTGCAGGCCCAGAGGGCTAAGAAAAAATGATGCGGTGCATCCGCATTGGTAAAATGGACAACTGGGGAAACTTGGACTTGGGAAGTTGACAAAGCTTAATGGAAGGACCCGAGATTTTTTGGGAAAAATTCAAGATTTGGAACTATTTGCAGTGCTTTCTGGGAATTCTAGGATCACTTGAGGCTTTTTTTCCTCTTCTAGGTTTCGAGAAGTCTATAATATGACTATGGTGAAGAACCAGACTCCAAGTCCCACATTTAATCCATGAAGGGATAAAATGGGGAAAAATGAGAATTTAACCTTGGAGCATCTCACTACACATCATCTAGCCTCTTAGTTTGAAAAGTCTATAAAAAATCCAAAAATTCAAGAAGAAAACTTGAAAAAGAGAAAAAAATAACTATGGAGCTCAAAAATGCTCGCTGAGCTATTGGGTGAGCTAAAACACAGCTTAGAAAGTTGTGGAGGAAGGTCAGGTTGCATAGAGCTTAAGCGAGCAGGTCACAGAGTTTTAGAGTAGGCTGATGAGTTAGGAATTTGGGTCAAGCTCAGCATGAATGACTCAGTGGGGGAAGGAGTTATATCACTGAGAAAGGATTGCATGGCAGGTGAGTTCCATGAGGGGTCAAATGAGCTGCATCAGCATTTCGGGTCTGAGAGGCCCCAGGAGAACATGGGTCATGTGTTCCTTAGAAGTTTGAAAACCTCACACAACACGGTGATCTAATGAAGTGCAGGGGTGAGGTGCCATATGATTCCCGGAGGGAAAATATGGCACGCCATAATGTAGCCACATCGACCGCATGAGGAACGAGTTCCCACTGGGCTTGAATTCCCCATGGGTCTGATATACCCCCATAACACGCAAGGTGAGGGGTGAGTCATTGCCGAGCTCGATGGGAGGACAACACAATGAGTGAAGGGAAAGGTTAGGAGTGGCTAACTTACCAAGTCAGTGGGTATGTAACATGGGTCACCAATCAAAATGTGATGTGGTTCCTAGGGAATGGAATAATCAGCTCAACCACATGGAGTTGGTGGAGAGTAGGGGTCATGATGTAAGGAGCTCGGAAGCCAAAGCAATGCATGGACTGAGCTGGAGAATGGGGTCATTGAGTTGGTAGATGAGTTGGAAGGGTAGAATTTAAAATGGATCCTATCATGTCCAGTGAGCCAACAAAATAATGCAAACTGGGGAGTGAAGGAAGCACAAATAGCCAACTCGGTGAGTCATCTGGCAAATTGGCTAGGGATCTAAGCCAAGTCAGTAGCCCAGTGCCCCCTCTTTTGAAAATATGATCTGGTGGGCCCTTCCAAAAAAATTTAATGATTTCCCAAGAACATTTGAAATATAAATTTAAGGATATTGGGGGAAAATGTAAAATCATCATTCCTAGCCACCAAATTAATTGCACAACCCCGTAAGGCAGTGAATGGGATAAGGAGTGACCTGCACAAAAATGGTCATAACTTCCTCAATACTTAACCAAATTGGACAATATTTGACTTGTTGGAATCATGATTCCATCCTCTACACTCAAAAATCAAGAAATAAGATATTTGGTATAGTTGGGTGGGTGAAAATGTATAAAATGATCCCAGTTCCAAATCATCACTTCCATGTGGTTGAAATTACATTAAATGAAGCATGGACAACCATTTTCTTCTACAGAAAGCTACAATACATAAAGGCATGCATTTTGTAGGTTCTCCATCATGATTTTCATTCAATCAATGCACTTTTGTGGGTGAAAGGGAAAATCTCTCTCTCTCTATAGAGATCTAGAGATTGGCTAGTAGAGAGAGAGAGAGAAGAGAGAGAGAGAGAGCGTAAGCGAGGAGGAGAGAGAGAGAGAAGAGAGAGAGAGATAAGAGACGAGAGAGAAGTAGCGAGAGAGATAGAGAGAGAGGAGCGAAGAGCGAGAGAGGAGCGGAAAGAGATAAAGCGAGAGAGAGAGAGAGAGAGAGAGAGAGAGAGATAGACGGAGAGGGAGAGCGGGAGAGAGGAGAGAGAGAAGACGAGAGAGAGAGAGAGAGAGAGAGAGAGAGCGAGAGGAGGCGATGAGAGGAGCGAGAGAGAGAGAGAGAGAGAGAGAGAAGAGAGCGAGAGAGAGAGAGCGAGAGAGATAGAAGAGACGACGATAGAGAGCCGAGAGAGGAGAGGATAGAGATAAGAAGAGAGAGAGATAGAGAGAGAGAGGAGAGAGAGAAGAGAGGAGAGATATAGAGGGAGCGAGCGGAGGAGAGAGAAGAGAGCTGCGATCGCTCGCTCGCGAGCTTCTATCCGCTATTGCATGAGCTCTAGATACGCTCTAGAGAGAGATCTATCCTCATCTCTCTCTCTTCTCTATTTTTGAAGAGGAGATATATTTTGGGATCTAGGGAAAACTCTTGCAAAACAATAAATCATTTTTTTGTTGAACTAAAAACCTTCACATGAACTCTATAAATGTAATGTTTCCTCTATTCTACAAATTTAATGGACTGTGTAAATTCCTAAGGCAATAAAATTGTGTATTTTGGTGTTCTCTCAACCCTTTCTCATTTTCTTGAATTTTCTTTCCTCTTTATTGTTGTTGTTCTATTATGTGCATTTTCTTCTTTCATTTGTAGGTTTATGTTGTTGTGTTTCTTGGAGATTTGGTGGTAAATTCACATTTTGGGACTGTGTCAAATTTGTTCTCAGATCTATCACCTACATTTCCCTTCATCCTTCTCCCTCAACAAAATATTTCACTCCCTTTTCTTGGTGCTATCACCATTGTTAGTGTGGGATTCCTTTATTTTCATGCACTCTTCCTCTCCCTGGTCCCTTGGAAATCATATATTAGGAGTAATTAGTTACATTTCCTTCATTAAGATTAGTCTTAGCATTAGATTAGGAAGATGAACTAGCCTTTTCTAGAGGTCCATCTAAAGTAGCAGGTCCCACAACTTAAGAGATGGTCCCATGTTACCCAATTACACCAATAGATAATGCACACACACATGACAAATCAGAGGGTGTTATAATTTGGTGATAACAATCTCCCAACACTAATTGCCTATAAAAGACCCAATAAGTAACTTATGTACTATCCTAATTTTAGTGACATCATATCCTTTGGTTCTCCTCATTTAAGAACTAACATTGTTTATGGATACATTTATCAACCTTCCTCCCATATCAAAACTCAACCTCATGCTAAATATTTCACATTCAGTTTTGACTTCCTCTATAACCCATCCTTCACTCAAACTTACCTCCACCATTGCGCATGGAAGGGTTTTAGCCTAGATATTTATGAATAAGGCACTCACGAGTTGGTCATTAATCAAACTCATAAGCCCCATGATAAATTCTACTTAGGTTTTAAGAATCCTTCACTTGAAAAATTCTAAAAACATTGCATCTGAAACCATTATAATAGAGTAACTACCCTCTTCGACTCTGCCTAGTGAATCTCTAGACACAAATGATACCATATCCATCCCCCTATCTTTTTTCATTCAAATCCATTACAATGGGACCCCTAACCTATCAAAATAATGACATAACCACAATTATTCTATTAGTTTTCCCTAATATTATAGAGGAGGATTCCCCTACCTTTCATATTCTTCAATGTCACAATGATGACTCTATCCTAGCTTACATGGTTGTAGACGATCATCACGCTCAAGAAATTCCTCCTCTTATTATGACCACCTTACCTATTAAACCCACTATCGACATTAACATAGGTACCTCAAACAATCCTCGCATAGTCAAGATCAGCCATTATCTTGATCCACATGAATTACGAGACTTTAATGCTTTCTTATCCATACATAGTCAAGCTTTCTCATGGTAATGTAGCAACATGACTAGCCTCAGCCCCAACATTACCATTCACAATATTGTCACTATCCCATATACTAAACCAGTTAAAAAAAACTACGTAAAATGTATCCTTGCATTGACTAAGGCCATAGGGAAGTTACACATCTACACTGATTTCCGATATCTTAATCTCACATCCCAAAAAATGATTTCCCACTACCTAATATTGACCAGCTTTTCGATCTTATGGTAGGCCATGAAATGTTGTCCCTTATGGATGGATTTGCTGGATATAGTAAAATCCTTGTTTCACTAGCTGATCAAAATAAAACATCCTTCATCACTCCTTGGGGAACCTTCTGATATGAATTAATGCCCTTTGGCCTTAAAAATGTAGGATCCACTTACCAACGTGCAATGACTTAAATCTTTCATGACCTTATCAATACAACTATGGAAGACTATGTGGATGATCTCTTAGGTAAATCTAAACTTTGGCAGGATCATCTTATTGTCCTCAACACTATCTTCACTCATCTCCTCCAATATTTCCTTTGAATTAACTCCTCTAAGTGTATTTTTGGTGTCTTAACTGGTAAGCTCTTAGGGTTTATAGTATCCATTTGAAGAATTGAAGTATACCCTACCAAAATCAAATCCATTATCAAAACACCACCTTCATCTACTATTAAACAACTTTGTAGTATCCAAGGAAAATTCCAGTCAATCTTCCTCTTTATTTCACAATAATTCAATCGATGTCAACCTTTTCATCATCTCCTTCAAAAATATTCTCACTTCAAGTGGGATGAGATTTTCTAGGAAGCATTTGGTCAACTTAAACAATATCTTCTATTGCCTCCCGTACTCACACCTCCACATGATCGAGAGACATTATATATATATATATATATATATATGCTACCAACCATGCCCTGGGAGCCATATTTACACATCAAGATGAGCATGGTAAAGAAAAATGTGTTTATTACATAAGTTAAACTCTCTATGATTACAAAACCAGCTACACTGAAGTTGAAAAATTGTGGTTCGTTTTATATTTTACAACTTCCAAACTTCACCATTATCTCCTAAATCACAAAAAATCATTGTCACCAACATTAATCCTCTCAAATATATGCATTAAAAACCTTACCATAATGAATGCATCACTCGATGGCTCATGCTCATGACAAAATTTGATCTAGAGTTCCTCCCGTTAAAATCTATCAAAGGTCGGGTTATTGTTGATTAGCTAGCTGAAACCCCTTTGTCTAATAATAATCTTCCTAGTGAATATTTCTCTGATGAATCTGCCAATTCATTTGATCATCAATATGATCTTCCTATTAAAATAACTCTCTTCTTTGATGGCTCTAAATGTTAATAATGGGGAAGGGATGGAATCATCATCAACCTTGGGGGACTCCTATCCCTTTGTCTTTCAAAGGAATTTTGAATGCACTAATAACATGGCAAAAAATGAAGATTTAGTAATGGGTCTCTAAACCATTGTAATTTTTGGCATTAGAATCCTTGACATCTATGGATACTCTTAACTCATCATTAATCAAATCAACAAAAATTATCAATGTAAAAATAAAATATTACAAAAATACAAGGTTGGTGTTGGATTCCTTTTAGAAGCATTCGATTGTTATATTATCCAAATAGTCCCTCATTCATCTAATAAATTTAAATACACCATGGCTTTTCTCACCTCATTCATACCTTGGTCAACTCACGATTCCAAACTATTTTTTGTTGCACACAAACTCGAATAACTATCCCATAAAAATGAGCTCCCTTCTGTCAATAACATTGAAAATAGTCAATCATATACACAAATATGTGACTATATTTATCATTTTGAATTCCCCTCTAAATTATCCAAAAATGGTCAGAGGTATTTCATACAACGAGCTACCCTGTTCATCATCCTAGGTGGCATCCTTTACAAATGAGGATTTGATGGTCTCCTCCTCAAATTCCTTAAATCTCATGAGTCTATCCACGCTATCCATGAAGGCATATGCAGTGGACACTTTAATGGTTTATCCATTTTTAAATGTGTCTTGTGAATGGTCTATTATTTTCTTATCCTCAATCGTGATTGTCTTCGATACATTAAAAAGTTCTTAAAATGTCAGAAATATTCCAATCTCATGCATGTCCCTAGCCAAGCTCTATTACCTACTCAGGACTTGTGGCCTTTCTCACAGTGAGGGCTTAATCTTATTGTCCTTATCATCCCAAGTTCATCATAACATCATCATTCTATCATCACTACTACCGATTATTTCTCTAAGCGGGTGGAAGAAATTCCCCTCGTGTTAACCAAATCAAATTAAATGTAGATTTTATCTATCAACATATCATATATCACTTTGGCATCCCTCATAAACTTATCATAGATAATGGAAAGTATTTTAAAAATATCTTAGGAAACTATGTGACACATTCAACATTACACTTAGTTTATCAACACCATATTATCTGCAAGCCTATGGACAAGCTGAAGAAACCAACAAAACACTTAGAAACATTCTTACAAAAATAATTGATAAAACTTGTAGGGATTAACATCTTCGTATCCCATTTTCCTTATGGGCTTATTAGACTACCATTCATACACCTACGGGAGCTACTTATTTCTCCATCATCTATTACCTCTAGAAATTCAAATTCCATCTCTTTGTGTCTCTCTTCGCGAGGTCATCACCTATGAAGACTATCACCAAGAACTCCTAACCTAACTTGAATTGTTAGACGAACATCATCTAACATCCCTTGAGCATCATCATGTCTACTAATAGCATATGAAACAAGCCTACAATAATCATATTAAACAACGTGATTTTAATAAATTAGTTATCTTGTTTGGAAAGAAAATCAATATGTCACTACTTTTGAAAAGAGTCAATGTGGGAAAAGTTCTCTGAATTGGCTTGGACCATATATAATCACACACAAGTATGGATCCAGAGCTTATCACTTAGATTCCCTTGATGGTAAACCCAAAGTGGAGCCTCTTAATGCCTTACACTTGTGATCATTTTATTGCTAACCTTTCTACTCACATGACGTTAGTCAACTAGTGGTCTTTCTCTCATCTAAATGCCCATAGCCATAATGATTTAGAATCATGTGGTATTCCATCATTTTGAAATTATAACCTTAAATATAGGTACCATGGCTCTTCCTATAGCATCTTCTACATGGACAAGTTCCTTTGATTATAGCTAGGAACCCCGCAATCATTACTCACATTATCACGTTGATTATTTTACGTGTAGTGTTCATACTTACTTCATCCCTTTCTAAGTGGTCTTTTAGGAATGCCCTTAGCTTAAAAAATAAATAAATGAAAATACCCTTAAGATGGTCAAAATCGCAATATAGATCTCTCCCTTGAAGGACAGTTTTCATCCATGCAAAATTATCATAAAAATAGTATACCACACCCTTGAAGGATGGTTACTCACATAAAATCAAAGACATAGACTAGTCCCTTGAAGGAAGGCTATCTTATTTCAAAAATTCAAAAATAAAAATGTAGACCACTCCCTCAAAAGATGGATACATAATAAGATATAAAAATACAAAAGATCTTTCCATCTTGATCAATTCTGATATATATATATATATATATATATATATCCATCTCGGGAAAGCTTTCCTCCTTGGTCACCTTTCCCATAAAACGTAAACTTCTCGATCGATCAACTCACGCATTGAATAAAATTTGGGGCAATACATTAGTACCATTTTGTAAAACCCCATTTTCCCGTGCACATTATACATAAATTATTCATACATACATACATCTCTTTCATCTTACATAATCTTAATATGACTAATTATTGTTAGTTATACGTTAGCTTTGATAATGTGTTGCACATGCATCATCATTTGTTTACCATCCCACCTCATATATATGATAAGAAACAAACATCCCATAAATCTCTCCCAACCAATCAAGTGTGCATTATATAAAACAAGATCTATCCACTTGAGTCACATCTACACTATCACATACATTCTTAGTCTACACAGCATGCAATGTATATACCAAACAACATTTTCAAAATCAATTTTGTCATCAACATCAAACTAAATCAAATCACATAACATATATTCATTACATCAATCTGATCAATAAACATGAACTATAAAACATAAATACATTTTGAGTACGTCAAAATCATATATATATATATATCTCAAAAATGTTTATACATCATCACCTGGTCTCTAAACTGGATCTATCTAATCAAAATCATTTATACGATGGGATCACCCACTATCTAGTGACATCAAGATCAATCATCCTATCTCCAGGAGGTTTGCCCTATCATCCATTTGGCTCCAAGACCCTCCAATAATGAGCCATATTTCCCATACTCGCAGAAGTTTCTCACCTCACTATGCTCATCTCACTTGTATACGCTACATAGCACCGTATATTCAAGATCTTCATAATCATTCTGGGTTACTAATAAAGCACCTCCTCTCCAAGAGCCTAATATTACTCCATCATTATGAACCCAAGTGATGTCATCCCTCATTTTCCTATAGTTGTTATTGGTCTTGGCGGTACTATAACTCCCTGGTATCCTCCACCTGTGGCCTCTAATACTATCCCCACATCTATGTATCTAGTCTACAGTGCCTCCCTCTATCGACGATATTTATCTCTATCATATCGTATTTGAGATAACTCTATCTAGGCCACTACTAACTACTCCCTGAGACCATATCTCTCCTGTCAGGGAGTATCCTTGTCTGTATTCAACCTTGTCCTCTCTACATCCCATAGGACTCGATCACCCTCTAAACTAGCAACTACAGGCTCTAACACAGCTAGTCTCTCCTCATCATCCTCCCCATCTACCTCATGAATCTCTACTTGAGATCACTCTCCTATAAAATATATCTCCTACTCCACCCACCACTGTGCATATACCTCAATAACGTCAGCATCATCTACTCCCTCCTCATTTGACATCGTCATAGGCTCTATGACCATAGGGAGTGGTGTGTCCATGTCTCCATCATCTCACCTATACTCAATAAATACTGGTGGTACATCCTATATGAGACCAAACTATCACCTCACACGACTGAATCTCACTAACTCCCACTCCCCTAATCGGCAACCCTACATCCATGTATCATGTTCCAGAGCTCACCCTCCTGACCCTGTCATGATGTAAAGCTTATGTATGGACTTCATACCACATCTCCTTCATGTAATCCCAATGCAGCATAGAATCTACTATGTAAAACCCAGGTTCACTGGCACATCACTCATCCTAAGGTGAGCGCTCACCCGAAGCACGCAAAGGTACCATACCCCTCTTTGGATTTGTTTGTGTAGGATGTTAGTGTGATGAAGATAAGACATATTCAAATCAATAGTTAAACATAAACAATCCACAGTGCAAAATCCAGATCTAGATCTTAGAGAATCATGAATTAACAATAATTATAATAAGATTAACATGAACCAAATCCAGTTACGTTTAACACCATTATCCATCCAATATTATCCATTGCATTAAACATTGTAAAGAACATAATCTTCTTACATTATAACATATACCCATAAGTCATGCGCGCATCAGATCCAACAACATAACTCTATAATAATTCAGTTTCTCATTTTTCCATAATTCAATACATATTTATAGAAGTGGGGACTTTCCCTTCACCACTTACGTACTTCTCAAAATAGGTCACATGTTGATAATAGCTATGCACCTTTACAATAACATGGACACATGCAAGTGTGCTAATAATATATGTCCTATAGTTAACTGGAAGAAGTAATCCTATTATTAACTATAACCATGCATGGCACTTATCAGCTGCTCATTCCCAAAATATCATTTATGTTTTGTGCAAGTCTCCATCCCAATGTGTGCTCTACACACTATCTCCAAAAATATCTTGTATCAATAAAAATGGCTAAGTCCGAAGCAAACTGCTCTAGCGCGCATTTCCTTTCCTATCATTTTGCCCATCAAATGTGCCTTGTTCCCGTGCATGCATTATTTGTGTGTATCCCCCTTAGAAATATATTATGTCTACTCAGAATTACCCCACACTAAATTACATTGCCATCCAGGAAATGGGAATTCCTTCTGGTGTCTCGAATAATAAAGAATAAAAATTGAGAGAATTAAAGAATCACTGAACAAAAGAATGAGTCTTCACTCTACAACTCCCTCTTCTTCAAGTGATAGGATTAGCTCTAGATATTCAAGTTTGATTTCTACCTCCAGTGTTTTTCATTCATCTAGTGCGGTCCTTGTCTTATTAAGAATAGCTATGGCTATGGCATCTAGTTCATCCTGAGTAATATTTTCCTTCTCATTTTGTAGTACCCAGACAACATTGGCCATACCTGACATCATTCCTTACATGACATCCATCCTTTGTGCTATGAGCTTCCAAAGATCATATATCCTCTCTTTATGTGGATATTGAGTTGTTGCAAAGGATCCATGCTTTTCTTTTACTATTGTCAATCTTTCTATGTGCCCTAAATTCTCATCTTTCATTACTACCTAAATTTCATTATCTTCAACCAAAGTTCTGGTCCTTATCACTACCTCTAGTGCTGCACACAAGGTTAGAGCTTGGTTTGTTTTCCTTAGCTCATCCTTTAAAGTCTAGAGTAGCACCTCATACGTTGAAATTTTTCTGATCATAGAGGCCCTTTCTCTCTCTACTTCTTGTTTAGTATGTTTTGGTGTGGGCATTCTAAGTGGTCCATCTTTGAGCACCAAATCAACCAAAGTGCATACATAATGCATAGCATAAGGAAACTTTTTAGGTACCTTTAGTTCTAGATGAGGCCTTGTTTTCAGAATGTAATCACCAATCTCCTTTGCCATGCTAACGAAGGACACATTATTTGTCTATTCTCATTCCTTCTCTTCCTTTAAGTGCTCTATTTCTTTAGTTGTGTCCTTGTTATCCTCCATTGGCACTCTAATTGTGGCGGCCTTATCAATATTTCTACATGCCACATCAGCATATACCTTGACTAACGCATTTTTGACCTACTCATCAGACATAAGAGTGGTTTGTATGGTCTTGTGCCTGCTTTGGGGTGCCTTCTTTACTCTTCTTGAGACACAAGACTCCTCACACACATAAAAATTTGGTTCATCCATGTGAGTTTTCATGGACCGGGATAGTTATTTCCTTGCGCACGTGCAGTGGCCATAACTAGATCCATCAGCTCCCATCCATATAATTCCTTAAGGTCCACTGTGCTCTGGAACTGGGTGCATAATATTTTTATTGTGTCCTCACCATAGCCCATACTTTGTAAAACATATTCTTTGCTTCTCCTTGTTCTTGGTCCCTTAGGAGCATGAGCACCAAGGTTTGGACTTTTCCCTTCTCCTATCTAAGTTGTAACAAGTGTGTTGGTATGTTCACGCATAGTTTCTTACATTTCTTTCACCCCTTCTCATTCATCTCTCATTTCTTCATCCTTGGGCTCCTCCACATCTTCTGGTTGAACTGGGGTTCCAATCGCGCTCTCTTCGAACTCCTCTACTACCTAATTAAGCTTCAAATTCTTCTTCTCTTCTTATCATATGATTATTTCTAAGGGGAGATTTGAGGTGATCTTTATACATGTTGTGATGTTCATGTGCCTTGGGTTTTGGTTCTTCGGAATACCCTCTTAAACTGGTGCTCTTCAGGGACTACATCCACGTCCAAATCTTCTTCTCCTTCTTGCACCTGTGGTGGAGTATCTATGTGTTCACTCTCCACTCTGTCTATGGGCTGCTTCCATCCTCTATGGTCCAAACCTCCACTATCCTCATGTTCTTCTTCTTCCTCTATCTCTATGGTTGCGGAAGGGTTTGGAGCTGCCATAATCTCAACTGTGTGTTTTCCCATAGGCGAAGTGATAGCATGAACTCATTCTCTACATACTTGTTATTCTCCAGCCTAGGCTTGAGCTGAAGATAGATGAATTTGGTTCCACTATCCCCAATAGCCAAACTTACTGGATTTATATTTATAATATCTGAAATGATCCTCTCAATATAGGCATACCAACCTGGATAAACATATGTTTTTATAAGAATATGGTATTCACAATCTACCTTGTCTGCATTGAATTTCAACTGGTGTACATTAGTAAACCTGTGAACTAAAGCCTAGAAGTAGTGCATTGTGAAGGCATAGGAAAGTTTGCACGATGTACTCCATGTCCCATCCTTCATTGCAAACCGTGCGATGCAAAAATGCTGATACACCACAAACCATATTACCTTGTCCACTACCGAGGGTAGCTCCTTTGGAATGCATTGTTCCTCCTCAAATGTTGTGTGAATTCAATCATACTAAAGTTTTTCCCTTTGCTTAAACAAGCCACTCATTGTTCCTTCACATAAGTATTTCTTAAACCTCTCTGCGAGGGACTTCTTCTCTATGGGACATTCCCAAAAAAAATTCTTTGGCCCATTGGGCACTCCAATTTCTACAAAGACAAGAGATAATAGAATAACGCTAAAAATTATCTTCTCACCTGTATGCACTTCCTTAGTAATAGTTTTTGCAATGTAGCTAGCCAAGTTATAGATTTATCCCTCTGACATTTTCTTCGCAATGTGTAGCCACGTGGTATTTACCTATGACTCTCTCTCTCTCTTGGTCATTTAACTTAGTGAGTACATGCGCAGCTACCTGCACTACATGATACTTCTTTAATTTTTCTATGGTCATTCTGTGTGGAATCTTGGAGTATATTAACTCCTTCCTAGTGGCTATAACAACTACCTTATCAATTAGATCACTCATAATATATGTCCATGTTCCCTTCAGTCTTGTCAATTTAACAATCAGGGTTGTTGTGATAATTACCCTTCATCCAGCAAAATAGAAAATTCCTCATGTACTCTGCTTATAAGTCATTGGTATAAAGATTTAGTTTTCCAAAATATGGGAGTTCATATAACTAATAAACCCCTACCTTCTTAAGAAACTTCTCCCCATCATCATCATATATTGGCATATCATTCACTGTGTGCTTGTTGGTCTTTTTGTTCAACAATGCATCTAATTCTCCCCTATTATCAGTGGTGCGGTGGTTATAATCACTTAATTTGAATATGTGAATGTGGGAATCCCAATCATGTCTAACTATCACTCCTTTTAGATATTGCATCTCTAAAAAAGTTTCTCTTGGGAGAAACTTTGACCTCAACTTCCACATTTTTCTTCCCCTTCGTACCTACTACAGGTGCTTTCTTCAATGCCATTTTAAAAATATTATCTTTTATCTTCTGTGTTGAGTAAGCTCAAACCATAGTTTGAAACCATGTTCCCTAGCTCCTTCTCAATCCTTATGCTGCTCTCAAATCCTTCACCAATGGGGACACAAGCCACTTCTGTGCACAAATATGCTATCCACATCTAGTTCTATAGCTCTCCGCACCTCAACATGTTTCACTTGTCTCAGTTGCACTTAGCTCGCTCGAATAATTATGATTGCAAAGGTAAAAATGAACCCGCATCACATCCTTATATAAATTTTCAAAAATGTAGTGCATTTATTGTTACTTCACCTACCACCAATCCTCTCATTAATTTGACCATTTTCCCAATTTCTATGTGGTACATCTGCACCCCAGCTATAACCTTTTAGTGTGCCTTCCTACCTTCTAGCTACAGACTTCTCTTCTACATGCTTCCATGCAGCAAAGTACCTCACCACTGCACCCTCTAGTAGTTCCCACGGCCACTACTTACCTCACGTTATACTATTCATTCATTTATTTCCATCTATGGTCTTCTTTGGGATTAATTTCTTTCTAGTGGTTTCCTTTTATCTTTAAATAGCACCTGTAACAATATGTTCTTATGTGTACCCTTTTTTAATAATCAAATAACAACCACCCCACACCAATGGTATGTGTAGTTCTCTACGCATAAAAATACTTCATATTCTAATTAGCTTCCTACACACAAACACGCTTATTACAAAAAAAAAACACCAAACTAGATTGAAAAATCCTAGCGACCAAGAAGGAAATAATTAAATTAAATATAGAAAGGGAAATCTATACTAAATGGCAATACTACCTTATTACAAACACCAATAAGAATTATTTATAGTATGGCTTCAGCCTACTCCCATTAAAGTAACCGAGTAACCGTACTCCATCAAGCACCTCTAACTAATAAGCGCTTGTTGCAAGGATGTGAGTGATAACATACGGTCCTAACCAATGCACCTTAAGTTTTCCTAGATGGCACATAAACTTGGAATCATAAAAAAGTAACATCTATCTAACCTCAAGCTTCTTGTCCCTGATGTGTCTATCACACCATGCCTTCTACCTAGCCTTTTCCTTCTTCTGACTCCAACATGCTATGGTGTGCCTCTCATCCAATTGTATTAACTTTTCAATTCTTTCTTCTAATGCATTTTCATCAATTAGACCTCCCACGCACGTAATATGCAAAGAAGGTAACATGAATTCCATGGGAATAACTGCTTCCATGCCATACACCATTTGAAAGGGTGTGGCCTTATTTAACCTCTTGTAGGTTGTTCTATATGCCCAAATTACAATAGAAACTTTATCATCCCAATCTTTCCTTCCAACATCACAAATTTTTGTCAAGGTCTGGCTCAATATCCTTTTGAAAGCCTCAGTAGTCTCATTTTCTTGAGGGTGATAAGGTGTATTCTTGTAGTGCACAACCATAAATTCATGCAATAATATCCTGATTGTATCATTCAAGAAGTGTGTGCCCCTATCACTTGTCAAAATCAACGGACATCCATACCTAGTGAGAATATTCTCCCATAAAAACCTTGCTCCTGTAGTTGCTACACAATCCTTTGTAGGTGTTGCTTCTCCCCACCTTATAAGATAATTTGTGCAAGTGATGATATAGCATGATCAAGTTCTACGCGTGGATGGGGAAATAGGACCCACCAATTCTATAGCCCATTTCTCAAATGGATATATAGTAGCAATAGGCCTCAAAGGCATTTCATCTCTTTAACCAGGTTTCTCAAGGCATTGACAATGATCACACACCTTATAATACTCTTTACAATCCTTATACAGGGTCTCCCACAATAATCCAATAAGTATAATTTTACGCGCGGTGGTGTCGCCTGCATAGTGCCCACCTGCAATACCACCATGACCATATTCAATGATATTTGTGCGCTCATGTTCCAGTACACACTAGCGCAATACCTCATCTTGGCCTAGTTTGTATATGTCACCACTGATCAACATGAAGGGTGCCACGTGAATTGCAAGTTATTTCTTCTCTAAGGATTACATTCCTTCTATCGACATACCTCTACGTAAAAATACAACAATATCCTCCAATTTTGAAGGTGCGCAATGTAATGTATATAACTATGCATCTGGCATGGTATCTTCAATTGTCTGCGTGTCCTTTCCTAATTCAAATCTTGATAAGTGGTCTGGGCCATAATTACTTTTACCTAGTTTTACCATGACTGTAAAGTCAAATTCTTGGAATAAGATCACCCATCGACATATGTGCCCCTGTAAAACAGGCTTATTTACCAAGTATTTTAATTTCATGTGATTAGTATAAAATACAAAGGGTGTTGCTAGCAAATAATGTCTGAATTTATGCAACGCATAAATCATCGACAAGGCCTTGCACTTTGTAGTTGTATAATTTTGTTCTGTAGGAGTCAACTTTCTACTAGCAAAATAGATAGGATGATCTATAATACCTTCTCCAGGTTCAACTAACACCGCACCAATGGTTGTACTAGAGGCATCCACATGTATGTGAAAATTTTAGTTCCATGAGTGAAAATGTAGAATAGGTGTTGTAGTAAGTATCTCCTTCAATACCTCAAATGTGCATTGTTGCAGTTCTCCCCAATAAAAATGTCCCTTTTCCTTTTAGTATATCTTTCAAGGGTGCGGAAATATTTGCATACCCTTTGATAAATTTTCTATAATACCCTATGTGGCCCAAGAATCTGTGCACCTCACTCTGACTTGTAAGCTCCTCCAAGCCCACAATAACTGTAACATTAGTTGGATCTACTATTAAACCTTCCTTCTAGATGATGTGCCCTAGTAGAGTTTGAAAAGGTGTAGAAAACACACACTTCTTGATGTTTAATGAGATGTTTGACTATCTGCATCTTTCGAACATTAGGTGCAAGTTGTCACAATGATCCTTAACAAGCCCATACACCATCCAATCATCCAAGTAAACCTGCAAGAATTTGTGAATAAAATCTTGGAATACTTGAACAATGTTATCCCGTAAAATTGACAAGGGAAATTTTGCGCGTAACCATACCAAAATTTCCATTTTGGTCCCCCGTTTTGGTCTCTTAACGTTCAAAATGGCATAAAATCCATTTCTAGAAAATCTAGTTTTTAGAACTTGGTCATTTTCAACCTTTTTGGGTTGGGCACAATTTTCATTCATGTTACATCAACCAAAACTACACCCCTCTATTCCTTTGGCGCATTCTAGGGAGTGTCAACACTACAAATGTTGCGCCTCCCATTGTTATGCCTCCCAATGTTGTGCCTCCCAATGTTGCGCCTCTCAAAGCTGTGTAGTGAGCATTGAAAACATATTGTTGACACTCCCAAAGTTGTGCCATGGTGCAAATCCCTTCGTGTTGGCATCCTCTTAAGTGCGCCATAGGAAAAGTTGGTGGCGCATTTATTGCACCTTTTTCTATATATAGACACATCTAACCTATCATTTTCACAATTCAAAAAATGTGAAAAATTTATTCCTTTGTACTTATCATCGTTCCTGTCAGCCCCACATGTTGTCATTTGTCACATTTTTGGACCCCACTTCATCCCCTTTATCATTATATATTCCTGGTAAGTGGCCCTTGCCTTTCTTGTGTTTTTGTTGTGGTTTTTCTGTTGGGTTAGGTGATTAGGATTGTTAAAATAACAATGAACCTAAGAAGATAACACAATCCCAACATATATTGCAAAACCCACCTTTAAATTGTTTTCCATCCTCCTTCCAAATCTGCAAATCTGGAAGACTCTGCCACAAAACAACTCAAACTCATTTGTCCCTTATTCCCTACTTTTCTAAGTTTTCCCTCCTGGACATCAAAATCTAAGCCAAAAGAGTGAAAATCATAAAAAATTTGCAAACAACCCACTATTTTTCCTTCAGCGCAAACTTCATTCTTGTTACATCAAACACAGTCGCGCCATAGGCGCATTGTCCCTACATGCGACATAAGCCTTCTCCACGCCTTATAAACATTGCAAAATTCCCTAGGCATAAGTGCTGGTACCAAAACAACTACAACAACATATAAATGTTGTGCAAACCTTTCCCATGCCACGCAAACTAAACCACTTGGTGCACCTCACTCTCATGCAGCATCTACTACATCTACACCAATGGCGCATCCTGGGACCTTGTTACACCAATCATATCTACACCCCACTTAAAGACTTCCAATGGCGCGAGTGCACATCCCTTAACACTAACATCTAAATGTTGTGTGTAGCCTTTCTGCACCCTGCGCCCCTTTTGGAATTGTTCTCTCCCATACAACACTTTCCCAAAGTGTGCCTTGCTTTTCTAAGTCCCTACAGCCTACAGTAAAGTTGCGCCATGCGCCCAGAGGCTCATAAATTGCTAAATTTTCATTATGTAAGCTTTTATGGATGACTTAACAGCTAACATGGCTCTTATGTGATGGACTTCTCTGATTCTTCTTGCAGATCAACAGCTAAACTCATATCCACACATGTCTTCATTGATTAAAAATCCAACTAAGTCCAAGGGTAAAGCCAAGCTAACAGAAGAAGAAATGAAATATAAATACCAAAGGGTCAGGATGCTTGAATCTCTTGCAGAGTGTGATCTTGATATCAGAGATTCAGAACTAGGGCACACTGACATGGAGGACTTCTGGGCCAGAACCAAGAAGGTCACAGGAAGTCCATGGAAGGATAAATTGGTTCATAGTGGTCTGCACTTTGCTGCAGGGATCTTAGTGAGCACAATTAACAATGAATTTATGATGTTGGTGGGTCGTTGTTACAATAAGGATGCACGATGTGTCAAAAATAAAAAGGGCGAGGTGATAATCAACCTTGCGGCTTAACATTTTGTAATAGTAAGCCAGGAGGACTACATGAAGACATGGACTGAAAATGAAGACAAATGCATGCAGTTAATGAAAGAGGTGTACATCAAAAACAAGAAGGTGACAAGTAGGTGGCCACAAGTCATTCATCGCAGTGACTTTTCAGAGGAGCTGAGTGACACAATCACCTTCCTAAGCAGGGTGTTTGGGCTCCCCAATGCCCATTACTTTCACAAATGGATGCTCTGGTATTTAGAAACAATGAATAAAAATGTTCCTGATCAGCATTTTAAATGGGGAGATATTATCAGCAGCACAATCTCGGAGCAACTTCAACAACTTTCAACAACTAGGAGGTTCTATATGAACTCCTATGTGGTATATGTTGTTTCCTCAAAGAGGGACTACCCAGCATTGAATCGGTATGGGGCATGGCCCCAGGTCAAAATATACGAGTACTATCCAGAGTTAAGACTAGAAAATAGCATAGCCCAATTCAATAAAGTCAATGACGTCTTCTTCTATGGCGTCATCTGCCTCTTGAGGCCCAACATGACTTATGGTCAAACGACCAAAAGCATGGTCACCACCACAGAGAAGTGGGGAGCATTATTCACGCAATTTCCCACTTTCACCTATCTCAGAGCTGCTAACTTCTTGGGAGAGCCCACCAAATTGCCAAGGTATGCGGGACCCAAACTGATCCTATCTGAGTTGTCTACACAGCTCATCACATACCAAGAGAAGTGTTTAAAAAGGAAGAAGGGTGGAACTCCATTCCCCCTCACAATGGGTAGGTACACCTGCACTTCACAGAGCAAAGCCCGAGAGATGTTTGCAAAGATTGAATTGCTCAATTTGAAGCATAATTTCCCGGTAAGGCCAACCTTTAATCCTCGTGATTTCCTTCCAAGAGCAAAGATCAATCCAATTCACATCCCTCAGATCAAATATATCTACATCGATCTTTATCATGAAGTCGAGCTCAGACGAAAGGATCACTCTCGACTGTCCCTTGCAAAGATCATTCAATATGGTGTGGCTATCGTCCCAAAGGGTTTCCAAGCAACTGATCAAGAAGTTGATCAGGTTTATCTAGACACGGATGGGGACAATTGGTTGTTTTCCGAAATTGATAGAAACAAGGCTCCTCATACTATTCAGGAAAGGGTCAAAGGAACATGGTATCATCTACCTTGGGGTAGGCTTTACCACGTCTCCCTTGGGTGATGCACCCACCAGGCCGAAACACTTGCCTAAAGGCAAAGGAAAAGATATAAAAGGAGAGGCAAGCACTGCTCAAGAGGAAGTTCCTAAGAGCCCTCCTTCCACCATCGAGGAGTAGGTAGTAAACCTGGTATCCCCAAGAAAAGAAGAAATGGCCAGTGCTCCAACGGACACATCCACTTAAGATGTCATCACTGCTACAACTAGTGAGGTCCCAACCGTCCCCTCTCTCACTCCTCCTTCCTCTCCTCATGTCACTCAACCAACCACTCCTTTGGTTGTGTATTCTCCCCCATCTTCTACTATTCCCCCTCCCTCTTCCTCCATTTTCTCTTCCCTCAAGGATCTATCCCCCAGCATTTCTTCCCTCATCTCACAGATCCCTTCCGCCCCACAGTTTCCTCTCCTGCAGTCACTCCTAACCCCATGAGCATTGGAGTGTTGGCCTCTTTCTCAATGCCGCCACTAAGTGTCTCAACACATTTCCCCGTGTCCACTGTAGTTGCTCCTTCTTCCACCCCCGTTTCCACCTCTTCCTCTTGTCCCACTCCCTTAAGTCAAGAATGGATCTCCGAACACCTAAGCCAGCACAAGATAAAATTCCCTATTGTACCTATGGACTTCTCTGTTATTCTGGCTAAAGAGCCTAAGAAGAAAAAGGCTCTAAACTACTTCTCTCAAAGGGCTTCAGGTGAAAGGGTTATGGAGATCGCGTACCCTGATCTCACAAAGAAGAAAGAAGATCTATCTCCTACAGATGTTACAGTGACTCAGGTCACCATGGAAACATCATCAGAGATCCTGCAAGGAGAGGCCTTATCCACATTTGATGCCCTTTGTAAGAAGCTTCAAGAAGCAAAGGAAGAAAAAATAATATTAAAAGAGTAAAACAAGCATCTTCTCCAAGCCCTGTAAAAGTTGGGCAATGCCACTCCTATGGCTATTGTCGATCCTCCTGAAGTTTTTAGTCAAGAGAAGATAAATGAGTATGTCAAGATTGGTGAGCAAGGTACAGCAGTGTCCGCTTGAAGAGAGCATATCCTTAAAGATAGTGAGGAAGTGATTACCAAGTTCACAGAGCTCTATCAAAATATAGATCAAGCTAACAAGGAACTCTAGGCAATAGCAGGACCTATCTCTGAAGAGTTGGACCATGCCAGGTTGCAACACGAGACATTCCAGAAGATGCTCGACTACCCATTCGATGACTTAGTTAAATTCGGCATCTTTGATCACCCGCGAGCACCCAACAAAGTCCTTGCTTCTTTGGACTATCGGGTTGACCAGATGGATTTTATCTTAGAAAAGATAGAAAAAATCAAGGAGGAAGCCCTAGATGCCATGCATCAAATGGAACAGATCATCTTAATAATGTCTCCGGGGTTGCTCGGTGTAGTGTACACCTTGAGGAAGGAAGATGATACTATTCATGTTTTTAAGGAAATCACGTCGCAAGGTTTAGCGTCAGAGACCACTTTTGATAAAGAATCTATCAACAACCTTCTGGCCTATTGCGAATTTGTTGGATACCTGATGGAGGCAGGAAATGAATACTTCAAACTCCTGGAAAGACTCAGAGATGAACGAGAAACTTGTGAAGTCATCGGGGATCACACCAAGGGTCCCACTCAGGATCAACTTCAAGCGATGGTCAACAAGTTCATGGAGTATCGAGCTCAGTTTCATATTACCTCTCCTGAGTAGAAGCAGGACACTCCTTTCAAGCCAAGGGATGATGACGATAGGCTCCTTCCTCCTGGGATAAATCCCATTTTTGTAAAAATATTTAAAAGTATGTTGGCACAAATGATGACATCATCCATGTTGCACCATGAGATGTTGTCATCCACAAAATTGCCCTAAAGTCAACATTTGACTTTTAGATATTTTGTAAATAGTTGTTGGCTCCTTTTTGTCTTCTTTCTCCTTCTCATTCTATAAATACTTGGATACTTGTAGTATTCAAGAGTGAGAAAATTTGTATGAAAAATAGAAGTGAGGAGAGAAATACTTTGAGCTTTCTTGTAATAGAACAACTTATTAATACAAAAATTGAGACTTTGTGCTGAATTCCTGTGTTATGTGCATTAGATCTCTCTTAAGTTAGATCTGAGTTTCTATTCTGTTGGATTCTTTCTTGCCTTTGTCATTTGTTCATCAATATTGCTTTATTTGTTTATGTAAGTAAGTTTGGCTCTGTTTATTACCAACCCAAAGCATAAAACTTCTGACCTTTTTATCTTGGAATCATTTCTTTTCTCCCTTCATATCTATCCTCCCTTTCCGTTCCCCCCTTCTCACATTTATGTTTGTCATTCGAAACTACCTCTAACTGGGATGAGATCCCAAACCCCCTGAAGGCAGAATACTATAAGACTTGCACAGGTTCCTGCTGGTAGAATAGCAATAAACCAGTTTCCACTTTGCTGTCTCAAAGACGGGGCTATGCCTTGCACACTCTTGGTTTGTTTCCCCATGATCTACCCATCCTGACATAGATTTTCAAACCAACAAACAACTATGCTCGAAAATATCCACTAGGCGTGATTTTCGAACTAATGGAAATTATTTTATAAAAAAAACTATGAAAATCACTACCAGATGGTGAAATTCATTTTAAATCTTGATCCTCCTGTGCAATTAAAACCTGGTGATACCCTGCAGAAATCCATCTGTAAAATCAATAAATTTCACTTACCCTACAAATGCCATAGATCTAATATTTCCAGTTAGTGAAAGCTTTTAGTTCGCTGAGTTTTTATCAAAAATTTGTAACATTCAGCTCCCTGTAGATCCACAGAAATCCTAATCTGACCATCTTTCTTTATATTGATTACAATAGCTCTAACCCACTCTGCAAAATTCTAAAGGCTTCAAAGATGCCAAAAATCAGCATTTCTAAAATTGACCCACTTTTTATCCTCTTTCACCTTTGTACATAAAACCGCAATCAGGTTCATTTCTTAAAAAGGATAAATGTTAAATATTAAAAAATTGACATGCTGCCAAATTTTTGCTAGAAAAATTAGTAAATCAGCAAGTACAAACAAAAAAATTGTTGCCTCAAGGATTTGTTTGATAAATTATTACAGATCTGAACGGATACACTAACGGTGAACAATTCACTCATAGTAGAAGGGCTTGTCGAGAAGTTGATCCAATCTTTAGCCATCTACCTTCAAAGGAGACAATGTTCAGTATCACATGCCAGCAGTGATTCAATGTCGATTAAGTTTGGCGTGATTGATCAGTGCAAGAAGTGTCTACACCAGTGGGGACGAAAGATGCCAAGTGTTGACATGCCGAAAGATTGCTTCAACATCTATCTACAAAGTGGAATCTTTTGTGTAAGTCGACGAACCACAAGTCCCTGCTCATGTTCTTTTCCCCATGTTTCAAATGGTCATGTTGACCATGGGGAAATGCCATGGGCTCTCTTGCACTGCCAAGATCTAGTTTCATGCCCTCCCTCATGGAAATGCGTTGAGAATTTTTGTAAAATATTGATGGAGCATGTTGAAATACACAATGCACGGATCATGCATATTTCTACCATGGGATGTATGTCATTCAAGTATTCCTAGACATGACTCACGAAGATGTCATCTGTGTGTATTTTTCTCAAATACCTTGCAAGGGCCTGTATCAGAGTTTGTTCCAGTCATCTTACCAACTGGATCCATCCTACCAATACTGGGCCACATTACAAGTTGTGTTCGAAGACAGGTATAAGCCTTGTATGAAGACACATTTATGTGAGGACTCAAAGACTTTGTACTCACTTGTAAGATGGAGGCAATATAAATACCATGCACGATTTTATCACCCGTTGTGCTGAATTCATGTGATCAATCGTGTATTAGCCATCTCTGCTTCATGTTAGCCAATACGAGAGAATCAAAAGTGTATTCTGTTGTGAATGCCATGAGTTCAAGGGTAGGTTTCCTGCTTTTGCATTAGAACAAATACGCCACCTTGGTCCTGCAACTCAAGCTGTGGCTCTATTTACTACCACCCCATAGCAGGACAACCTTCTGACCTTTCTATCTGTCGAGTTAAAATAAGAGCTCCCTTCTAAATCTAAGGCTTGAACTATCTTCCTCAAGCCACTCTCATCATTTATGTTCAGTCATTCCAGAACTACCTCTACTGGTGAATGATTTACTTGCATTAACCCACTGAAGGTAGAATTAGTGTCAAGACTTCATCCACCACTTCCGTACCAGGAAGAATAGCAAGAAACCAATATCGCAATGTTGTATCAAAGAGGCGCTATGCCCTAGACACTATTGGCCTAGTGACCCATGAATCAGCCTCACCGACACCTACTCAAGCCAGGATAGTTTTTGTCAAACTCCTACAGTGAGGAGGGTCTGAACTAAGGAAATAATTTAAAAGAACAGCTGAACGTCACTACTCCTTTGCAAATCTTTAACTTATTTATTACTCACTGATAGTGGAGATTTGCCAGAGAGCTTTGATGAAGCAATCGTAGGTAGATGCCTTAGTACATAATCTATATAGCAAGACCATGGATGAGGAGCATTTAGTTCTCTCAGCTTTTAGAAGCAGACTTGGGATATTGGTCCGAAGCTACCGGAAATCTAAAATTTTCTGAGCATTGTCAGAATAAGTGGGTGTATCAGAGTTCAAAGATCCAAGAAGGAGCTTTCTGAAAGAACCCATGATATAAGGCCCTGTTGGTCTTGTTAGAAAACTGCAATCGGTTGTTTGCAAGAGGATAACAAGGTATAGATTTTAGATGAGTACATGCTGCTAATCTCCTATAGTAAAAATCAGAAAATCTATCATAACTGTTCTTGGAATAAGATTGTAGCAGAAGACTTGCACTTAGAATAGTTGCAGATGTAAACGGACTACATTTCTGGCATGGTGAAAAATTTACTCGAGGTAGAAGAGCTCGTATATGCAGCAGATCCAATCTTCGATATGAAGTCAAAGGTATAAGATTATTATTACTGGTGTGCACAACTCGCATCACTAAGAGCTTCAGTATGACCGGATTAGCCATAAGCTCCACGTCAATGGTCCATAAGAAAGTTTGATAGCTTCATGATGGAGCAAGGTTATCTATTAGCAATGCTCATTTTGACCATTGCGTGTATACAAAGAAATCCCTGAGGATGGAAGTTATATAATCCTATGTTTTTATGTTGAAATGACCATGTTGGTTGTAGGTAAAAACATGCAGGAAATAAAATTGCACTGCAAGAAACAGCTAAGTGCCCTCCCTCATGGATATGACAGGAATTTGGGGGCAGCCAAACAAATCCTTGGTATGAGGAGTGGAACTCGAGATAGGAAGGATGCTGCATATTGCTGCACTTATTATGTCATACAGGATTCTAGATGTGACTCATTAAGAAGGTATCTGTGATAGTCTCTTTCTCGAGACATTGCAAGGGCCTGCATAAGACTAGTTCCAGCACTTACCAGCTGGAAGGCCATCACTAAGTTGGGCCACATTAGGAGTAGTGTCCCAAGACTAGAGCATGAAAGAAACCAGATGTCCAAGGTACCTTACTCATCAGTGGTTGTGTTAGTATTGATGTATCACTCACTGGTGAAGCACTAGGATCCAAATGATATTACCCATGCAATGGGAGATGTGAGTCACCCGATTTAATTCAGTGATTAACCATGTGCTAAAGAGCCATGTGGCCAAGCAGTAAAGTAGATCAAAAGTGTTGGTATTTGAGAGGGACCATGAGTTCAAGGGTACAGTTTATGTGCTACAGTGCAAGATCAGATCACCACTTTACGTGGTTTATGTAGATTCAAACTATGGCTAGAGATGTTGACAGCATGAGGAGAACGACAAGTTATATTACACTGTAGGTGGGATAGTAGTAAGCTGGATCCGTCACGACTACAGAAGGCTGGTCAGCTCCTTGTCAAGCCACCTCAGGCTGAGTCCATGTTTCTGCCACATAGGCAAGGCAAAGAGATGATTTGGTTACAGCAATTGCTTGAAGCAGTTGGGGTATAAGCTAGGAGGAATGTACCAGCTACATATCGTGATAGTCCCACGGAGGAACTTCAATCCCAACAACACTAGCTAAAGGCCACATTTTCTTTCCACTTCTCCAAGGATGAAGCACATACAATTGAGATATCACTTCATCAGGAAAGCTTTGGAAGAAGATCGAAGTTGAAGTTGGAGAAGATTCATGACCAGTCGAAATCCTTCATAGCAAGGCAAAGATGACCAAGGTGGTCAATGAAGGGACTAGCAACTCTACAAGCTATGTTTAGCTTTGATTGGCCTTCACAGATGAGGAATATGATGAAGGGTTGGGAAGCTTTCTCAATGGAAATCAGTCTCTAATTGAACAGTCATATGTTATGTTTGTGGAGCCCTTTTTTCATGTTAGAGAAGTGGTACACCTTCTATGTGTTACACTACAAAAGGTAAAGGTTGTATTAAATATGCCTCCCACTCACCGGTGAGTGAGGTCAAGGGGGTTCGGGGGGACTGAAGCCCTCATGATCGATGGGGGCTCGGGGGTGAAGCCCCCGAAGCAATATTTTCATGGGTGGTTTACTAACCTCATGGGTCAACCTGGGTCCATTCCCATTATGGGCCAGTACCACTCCTTTAGGCCATCATGGTTCTTTTTTCGGTACACATTGTTTTGCCAGTACAACCACGATTTTTTCCCATTGTTTATCGATCATTCCACAAAGTTTTTGATCCAAATGGTTTTGATACCCATGAGTACCTGTCAGTCAAACTGCTTAAGCAGCTTGTCTAGATTATATGGTCTTATGCATATGATCAGATAGTACAAGCAACCATGTATTGCACCCCATGTGCTTTGAATTCAGGTGTGAATTCTGTAGAGTCCTGTCTGAGCATAGCTCACATAAACATATGCCTCGATGTATTGTATCAGAGTAGAGTGGAGGCCTTGTAATACCTATCTGAGCAAGTGATTCTTGGTCACATGTTAAGCAACTGCATAATTGGGTCTGAACCATCGTTACAATCTTGTCTTTCTGTGTAAAAGTTATTTATTCTACACTTTGGGCCTGAGACTCTGTAATATTTTTTTGCATATTAGTTTCTACTGTTGGGATTCAAGTAAGGGATTATTCCACATATTTTATCTCAAGGATTCCCTAACAGTTCCCATTCGCAGCATTCCCAGAGAAAAGAGTTAAAATGACTATTCTCATAGGCTGATATTCCATTGGCGTATGGAATATTACTAGGGAGGAGTTTTTACAGGGAAGTTGGTGGAGAAATCCATATAGACCTGGTCTAAAGCCAGTATCCCTGTCAAATAAGTTATGCAGACGTTGGAGCCTGAATCACAAAAGAAATACCTGGTCACTAACTTTGACGACCCCAAGGCCCAAATTCTCTTCGAATCATCAAGGATGGGGAACTATTTCTTGTTTGTTGACTCTGATAAAATGCAGGTTTCTCGTTTAAGAAGGAGGAGACCTCAATAAGATATGGACACTGCAGTTCGATGGTAGTTGTGCAATAAGTGGGTGCAAGTGCTGGGGGTCGTTCTGATATCTCCTGAAGAAGATATTTTCCCTCTTTCTTTCAAATTGTAGTTTTTCAATACAAAAAACACTACCGAACTACGAATCTTTACTACTTGGCATGCAAGCTACAAAGGAAAGGGGAATCAAGAATTTGAAAGTACAGGGTGATGCTGAGCTAATTTTCAATCAAATGAAAGGGGTATACCAAGTAAAGAATGACAAACCTCAAACACTATCGCAACACCGTGTGGGACAACATCGAGGAATTTTGACACTTTCTCAATCAAAGTAGTTATGTGATCTTAGAACGACATGGCTGATTCTTTGGTTGTCTCAGCCTCTCTCATGCTCCCTCACCCAGGGTTAAAGATGGACACATATACCATTGAGGTAGTTTTCTACAGAAGTGTACCAGATAATTCACAACACTGGCAGGTATTCAATGATGATAATCAGCTTATCACTTTCTCTAGAGAAAGCCAAAAATTTCAAAGAGCTCCATTTCGATGGATCAACTTCTGCGTGTCGTGAGTCTCTCACAGGCCAAGCATAGGAATCATTGGAAGGTCAGGGCATATGTCAACTCAAGGGAAATAAGATTCAGAAAGGTTTAGTTTCCCTAGAACTATTACTTGATAAGCATGACCGTTTTGTCAAGAAAAGGCGACAGGATAACCATGGCTCTTCTCTAGAAACTGAATCTGTTAATTTGGGTACCATAGAACATCCTCAGTCTGTGAACATCGGGAAGTGTTGTGTACACTCGAGGAAAAAGCAGAAATTTGTCAAATTTCTAAAAAGATATATGGATGTATTGGCATGGTCGTATGCTGATTTGAAGTCATTTAAGCCTAAGGAAACATTCAACATGACATCCTCGCTCAAAGACGACGTTAAGCCTTTCCGTCAAAAGCAGAGGAAACTACAACCCCAAGATCTCAGGTACCATCCAGGCTGAAATACAGAAAATGCTGGATGCAAGAATCATTTTTCCAATTCATCATAGTACCTGGGTTACTAATATTATACCTGTGTGGAAGAAGAATGGTGAAATATGCATATGTGTAGACTTTCACAACATGAACCAAGCGTTCCTTAAAGGATAACTATCCACTGCCCACAATGGATCAAGTTCTGTATGTAGTAATTGGTTCTAGAAATGTTGTCCATACTTGATGGTTTTTCAAGTTACAATCAGATTGAGGTCTCATCGCATGAAGACCAATTCAAAACAGCATTCACCAATCCCTTGGGGTACCTTCAGCTATAGCAGGATGTTGTTTGGTTTAACCAATGCCAGTTCCACCTTCCAACGAGTGATGGACTTCACATTCAAAGGTATGATGTGAAGGGTCATTGTAGTTTACCTAGATGACTTAACCATGTTCTCTAAAAAATGAAGTGATCACTGTGATCATTTGGAGCAAGTCTTGATTACATGCCGAGAACATGGAATTTCTCTAAAACCATAAGAAGTCAGTTTTCGGGGTCACCGAAGGAAAATTGCTAGGACACGTCATCAGTAAAGAAGGGAAAAAGATAGATATCAAAATATTCAAGGCTATTCATAGCCTTAATTTGCCTACAAGCAAGACTGGTGTTCACTCTTTCTTCCGGAAAGGTAAATTTCCCTTAGGTGATTCGTTCCTAATTTTGCTGAGAAGACTCATCATATATCCAATATGATGAAAGAGTCACAAACATTCTGATGGAGTGAAGAAGGAAATACGTCATTTCAAGTATATAAAAGACTTATGTTGCTCATGCACCTGTCTTGGTATGTCTTGACTTCTCCAAAGATTTCGTTATGTATAGTTATAGCGTCCGTAAGCATACTGTATCGGCTATCTTAATACAGAAAAATTCCAAGGATGTTGAATCCCTGATCGCTTTCATGAGCTCTCCTCTCAAACCTCATGAACTAAAGATGTCATAGCTAGAAAAGCATGCCTTCACCGTAGTAAAATAAGTCAAGAAGTTTCTGTTACTACATACCGAAATTCTCATACACTAATGTTGGTTTCAGACACGGCAATTAAGTCTATCCTGACTCAACAGGAGTTAGGAAGCTTACGAGGGAATTAGATCACAAAGGTCCAAGAATATGATCTGGACATCAGACCAACCAAGTTGGTAAGAGGTAAGGGCCTATGTCAGCTTATGGCTGAAAATAAAGGCCCAGAGGTACCTGAGGAGCAAGCTGCTCAAGTTGATGAAGAACAAAGTAAACTGGAGAAATTGAATTCTTTACCCATGGTTCTGTTTGTTACGTGACTAATGACGAATGGTATTCCGATATCACTTTCTTTCTCACCTATGGAGAGTGCCCAACTCATCTAACCACTAAAGGAAAGGTAGAGAAATAAAGCTTAGAGCTATGCAAGGTATGTCATATGGGATAATGGGTTGTAAAAAATATGGAATTGAAGGTGTTTTTCTACGATGTGTTGATAGGCCGCATCAGATAAGATTGTTGGAAAGATTTTTCATGACTCAACCTGTGGTGGTCACTTCTCCTCATCTGTGATGGCATATAAGATCATTTGGGTCAGGTACTACTTAACTGACGTTATTTCAGGATGCAATTACCTGGGTAGTGAAATGTGAACTTTGCCAACAATTTGTTGGCAAACTAAAGTTGGCTGCATTTCCCCTCAGTCCCGTCATTATTGACAAACCATTCAGGCAATGGGGAATTGACTTTCATTGAGAGCACTCAATCCTCAATCAAGTGTTCTAGACATTTTTATGTCCTAACAGCAACAGATTACTTCACAAAAAGGGTGGAGGCTATACCTGTCAAGACATGCCACTTCTGAAGTTGTTTGCAACTTCATCAAGGAAAATATTATTGTGAGATTTGGCATTCCACACAAAATCATTGCTGACAACACTTCCAACTTCTCTTCATGGGGAAGTTATTGGTTTTTTCTATGGATACGGAATAACCTTGGCCCATGCTTCTGATTACTATCCTCAGGGAAATGGTCAAGCAGAATCTAGCAACAAGAACCTGGTAACTATCATACGGAAGCTAGTTAATGAAGAACCAGTCGATCCTAGCACAAATCATTATACGATGCTTTGTGGGTAGAATCGTATCACTCCAAATATATCTCTTAGCATGTCACCTTTCCAAGTGTTGTATGGGACCGATGCTGAAATTCCTTATCTCCGCAAAACTTCCTGCTCTACAGCTTGGCTCGAGCAATCGAAGATGAAACTTTCCAGAGTTCTCTTGAAAATAGGATTATGTAAACTGACAGAACTTGAATAAAGAATGAGTGAAAGTGGTCGACAAGATTACTGAACATCATAATCAATTCAAGAGGCTATTCGACAAGAAAGCTAGGTAGAGAGATTTCCAAGATAGGGGATCTTGTTCCTTCTGTGGGACAAACGGAGAGAACCAAAAGGTATGCACAAAAATTTTGACTCTCTTTGGAGAGGGCCATACAAGATCAAGTAGCTCAATGGAGAGAATAGCTTCTATCTCTCATATCTGGATAGATCTGAGCTCCCGCTTCCCTACAGCGGCAGCACCTAAAGATCTTCAGGAAGTAGATCTTGCTCTCTTCTTTGTACAAATTAATTTTTTCATTGTGTGTTTGCTTTCTGTTTGTTGTGTGTTCCTTCTTTCTTCCCTTTTTGGTCACCCTTGTTTTTGACTCTTTGTGACCCAATGGATAGGCACATGAAAAATTTGGGATTCTCTACCCTTAAGTTTCACTCAAAGATAGTCCCCAGAAAGAGTCAGCTATTACCCTGCAAAATTAATAAGGGTAATTTACAAGTAACCATACCAAAAATTTTGTTTTGGCCTTAAGGAAGTTTGATAAACATTTGAAATAGCCCAAAACTCCCTTTCAAAAAATCAAGTTGTTTCAGGACTTAGCCATTTTTAGCCATTTTCCTTTGGGGAGAAAATGTTGTGTTGACATGCCAAAAGTTGCGCCAATGGGGAGAAAATGTCATGTCAATGTGCAAAAAGTTGCACCAATGGGGAGAAAATGTCATGTTGACGTGTCAACATGAAAGTTGTGCCACTTTACAAAGGGAAATTTTTCATGTCGACGTGCCGAAAGTTGCACCACTTTACAAAGGGGAAAAATTGTCGTGTTGACATGCAGAAAAGTGTGCCCTTTTACACTGCGAAGAGTAGTTTCTCCTTTCTGGAATGCATTGAGAATTTTTTGTAAAATATTTAAAAAGCATGTTGGCATACACAATGACATCATCCATGTTGCACCATGGGATGTTGAAATCCAAAAACTTACCCAAAGTCAACTATTGACTTTTTAGATATTTTGTAAGTGGTTGGTTTGTTTTTGTCTTCTTTCCTCTTCTCCTCCTATAAATACTAGAATACTTGTTGTATTTAGGGTGGACATTTTTGTATGAAAAATAGAAGTGAGGAGAGAAAGACTTTGTACTTTCTTGTAACAGAAGAAAATATTAATACATACATTGAGACTTTGTGTTGAATTTATGTGTTGTGTATTAGATATCTCTTAAGTTAGATCGGTGTTTCTATTCTATTGGATTCTTTCTTGCCTTTGTCATTTGTTCATCAGTATTGATTTATTTGTTTATGTAAGTAAGTTTTACTTTGTTTACTACTAGCCCAAAGCATAAACCTTCTGACCCTTTCTATCTTGGAATTCATTTTTTTTCTCCCTTCAGATCTATCCTTCATCTGTTCCTCCCCTCTCACATTACTGTTTGTCATTCGGAACTACCTCTACTGGGATGAGATCCCAAACCCCCTAAAGGTAGAATATTGTAAGACTTGCACAAGTTCCTGCTGGTAGAATAGCAATAAACCAATTTCACTTTACTGTCTCAAAGAGGGGCTATGCCATGCACACTATTGGCTTGTTTTCCCACGATCTGCCTCACCGACATATTTTCAAGCCAACAAAGGTCTCTTCCTGACCAGGTGTGCTCCTTCCTTTAGCTTAATATTCATCTCCTCTAATGACTCATGTACCCCCTTTAACTCATGGTAGACCCTAGGGAATAAGTCCTAGAAATCATGTAGTAACTCAATTATCTTTGCTACTTCAGAATCAAACCAATAATCTCCAATTATGTCATCCTTCAGTTCAGCATCCGTGTCAATGTTCACTTTCTTGGTCTTCATAGGTTCATGATAGGTGCTCATGTTTTTATCCACACTATATGAGACCTCGTGTGTACCTGCTGAATGACCTATGTCCAAATCTTCTACTTTCTCATCATCCACTATGTAGGCCATCTTTCTTTTCTCCTTCTCAAAGCAAGCATGCATAAATAGATCTTAATTTGTATCATCTACTTCATCAAAACGCACTCCTTGTTCTTCCTCACCAAATAAATCTTGAATGAGTTCTTCAACCTTGGCACTGTCTCCCATAGTCAAGTTCTCCATAACCCATGATGCCTCTCTTACCAGAGGTTTAGTACAGAATTACTCAAAAGTCTGGATCATTCTTACAATTAAGTCTTGCCAGTTTCCAGTCTCTCTATGCAGATCCACATAAACATACCAAGCACGTGTGCATCCTTACTACAAGGAATAAAGTTTGTGCACCCATAATGAAGGTGGCAAAGCTTCTTGCCCCTTTGTTTAGAGTCTCTCACGGTGTTTAACATGGTGTTGAATAGGTTGATTACTATGATATATGCATATTTGAGTAGGCACATCTCTCTTGAAATACTGAGGTTTTAGAGCAATTCTGACTTCATTCCATTCTATGAGATTATCCCTGTGAACAATCCACTAGCGCGTTGTCATCCCACATAGGGTATACACTAACATATTTTTTCTTTCAACTTGAATTTTCCACTACTCATCCATGGCGTGTAGGAATACCATATGGTCTCCTTCTCTAGTGTACCGAGGTACATAGTTGTTACCTATTCTCCTAATACAATGAGGGTTTCTTCTCTATGCAAATGCACTTCTTACTTCGTGCCCAACCATCTCATAGGTGTCATTCACCCAATTATTACAAGCAATACTTTTAGTATCACTAATAGATTGTGCATCTTCCCACTGGAGTATTCCTTCCTTAGATGCCTCAAGTACTTCCAGATCCCAGATGGAGCACACATAAATTGTGTTCAAGTCTTCCCCCACTCAATGGTTCAACATAAGGTGCATATTTCCCATCTGGCACAGGGATAATAACTCTCACTTTCTTATTCTCAAAACTTATATACCCTTTGTTGAACCGTAGATCAGCATTATTTATAACATCGAGGGTGCCCAAGTAGAGTTGGGAAGTTGTCTACTTCTACAAGTGCTAAAACCTCAATGTCCTTAGTGAACTTGACCCCTTGTATAGTAATGGATGAATCCTTTAAAACTCCAATTAGAGTGGCCTTAGTTCGATTAGCCATAAACAGTACATTAGAGGATGACTGTAATGGATATTTGCCCATCCGTACCCATGCATCTAAAATAAGCACATTCACTTCCGCGGCTATATCAATCAATATATTACTCAAAAGCCACCCATCCATAACAAAATTTAGAGTGATCTCCTTGTCATAATCCAAGCTATGAGGGGGAATATTAGCATGTAGGATTTTTCATCTATTCTTGATACTTGTGCATGGAGTGTTTCCCTTTAGCCAATTCTCTAGCAATTGAATGATATTCTCCTGGCGTAACATCTTACATACCTCTTTCAAATCATCAATATCATACTGGACCATCTTTGTTGCCTTCTTTTGTTCCAACTTCCATGACTATTCCTTTAAAAATTATATTTCACCCTGAATATTTCTGAGTACCTCCATGGTTTCCTGATAAACCTCCTTCTGATGTGTAGGATCTGGGTACCTTGCATGTAAAACCTCCTCCTCCTAAGTGACATTAGGCTTCTAATGTAGTGTCTCTCTAGTGCGTGTAGCTTCAGCGTGTGTAGTAATCTTCATAGGTACTACCTCAAGTTCCAGTGCCAAATTTGGCATCCACTGATTCTCTATGACGCATTTTATTCTAACCATTATTGGGCCCTTGTTCTCCTATTTATGTTGCTTTCTAAGATGCTCATATAAGTTTGGGCATTCCTCATAGTTTTGATTCTTCCCACAAAAAGAAAAAGTAATATTCTGAGGACATTCATGTCTGTAGTGGTTAGGAGATCCACATGTAAAACATGTTCTGTGAGGAAAATTCTCATCCACTACCATGGCCTCAGACCCTGAATCCACCATGGTATCCTCGACCTCTACCATGACCTCCTTCAAAATTCCCTTCATTCTGATCATAGCACACTTGAGTTTTATCATGGTCATGGTGATCACTTTTACCTTTAGAGTTATCTAATACTCCTGTCAGCCGCACATCAATATCTATGGCATCATGGATCTAACCAATCATCCTATAGTCTTTTGTATTGTGAGTTGTGGACCAGTAAATCTTACAATAGCAAGATACATTCTTTCTTATCGCAAATTGTAATAATGGGCAGCGGCTTGCATCATGGTCCAAATGACATATCTCGTAGTCTAGCAACAATGAACATACTGACCTACGAGGAAAACTATTTTTAGTGTGCACTTCCACTCCACAATTTGTACACCAAATCCCAATGCGTGTCTCATGAGCTGAATTGGCTGATATTTTCTCCAACTGCTTTTCCATAGCTGCAATCTATGCTTCCAAGAATTGGCTCACTCTAGTGTCTATACTCCTGACTGCCTCAGCACGTAAAGCGGCTTCAAGTGCTTCGTGTGGTTTGTATATTTCTTATGTGACAGTGCCCTCCTAAATGGTGTGATCAAGCCCCCAATAAACAATTTTGCATGTTTTCTTGCATGGATATCATACAAAACTTTAGACAACAATTTCTTGAAATGGGCATCATATTCCCAAACACTCTTAGTAGTGCCCTGCTTAATATCCTTGAGTGCACTTATACTCTTCTACTCGAACTTTGGATATAAAACTTCTTAAGGAAAGTATCCTTTAATGCTGCATAATCTATGCAAGTCTAATAAGGGTCAAACTTCCTGTACCAATTGTGTATGCATCCCTGCTGCATAGTTACAAACTAACTTTCCTTGCATTTAGAATTCGTAATTCCTTTTGCACACCATAGTATCTCACTCATGTGCACGTGTTCAGCAGCATCTTTTATGCCCCTATACTCCAGAAGATGAAGAGACATCTCCATGTAAATATTTTGGGGTTGATGAGGACCCTGCCCACTAGATCCATAACCTCATGTGTTACCTCTACCTCCAGAACCACCAAATTCACAATAACTAGAGCCACCTATGCCCCTTGATCCTCCTCTAGCAAAAAGTGGACCAATGGATGTACTTCTCTATGTCCCAACAGTGGTACTAAAATGAACTCCTACAGTCTGTAAAGTGGTACTACTCCCAGAAATGAGTCCAAAATTTTACGCGCTTGAGTTTTTTGCTGACGATGTGCCTGAAAAGGCACCTCCAAATAACAAAGAAGATGTTTTCCCCGGCCATAAAAGCACTTTCTACTTGATTTAATCCTTTTCTGTTGAGTTGTGGAGCTCAATTACTTCAGTTTATCTTGCATGTGAAACTTGCTGGAAAACATAGTAACCATCATCGGTTAGGGGGAACTGACATCGGTCACCAAAAATGGCATCAGTTAGGCAAGGAGGAACTAGCATCGGTTAGGGAGAACCGACATCGGTTACCTATGCATGGGAGTATTTTAATTAACTCTCTAAGAATTAGATCTATTTTTAGTATTAAAGTATATCTATTGATTGTAATTGCATGACTAAGTGCCCTAAGTCTATAAATGACTATATAAGCATAAAATCTAGGGTTTATAAGTAAGTATTAACAAGAATTAAGAAGAACTTGAAAAAGGTTGGTGAGAGAGAATTCTTAGTGATGAAGAAAAATCTTGAGTGAAAGAAAGTATTGTACATCTGAGAGGTGTGGAAGATTGTAAATCTTCAATTGTATATCTTGTCAAAGCTTTGGATAATAGATTGGCTTGTTTCTTGGCGGACGTAGCCCACACTGGGTGAACCACATTAAATCTGGTGTTGATTTATATCTCTTGTTTTGTATATTTCTTCTGGTAGAATATCCACTTTTATTTGCATGTATGCTTAGATCTGATATATTATCTGTACAACCGGTGTGCTAACCCCAACAACTGATATCAGATCTTTGTTTGAGGGTTTTGTGTGTTGACAGATTTACTCATAGAGGGTTTTCTGATTGAGTGGGAGCTACAGCAATGGCAAAAGAAAACAAATACAAGGTAGAGAAATTTGACGGCCAAAATTATCAATTATGGAAGATGCAGATTGAGGATTATCTGTATCAAAGAGATTTGTATTTACCATTTGATGAGAAGTCTATACCTACAAAGATGACTGATGAAGAATGGAAGATTCTTGACAGAAAGGCTTTGGGATCTATAAGATTGAGCCTGGCAGCATCTGTGGCTTCCAATATTACAAAAGTGACTTCTATGGTAGGATTTAATGAAATCTCTTGCTAATTTATATGAAAAACCTAGTGCTTCAAATAAAGTTTATTTGATGAAGAAACTATTTATTTCTAAGATGCATGAAGGTGGATCTGCATCTAGTCATTTGAATGATTTCAAATATATTGTAAATCAGTTAAAATCGGTTGATATATCATTTGATGATGAATTAAAAGCACTTTTATTCTTATGTTCTTTTCCTGATAGTTGGGATAACTTGGTAATGGTTGTTAGTAATACAACATCTGCTAATAATATTTTGAATTTTGATGATGTGGTTAGTATAATCTTGAATGAAGAAATTCACAGGAAGATTACATAGGAATCATCATCTGGGAATGCTTTGAATGTAGAACGCAGGGGCAGGCAGAAGGAGAGATCCAAGAGTAAGAGTAATGGGAAATCAAAGTCAATGGATAGTAGATCTAAAACCAGAAGTAAGGGAATTACTTGTTGGAAATGTGGAAAGAAAGGACATGCATAGAAACATTGTTGGTCAAAGGATAAAGAGAACAAACAACCAAACAAAGGTAAAGAAGCAAATCTTTCTGCATCAGAGGTAATGCAAGATGCTCTTATTCTTTCTTTAGATAATAGAATTGAATCATGGGTTTTAGATTCAAAAGATTCTTTCCATGTAACCCCTAATAAGGGTTATTTCAGAAATTATGTCCAGGGTAATTTTGGGCATGTTTATTTGGGTGATGATGAACCTTCCAGTATTACTGTTAAAGGGGAAGTTCATCTAAAATTGCAGAATGGAAATACATGGGTATTGAAAGATGTGAGGCATGTGCCAAGCCTCATGAGGAATCTTATTTCTGCAGGGAAACTAGGTGAATCCGGTTGCATGGTTACTTTTATAGGAGACTCTTGGAAAGTCACCAAGGGTGCGTCTTGTTGTGGCAAGAGGTAAGAAGGTAGGAATGTTTATATTTATCTACCTGTGTTACTGATTCTTTTTCTGCATTATCTACTTTAGATTCAGATGCATGCATGTGGCATAACCAGATGGGCCATATGAGTCAAAAAGGAATGCAGATCTTAAATGTTAAGGGTAAGTTATCATATTTGAAAGATTTAGATCTTGATTTCTGTGAGCATTGTGTCTTTGGAAAGTAAAAGAGAGTGATATTTCTCAAAGTTGGGGCAACAAAGAAGGAGTGAAAATTGGAGCTTGTACACTCAAATGTGTGGGGACCAGCTCAGGTAGCTTCTCATGGAGGATCCCAGTATTATGTTACTTTCATTGATGATGCTCCAAGAAAGGTATGGGTTTATTGTATTAAACATAAATCTGATGTTTTTGAGACTTTTAAAAGATGGAAAGCCCTTGTTGAGAATGAATCAAATTCAAAGTTAAAGTGCCTTAGATCTGACAATGGTGGTGAATATTGTAGCAAGGCTTTCAATGATTATTGTTCAGTGAATGGGATATATAGAGAAAGAATGATTCCAAGATCACCACAGGAGAATGGTGTTGCAAAAAGAATGAATAGGACAATCATGGAAAATGCTAGAAGTATGAGGATACATTCTAGATTTTCGTTACAGTTTTAGGTAGAAGAAGTTGATACGTTGATTTATTTGATTAACCGTGGGCCTTCAAGTTCACTAAATGGAGGAATGCCAGAGGAATCTTGGATAGGAAAAGAGGTAGATCTTTCTTTTCTTAAATTTTTTGGTTCAGAATATTTTGTGCATGTTGATAAGGAAAATAGAAAAAAGTTGGATGCAAAATCCAAGAGGTGCACTTTCATTGGTTATGGATCTGGTGATTTCAATTTCTATTTTTTGGATTTAGAGAATACTAAAATTATTAGGATTCGTGGTGTTGAATGGAATGAAAATAGAATGTACAAGGATCAAATTTTGGTACCCAAGGATGAACCGGTTGAGAATTTTGTGAATGAAAATGAACTCTTGGATTTAAAATTATTACCGATAGGGTTACATAATAACCGGTGTCGGTTGACACGTGACCGACATCGGTTAGATGAACTAGTATCGGTTACAGAAGATCCAAACCGGCATCAAGTAACAAAACTGACGATAGTTAGAGGTGACCGATGTCGGTCACTGTCAGATTTTGATACAAATTTCTAGGAGATCTAGACTGAGCCTTCGGTACCCCAAACTCCTATGAGAAGGTAACAAAGGGTAAGTAAACGTCCAAAAATATTTACACATTCTCTATTTTATCTATTATTGACTGATAATGGTGAACCAAAGAGCTTTGAAGAAACAATGTAGGATAAGACCCACGTCCAATGGGAGCATGGCATAGATGAGGAGATGGAATCCTTGGAACATAACTAGATGTGGGATTTGGTTAATTTTCCATCAAGTAAGAGAACATTGCAGAAAAAATGGGTTTACAAGGTTAAGTAAGAAGAGGGTGGACAGAAAAGGTATAAGGCAAGGCTTGTAGTAAAGGGATTTACACAGAAAGTGGGTATTGAATATAGTGAAATATTTTCTCATGTTGTTAAGATGACTTCTATTTGTACTATATTGAGTTTAGTTGTAGTAGAGGATTTGAATTTAGAGCAACTAGATGTGAAGAAGGCTTTCCTTTATGGTGATTTGGATAAAGAGATTTATATGCAACATTCACTTGGGTATGAAGTTAAAGGTAAGGAGAAATTAGTGTGAACGTTGAAAAAGAGTTTGTATGGGCTCAAGCAAGCTCCAAGGAAATGGTACATGAGGTTTGATAGTTTTATGCAAGAGCATGGTTACTTGAGATGTGAATCTGACCATTGTGTTTATTTCAAGAAGCTTGAAAATGGGAGCTATATTATTTTGTTATTGTATGTGGATGATATGCTTATTGCAGGATCTAGTATGTAGGACATTGGTGAGCTTAAGGGAAAGCTAGCTCACACATTTGCTATGAAGGATTTAGGAGCTATAAAAAGAATCCTTGGTATGCAAATACATAGAGACATGATAAACAAGAAATTGTATTTGTCTTAGGAAGATTATATCTACAAGGTGTTAGAAAGGTTCAACACGTAAAATGTAAAACCTGTTAGTACACCTATGGCTCGACACTTCAAATTGAGTAAAGATCAGTTTCCATCATCACAAGAGGAGGTCAAATGCATGACGTGAGTGTCATATGCTTCAACAGTTGGGAGTCTCATGTATGCTATGGTTTGTACTAGACCAGACATTGCACAGGCAATGGGAGTTGTGAGTAGATATATGGCCAATCCAGGTAAAGAGCACTGGAAAATAGTCCAATGGATACACAGCTATTTGAAAGGGACATCTAGCATGCATTTATGATATGGAGGTTCAGATATTTCATTATGTGGCTATGTTGATTCGGATATGGCTAGAGATATGGATGGTAGAAGGAGAACTGCTAGATATATTTTCATATTAGGTGGGACGACGGTTAGTTGGATTTCAAGATTGTAGAAGGTTGTGGATTTGTCTACTACAGAGGCAGAGTATGTTGCAGCTACAAAGGCTAGAAAGAAGATGATATGGATGAGTATTTTCATGGAAGAGTTGGGAAAGGAGAAAGATGATTTTAAACTGTTCAGTGATAGTCATAGTGTAATTCATTTAGAAAATAACTCAACATTTCATTCGAGAATGAAACACATTCAGTTGAGGTATACTTCATATGGTAGGTATTGGATGATGGACAATTGAATCTGGAAAATATTCATAACAGAAATAACCATGTGGATATGCTAACGAATCCATTAACAAAGGAGAAGTTGGAGCTACACTCCACTTTTGTTGGTCTTCAAGTTTTAGATTTGAAGAGGAAGAAACAAAGCTAAGGATCCAATAATGATGTTGTACAGGTATGGTGTAGTAAGTAATCTTCAAGTGGGAGATTGTTGAGTTTTGGAGCTCAATTACTTTGGTTTAGCTTGCAATGTGAAAATTATTGGAAAACACAGTAAGCGTCATCGGTTAGGGAACCGGTATCAGTCACTCAAGACCGGAATCAGTCAGGCAAGGAGGAACCGGCATCAGTTAGGGAGAACCGACATTGATTACCTGTGTGTGAGTGTTTTAATTAACTCTTGGGAATTAGATCTATTTTTAGTATTAAAGTATATCTATTGATTGTAATTACATGACTAAGTTCCCTAAGTCTATAAATGGCTATATAAGCATAAAAGCTAGGGTTTAGAAGTATTAACAAGAATTAAGAACTTGCAAAGGTTGGTGAGAGAGAGAATTCTTGGTGATGAAGCAAAATCTTGAGTGAAAGAAAGTATTGTACATCTGAGAGGTGTGGAAGATTGTAAATCTTCAATTGTATATCTTTTCAAAGCTTTGGATAATAGATTGGATTATTTCTTGGTGGACATAGCCCACACTGGGTGAACCATGTTAAATCTGGTGTTGATTTATATCTCTTGTTTTGTATATTTCTTCTGGTAGAATATCTACTTTTATTTACATGTATGCTTAGATCTGATATATTATTTGTACAACCAGTGTGCTAACTCCAACATTTTCTACTACTCCCCAAATTAGCTTGTTGACTACTAGTTGTACAAGATACTAAAAAATCAAGCGCAAGGGCTAGGTTTCTAGGTAGATTTAGATGCATGCCTGCAACTCAGTCGTCTCTGCTGGTGTGCTCCCATATGAGGATAAGGAGGGTTCCCTATCATGCTTTCCCAAATGAGGTATTTCCAAATGTTCTGGCTCCACGCCTTCTGTTTGAGCTCCAAATCCTTCACTATCCATCTTTCTCCGCAATGTCATCCACTCTACAATATCACATTGCTTCTTTATCTCCCTCTCACACACCTCATTTTACTTATACAACCTTTCATCCCTTGAACTCTCTGTTGTCATGTCCACCATCCTTCACCAAACCTTCTCCTTCCCCTGTGCATAGTAGGGTTTATATAACAATCAGATTTTCTTCCAAGTTCAGGGTTACCATCAATATTTTGATCGCCAGTGGAATGCCTTGCAAATAAGTTCCCTTGGGCTAATGGTAAAACTGAAACTCAACTACCTTCGGGAAAGAATAAGTGGAAATTGAGTACTAAAAAATAAAGCTATTCAAAACACCACGAAACCAGGTATCCATAGCGCGCATCCAAATCAGATTAGCATCATAGAGGGCCTAAAATTCTTCCTATGTACAGAAAAGTGTGTGATACCTCCAATTCCTTTTAGATGCATAAGCAACCAGCCACTCATACAGCTCTACCAGAAAGATAGAAAAGAAGCTCTCATACAAGCAGTCATACAAATTCTGCTCCACCCATATGCATACATCAAACTCAGATCCAATTTTGAACCTCCGAGCTTACTCTTCTTCTAGATCTTTCTTCCACTCCTCAACACTTGTTAAGGTCAACTAGTAAGTATTCATCACAAAACATCCTGAAAATAGCTGAAAAAGAGGTCCCGGAAACAGAACCAACGATGCAACCTAGAATCTACTATGTAAAACCCAGGCACGTTGGCACATAACTCATCCTAAGTTAAGTGCTCACCCGAAGTGTATAAAGGTACCAAGCCCCTCTTTATACTTGCTTGTGCAGGATGTTAGTATGATTAAGATAAGACATATTCAGATCCATAATTAAACATAAACATTCCATAGTGCATAATCCAGATCTAGATCTTAGAGAATCATGAATTAAACAATAACTATAATAAGATTAACAAGAACCAAATCTAGTTACGTTTAACACCATTATCCAGCCAATATTATCCATTGTATTAAACACTGTAAAACACAGAAGCTTCTTACATTATAATGTATATCCATAAGTCATGTGCGCATTATATCTAGCAACATAACTCTACAATAACTCAGTCTCTCTTCTCTCCATGATTCAATACATATTTATAGAGGTGGGGACTTTCCCTTCGCCACTTACGCACTTCTCAAAATAGGTCACATGTTGATAATAGCCACGTGCCTTGACAATAACATGCACACTTGCAAATACACTAATAATAGATGTCATATAGTTAACTGGAAGAAGTAATCCTATTATTAACTATAACCATGCATGGTGCTTATCAGCTGCTCATTCCCAAAATACCATTTCTATGTCACGCAAGTCTCCATCCCGATGTGTGCTCCACACATTGTCTCTAAAAATATCTTGTATCCATAAAAAATAGTTAAGTCTGAACCAAACTATTCTGGCATGCGTTTCCTTTCCTATCATTCTGTGCCTTCAAATGCACCTTGTTCCCGTGTGCACATTCTTTATCTATCTAATCCTTAGAAAAATATTATGTCTACTCAACAAATCATTCAAGGATTCCTCTATAATAATCCTCACTCCTCGTTGGCCCTGTCATTCCTCTATCATCTCTCCATCTCATAAAGCTAGGAGTGTCCTCTAGATGTACCTGACCACCCCATAGTAGTCACGTCGATCAAGCCACTGTAATATCCTCATAGGCACAGAACTATAGTAGCAATCCTACGTTGATACCAAATCTCTTACCTATGCTCCATGACCATTACTCTTTGTGTCTGTACAACCAATGTAAGATCCCATGTGAATATAGTCCTCTCATCCATCATGTCAGTCAACAACCCTGTTAGCATCCAAGGAAACTGACCTCCAGTAGAATTGGGAAAAGAGTAAAATTTGATGCCCGTCATCATCATAGTCAACAATGATCTCCCCTCTACCTTCGCAATATACCGTGTCCTTGATGAAAACTCCCCTGATACAATCTCCACATCCTCCACATCATCACCAAATAATATCTCCATCATCTTATCTCTCCCTACCTTATCAACTAGGTATATCGGCTCTCCTAACACAAGTAATATGAGAATCCTTTGCATGTCCTCTATGGTGATGTTCATATCTCCCTTCGGTAGTCAAAAGGTACTTGTCTGGTGATCCTATCTCTCTAACAAAGAAAGAAATTAACCTATCTCTCTAGAGATACGCCTATAACAGTGTATCCCTCCTAATCCAACATCTTCTAAATATGTGGGCAGTCTACGTCAATAGTAGCTAGGCACACGTCTTCTAAAATATTTAGGATCTTGTCACATATGGTCAATATCTCCCTCGTCTACATGCATGATGACATAAAAACCCACTAGCAACCATTTAATTGATATTTAATATATAATCATTAAACAACATTTTAACAAATCAAAACCCTAAGTGCCTATCTATTTTCCTCAAATCATGGGCATTTCTCCAAATTGTAGGTGATTCCATTGAATCGTCATCATTTTACCAAATCGTAGGAGATTTACCTCAATCACTGAAGATTCTAACATCGAGCTCAAAATGCCCTAATCTGGGTGCGAAAAAAAAAAAAAACAAAACAAAGCAAAAATAATTCAAAATTCAAAAGAAATGATACCTACCTCGCTATTTATTGGTTTTCGTTTCCTCCTACCTTGACTACCTGCCTCCATTTGTCTTGAAACTCACAAAATAACACAATCTAGAGCTCAAAATACATTTTTCTCACGTGCATAAATGAGCCCCAAATGCACTCATCAGCCCATTTATAGGGCCCACCAATCGTTGGTGATTTCCTAATCGTCAATGATTTCCCTTTAATTTCCCATGATTTTACCTTTATCAAATTCACCCAACATTTAATAATATCCCACTTATTCTAATTTACAAATTGGACCTTTATCTTATTTTTCAACATACTATTTATTGTCTTTAACGAATTCCACGATCCCATAGGCCATATAAGGCTACCATTAGATCCTTCGTTGTAGTTATCTTGATGATACAAACCATCTATAGGTTTCCAATAATCATGTTGCCCTTTGGCCATGTGTTCCCTACCATTTTTTTTCTAGGTGTTTACCCCTTGTTTCGTGCATCCTATTGTTGCATGGTCCTGTACAACTTCCTCATTAGGACATTGCATATCCTTTTTGCAAAAAAAAATTTCTTCACATTGACCAGTCACTCTTTTCAACCTATTAACACACTTTGTTTGTTACCGGTTTGAGGAGGAATCGTACTTAATCATGCATTTCACCAATTATTGGGGCAATCAAATTTTTCCTCACATCAAGTTATATGCCTTTGCGTCATTAGTCCTTTTAGGAAATGAATGTTTACATTATATTTGAGGTATTAGTAATTATGTAAATGTAGAAAAGAAATTACTATTTTAATAGTGAAGTTGTTAATAAACAACTCACTAATATAGGTATGGGTGGTTAGTCGTATTTGGTTAGTTAAGTAATATTGTTGTACATAATAACAATATTATGTACTTACATTACTGGTTGTTTATTTGGATTTATATGGGGTGTGTTGTTTAACCTACCTCCTAATTTATAGGAGACTCATATACTATATATTTGTAAGAAGTTTGTGATAGAAATTAACAAATATTTTTAGTGTTTAATCTCTACAACTTTGTCCATATTTCATGACTTGGTATCAAAGAAATTTCATGGTCCTGAGTATTTCATGAGGGAAATTCCATGGGTATTTTTTGTTTCCTGAATATGATTCACCTGTGAAATGTTTTTTTAAACAATTGTTTCAAGTTATACAACATTTATAGTCAAATTTAGGATTTGAAAAGTTTGGATTTTATCTTGTTCTTGTTTTATCCTAGTTTTTTTGTTATCCTAAACAAAATTTACAACCATAAAAATGAGGAGCCTTAACATTGCATTGACCAATGATTCAAAGGGTATTCAGTCAACTGTCTTCAATAAATCACAGGAAAAAGTAAGAAAATTTTCTCAGTTGAAGTGAGATGACATAAGAAATTTTTGCATAGTAGTATACATTTGTCGCATCTACGAATAAGTTCGGCATTTGAAAGAGAGAATCATTCACCTGAAGGATAACATCAAATATGATTTTTATCTTGCATTCCAAAATTGTTATATTGAGTATTCAACCATGTCTCAATTATGCATTCACATTACAACATTGAGCAAACAATCATACAGTTGGCATCTCAAAGAAGCACATATGTATTCTCTAAAACACTTACAAAGGAATATGAGATCAAATTCCAGTGTTCAATCTCTTCTACATAGACCATTCAAGGCTTGGTCAATTGCTTTGACCATTCTAATTTGTGTGCCCATGTTGTGCAAATCAATTGTTAAGATCTACATTCTTCATTGTGTATCGAGGAGCATCTAATACGTATGTCTCCAGGTGCATATCTTCATGTGTGAGCATGCTATGTCACAGCTTGATAATAGCAACATTGAATCTGTGATATCAGTCATAAACAATATCTTATAATTTAAGTATCATTTTGAAGATCTCAGAAAAATCTTTTTGTTGCTTCAAACGGTTTACAAATCAGAGCTTTGGTTCTCAAGATATGAGTAAAACATCTTTTGTTATATGTGAATCCTCTCATCAGTAGTTTTCACATGTTTGGTTATTTTTGTTTTTATAAAGGTTAGTTTTATATTTAATTTCATGGTATTTGGTTTTTTTTAAGTCTAAAGCATTAAAAATCTTTAAACACATGAACAAGTATTATTTTGTTATTGTGTTTGTTGATATTTTGTCAATATTTTTATAGTCTTATTTTTCAATGTACACAAGTATGTCTTAGGAAGAAGAAAATATTTGTATATTATTATCATGTGTTCCCCATAAAGTGTTACAAAAGTCATTTGTGAGCTACTTAAGTTTTTTTCTATTTAGGAGTCTTAATGCCATGTATTGGATGTTAAAGCTTGAAGTCTAAAGATCTAGGGTATTTTGTAAAATCAGTATGACTTGAAGTCCATAGTATTTAGGTGTAAACTTTAGAGTCAATTAGATTTTTAGGTCCTTGTCGTATCGTTAAGTTATATTTTAAGTCATGTTAATGTTAATAGTAAAATTTTCGTTTTAGTGTCAAAGTGTCAAATATTGTAAAAAATAAATCATGCATGTCAACTAGACACATTTTCAGTGTAACCCAACATCCAACTTGAACTTGAGGGGGGCATTTTCAAATGAGCCTCAAACACAAATTTAGCTGAGCTAAGCATTGAAAGATGGAGGACAGAGGTATCGAAGGCTAGAGGACAACCAGTGACCTCTCGTCAATCACCAACGATGGGGCCGCTTCACTAATTTGGTGGCACATGTGTGCCTTTTCCTTTAGATTAGTGTGCCTTATTTTAGCGTGTATTGTGTTTGATTTCAAAATTTTAGTTTGTTGTGGATTTCAGTGTGGTGTGAAAAATAAAAACAAATGTGGTATGTTCATGTTCACTTGTGTATGTGAGTATTCCTACATAATTCCCCAATGTAATAACATAGTGAAGAACAAATAGCACACTAAAATACAGCATAATGATTCTTGAAGAGGTTGAACAGTCAAATGTGTTTTCTGTTCATACCTAGGTTTGTGGTCAGCCTCTGGAAAACCATTGAAGATTTTTTAGATGTGTTCTTGCTTGATTTCCCACACTGTTAGGTCAGATGTGTTCCCTAGAGTGATTGGTTGATAAGAAGATGATTCTTGAGAGTGTTCCCATCCTCGTTGGTTAGATGTGTTCCCAACAGCACATGTTTGATAATAATTTGATGTGTTCCTTCTTCTACCTTCAATTTGAGTTTTGTACCAAGATCATGAGAAAACATGGGCGGTAGGCTCCAGAGGAAGTGTGAAAGTTATTTTTCTACCATGTAAACATTAAGGGGGGAATGTTAGGAAATTAATGTTTACATTATAGTTGAGATATTAGTAATTATGTAAATGTAGAAATGAAATTACTATTATAATAGTGAAGTTGTTAATAAACAACTCACTAATATAGGTTTGGGTGGTTAGTCGTATTTAGTTAGTTAATTAATATTGTAGTATATAATAACAATATTGCGTACTTAGATTAGTGGTTGTTTATTTGGATTTATATGGGGTGTGTTGTTTAACCTACCTTCTAATTTATAGGAGCCTCATATACTATATATTTGTAAGAAGTTTGTGATAGAAATTAACAAAGATTTTTAGAGTTTAATCTCTGCAACTCTATCCATATTTCATGAAGTCCAAACTCTCCTCTCGCTTGGGGTATCTTATCTTACCTCTCATTTTTGTCTCACAATTTTTCCTAGCCAACCCACACAACAAAAAGGGGAAAATTTAGACACTAAAAACTTGCACACTAATTTCTCCTATATACTCCCTCTTTTAAACTCACTCCTAATTTGAATTTGAATGTGTTTCCCTCCAAAATCCTATCCTAACTTATTTTTACATCATGTAAATATTTTAATCACTATCCTAACCTCCTATTTATCATTATCTTATCCCAAAACCCAAATTAGCCAAGTGGTTACCCTCCCTATCCACAAGGACACCCTTTCCTATCCTTAATCCCACATCATCACTTGAATCCACCTTATTTTGGGTTGTTAAATAACAAATTCCAAATGGCCATGCTTATCCCTCTCAAATCACTAGTGATTTGGGTAATCGCCAGCAACCCTATAAATATGGCCTTTCCCCCTTGGTTTGAGATCATCAAAAATTACAACGAAGTTCTGACTCTCTGATATTCAAAGCACATTCCGATGACACATTCATTCACTCTCAAACTCTTGGAGCAACCACATGTTATGTCCAAACACATTCTACATTCATCAAGCATCTCATTTCTCCATACCTATATCAATTCACCGAGGTAATCATTTTTCTAGTTTTATGTTTCATATTATTGTTTCTATGTTGATTGTTTAACCATAGTAGTTATCCATTATTATTTGTAATTAGACTCACCAAATATTTTGTTTATTAATTCACTTTTTGGTTTACACCAATCACTAACGATTCTTCCTAATCTCCATCGATTCCTGCTTTATTACTCCACTTTTAAGTTCCTTGCATTCTTATCATACGTCATCATATATTTGTCACTAATCCTCTTTTACAAGTATGGATCTAATTAGATGACCTTGTCAAGTATCCTCAATATCATCACTTTCGTTCATGATCTCTCGATGATTTGAAAACCATTTTTATAGGACCAATACGACATTTCTTATGAGTTGAGCTTTTGTGCTACTTTACTCAACCCTAATCCTGACGACATCAAGGATCAATTGATCATTATCTGCAAGGAAAGCAATCAGACCGACTAATATTAGGAGGATTACTTTTATAACCTTCGAAAGTTCATTACCCTCTCGTGGATCATTTATTATGACCAACATCTGGAAAAACCTATCGAATTGTAAATCAATTTATTTCATTTCATCTCTAGCACATTATCTCACATAAAACTTTGAAAAATATATTGAAAAACATTACATTTTATGTACATCCATTTATTATCATTTATAGGTTTGTATATATTATTATTCATCCATATCTTAAGTAAAAATGTTACCTGACACCCACCCAAGGAAGCCCTTTGGTTCTTGGGACTAACCTTTATCCGGTAGCTCACTTTATATCTATCTAACATATTTTTGTTCAGATTGTTTTTGATTTGCAGGTTTTCGCCCTCTTTGTAGTTTGGATCACATACCTGGATCGAAGGACATTGCATTTATCATCTAATACAGGTTCTTAAGCCCTATCATATTCGAGGTATGGTGATCTAATTTTCATTTCATTAAGAAGATTTGAGAACTAATATTACACCAATACATTGAGTTCAAAATGGCCATAAAACAAGTTGGATTACTTTTACAAAATTAGGCCAAGGACCCAATAGATAACATGGATGACCCTCATTTAAATTACATCTTGATCTAGCGATTCAGATCATTGGTTTCTATAGGTATGGCCTTAATGAATACTTCAATGACCAAATTCTATGTATCATGGCTTCCTCTTATCATCATGATCATATATGAGGAAAATATCCCCTCTTTAGAGCATGTGGTCACCTCTAACTTGGTCTCACAATGAGCCAATTTTGTAAACCATAAGAAATCCTTCTTCATGGCTTACTATTTGCTAGATGCAGTCTCTGGTGTTCTTAAGTTTCCAAAATTCTATGAACCTCGATCCCCTTCACACCCTATAGAGTTTAATGAACTATATTCAAACTTATACACCCATAGACTCAAGGATCATGTAGAGGACATTTACACCTTGTTTTATCCCACGGTCTATAAGGAGATATATGAGATAGTTATGCCTAGAGTTTTTTACAATGTCCTAGGATTCAATCAAACAAATGGGGGTTGTTTTTTTCTACCCATAGTATATTTTTATCATGATAGAAGTACTTCTCAACCCCCCTTTACAACTTCCATACCATGTACCCGATAAACTTGCAGAAAAATAAGTTACATATCATATTTGTAAAGGTATAGAAAGAAAATGCAAAGACAGGAAGCTCGTGACTCACCCTCCCATGTCATTAATTATTGGATGCGGTGAATTTAAGAGATGGACTGATTTGAAATAAAAAACATCCCATAAAAATTACTTCCATTTTCCCCGACACCCTTTAAGTCAATATGACTTAAGAAAACAAGTTGTCAAGAATTTAGAGTTACTTAAAGGAGAAATCAACATACCATATGCACATGAGGCTAACGTTAATGACTGGGTGTGGATTACCCAAACAGATGAAAACATGATCTAGTAAATAATTAAGGAAACATGGGAAGTTCCTCCACTAAGAGGAAAAATTAAAAGAGATTTCATAAAGAGGAGACCATCTGGTCATTCAAAGCCCTCAAGATAATCCCAAACTCCCACAACTCCCCCTAAATTTCATACATCTACAAAGGATATCCCACAAATTTAATAAGTTGTGCCCAAGAAAACTAGAGGTCCTAATTTGTCTTCTTATTATTTAACTTCTTCAAATGAGGAGGAACCTACCCAAGCAAAGCCTACACAAGTGGAGGCCTAAACCCAATAAGTGTAAATAGAGCCAGTTCAAGCTCTGCCTCTATTGAGCCTCAAAAAAATTAGGTGGAATAGGCCATGATATCCCAGATATAAAAACCATATTATGTGTCCCAAGAGGAACCCTTAACTAAAATTAAATCTAGTCCCAAAATAGGTACATTGAAGAGGGTGACTAATAACAGAATTTCCACACAGTAGGCCATTATTTGGCATGAGACATCAGAGGACCTCTTCTCCCTAGAAAAGAAGAAGAAGGCTAAAGGTTCCCAAGTTACACAATATGAAGAAGACTTGATGTCCTACATAAGGGCCTTAGCTGAATTAGCAGCTGAATTAGTAAGGGGATTATAGGATAGAAACATAGAGCTTGATATTCAAGCTAAGGCCACTATTCCTGGAGTCATTTTTCAAATGTTGAATAAGCTCTGTTGAGCTTATATGATGTTATAAAGGAAAGTATGGAGGCTGAAAACAAGGATCGAGCCAGGGATTTTTTTTAATGGTGAAAATTCGTAATTTTGAGAATATTCTATTTTTTGAAAATTTGAAAAGGCAAATTTTTTGGAGTAGGTCAATGTACTATTCTCCTAAAATTTCTAGTATAAATTTTTTTAGGAGTCGGTTTCACCTACCGTTGAAAACTGCTCCTATATAAACCTGGGTAATTTTCCTAGTATTATACTAGTAACTTACTAAGGTACCATCTGAATTACTTGTAAATTACAAGCAAACAAAGTGTGGATCAGAGTCTCATACTAGTTTTTGCATACTTGCAACATGAAAGTGTCACTGACGTGTGATAAGGAAGATTTTCATTTCTAGACAGGTAGCAATATAATGTTGTTGACGCGTGATAAGAGAAGGTATTGATGCATGACAAGAGGGTTGTTGACATGCGATAAGGGAGGGTTACAGATGGGCAAAAAATGAGTTTTGTTGACGAGTGACAAGGGGGTTGCAGACGATTGAAAAAATGAAGAATTTTTTGGTGTCGTGTGACAACAAGGTTTGTTTTCGTGTAACAACAAGGGACACCAAAAAATTTTTGAGTGCTCCCCCTTAAGAAAAAGACAGGTGAAATTTTGACTCTAAAATCCCAAAAAAATTTCCTTTTCGACGAAAGTGGTTCGAGGTATATTCGTCAAGGATATTCCACCTCCAATTTACCATAGGATTCTTAAAATGAACCCTGGAACGAGCTTACTCCAAGAAGATAAACACCATTATTGAAAAGATGAGTACCATGCAAAAGATGCTTAATATAATGGCCCAGGCCATCAAAGAGGGAATTTACAATGATCCTTCAATTTTAACCATAGATGTTATTCGCATATGCCATACATATGCAAACTATAGAAAGTAAAGAGTAATGGAATGGGCCAATCAAATGGGGAAAATCCCACCTCATCTGAATGATATAATTTGAAGGGGAAATAAACTATTTTCATAGGCATCCTTTACATGGATCTATAAGTAAAACCAATATTTAGTGCCCACTAAGGAGTTTGTTGTGTTGTTTAATAAGTTTTTAGCTAGTTTCCAAAGGAACATAGCAGAACCAAACAAAGTAGAGGCTTCCCAAGTGATTTAAATTATCTCTCAAACTATAAAGAAGGTCTAAAAATTGATAAATTGAAAGAAATCATAGGGAAAGAAATGTCTACACAAAAGGCCTTACTAGACAAGGCTTCCATGCTCTTCAGGAAACCACTTATGGATCTGGTGAATTTAGACCAAGACTACAAAATTTGCAAGGAGTCCATCCTTGCCTCTGAGAAAGGACCGGCTACAATAAATACATCACAAGAAGACCCTATACAAACCCAAATGACTCAAGAGGCATCTTCACATGTGGACCCGATCCAGAAAAATCCTATAATTAAGCAAGAACTGAAATGATTCCTTAAATGGTTGTGTTTTTGTCCTAACAATTTTTGTTTGTAATTATCCTAACTAAATCAGTTAATATATTTCTTGAAGGGACATTTTTTTATCATATTTCTTTATAATCCTTTGTAATCATGATTGGTTTGGGTGATAAAGTAGGCCCGAAATTGTGTAAGTATCCCTCCTCCATTATAAGAAAAGGGAGATGAATTTTATGATTAATAGATGCAAGCTAGTTATAAATAACTCAAGTGAGTTGATATGTTCATATTTTTCATTTCCTTTTCTACTGTGAATTAATGTGTTGAGAATTATTAATGTCTTAGTGTATCTTTCATTGTTTTCTAAAATTTATATTTTAGATTGTGCTCTGCAAATTTAAAGTAAATCACCATAGCATGTTGTAGATTTGATTAGATAGTTAAATGTGAAATTCAGCAATTTGATTAATGAGTCTATCTATTAGTTTGACTAAATTTTAAATCTCCTTTAAACCTCTGCATTGGTGGCATTTACATTTGAGTCTAAACTAAATTTGGTACTCCTGGTTTATAAAGAAAGCATGTTATTTCCAATCGCCAGGAATCAAGCGTTTAAAATACATTTGTTTTAGTAGTTTTCTTTTCTCTTTGTTTTTCCTTTCTCATTTTAGTTTCTTTGAGTAGTTCCCTTAGATTAAATTAGTTTAGAGAGGTATGTAAAGTTAAATTAGGTGAATAAATTACAAGGAGTTGCACTAAAAGGATTAATAATCCAGTAAACCCCTTCATTATTATTCTAAATAACCAATACCCTACAACTCATGCCTTGAATCACATACGGAGTGATTCTAAAATGAGAAGGAAATAAGATCATATCATTTCCTCTGTGACTATGTTATGCATCAACATATAGGCTAAGTGTTAGAAGATCCATCTATAATTCAAGCCAAAGAGGTTCGAGGATAAGAAAGGTGGTACAAATACCACTGTAATAATACAATATCTTGGATATGATTCAAGTGATGAGACCAAGATTGTTGCTATGGGTTTGTAAGGTTCATCATCTTCATCTTCTAGCATTAATGCCCATACTTCTTCTAATTCTAAATCTATGCATTAAAATCAAATAAATGATCTTTTCAACACAAGAGTAATTTCTAAACATACTAACATGGATACTTTTTTGGATAGTGGATCACAAGCTTACCTCATTTCTAAATAAGTTAAGACTTTGGGACTTAATATTAAACCACATCCTAAACCATACCCTTTGGTTTGGGTATGTGATGATGTTAAATTTTAGGTCACTAAAACATGTAAACTTCGATTTGCAATCACCTCTAAATTCATTGATGAGGTATAATTAGCTGTGGTTCCACTTAACATTTTTGGTTTTTATCTTAGGAGTCCTTATTTGTTTGATAGAAAAGTAATCCTTTATAGGGAAGAGAATAAATATTTTCTTATAAAAGATGGGATTGAATATATTGTAAGAGATTTTCAAATAACGAAACATTTATCACTTCTATCTGTAGGAAAAATGAAGAGGCTTGTAAATGCAAGAAAAAATGTTTTGCGCATGATTGTAAAATTCAAGGATGGTGATAAGTCTAAGGCTAGATCCTATCATTTCCCCTATGACTATGTAATTTTTATGCATCAACATATAGGCTAAGTGTTAGAAGATCCATCTATAATTCAAGACAAAGAGGTTTTGAGGATAAGAAAGGTGGTACAAATACCACTGTAATAATATGTAATATCTTGGATATGATTCAGGTGATGAGACAAAGATCGTTGCTATGGGTTTTGTAAGGTTCATCATCTTCATCTTCTAGCATTAATGCCCATACTTTTTCTAATTCTAAATATATGCATTAAAAGAAAATAAATGATCTTTTCCACACAAGAGTAATTTCTAAACATACTAACATGGATACTTTTTTGGATAGTGGATCACAAGCTTACCTCATTTCTAAATAAGTTAAGAATTTGGGACTTAATATTAAACCACATGCTAAACCATACCCTTTGGTTTGGGTATGTGATGATGTTAAATTGTAGGTCACTAAAACATGCAAACTTAGATTTGCAATCACCTCTAAATTCATTGACGAGGTATAATTAGATGTGGTTCCACTTGACATTTTTGGTTTTTATCTTAGGAGTCCTTATTTGTTTGATAGAAAAGTAATCCTTTATAGGGAAGAGAATAAATATTTTCTTATAAAATATGGGATTGAATATACTATAAGAGATTTTCAAATAACGGAACATTTATCACTTCTATCTGTAGGAAAAATGAAGAGGCTTGTAAATGAAAGAAAAAATGTTTTGCACGTGGTTGTAAAATTCAAGGATGGTGATAAGTCTAAGGCTTTGAAAGGTTTTTATCCTAAACATAAGAATGAAATATTTAAGGTTATATATAACTATGATGATGTGTTTTTAAGATCCACAATTTTTGCCTCCTAAAAGCTAAATACAACATGAGCTTCGTCTGTAGCAGGATGCACCTCTTCCTAATATTGGTATGTATAGGTTGTCCATGGTAAAGAACGAAACAAAAATGTTCTATAATTTCTTGAGAAAGGAAGCATTTACCCAAGCACTTCTCTGTGTGGTTCACCAATTGTTTTTTTATTAAATAAGGATGGCACTTGGCAAATGTGTGTGGATTACTGAGAATTGAAAAAATGATGGTGAAAAACTACTACCCTCTTCCTCATATTGATGATTTTTTATATCGGTTAAAAAAATTCTTTCACTAAATTAGACTTGAGAAGTGGTTATCACCAAGTTAGGGCCAATAAAGGTGATATTTGAAAATTTTCCTTTAAAACTAAGGTCTGTTTGAGTGGCTCGTTATGCCCTTTGGGATTCGTAATGCACCTGCCACCTTCATGCGAGTTATGAATGCTTTATTTAGGCCATTAGTACATGATTTTTTTATTGTCTACTTAAATGATATTTTGATCTTCGGTAAAATTTGGGAAGATTTTGTTAGATATTTTGTGAAAGGAGAAATTGTATTTTAAGATGTCAAAATGTGGATTTGGTAAACATATTTGATTTACTTAGGCTTTTTAGTAGGGGTGGTGAATTGAAAATTGATCCCTCTAAAGTTGTATCAATAATAAATGGTCAAATCCTAATAATGTAACTAAAGTTACAAGCTTCCTTTAGGAATTCCAATATTGGAGGAAGTTTATTACTAAATTTTCATTCATTACATATCATTCACATTCTTGGACAAAAACGAAACAGGTCTTTCAATGAGGAAAGTACCAAAAATCCTTTGACATGCCGAAGGAAAATATAAGCACAACCCCAATATTAGCACTATCTAATTTATACATCCATTCGAGATTGAAGTCATTACGAGTGATTATAGCATCAGTGTCATCTTAATGTAGAAGAGAAAACCTATGTGCTACCATTCAAATACCTTCACAAGTGTAGTAAGGAACTATCCTACTTATGATAAGCTATTGTATGCTTTGGTGCAATGTATGAAAAAATGGAAGAATTGTTTAATGGTAAAATTGACCATAATCCATCCATATCACCAACCTTTGCAATATCCCCAGTCACAGTCAAAGCTACAATAGTTGAGGCACTTTCGTTGGATGGGTTTTTTGCAATAATTCCATCTTTTGATCAAGTACCAAAAAAGAAAAAAAAACATTGGAGCTCAAAATTGCACCCTACCCCAAATCATAGACAACCCAGGATTTTGAGGCAACATGGGATTGTCTCTCAGTTGTGGGACACACAAACTGAGACAAACCTCCAGATAAGGTTAGATTCCTCTACCTATTTCCAATGCTAACACTACTCTTAATACTGAAAATAAATCCTAGCCTAAATGTTCCAATGGACCAGGGATAGAAGGAGATGCAAAAAAGGGGAAATCCTAAGCTAAGAGGGTCGGTGATAACACCAGCGAAAAGGGTTGATCACTCTCCACGAAGGTAAAAGAAAGAGGGAAAATATGGGAGAAAGGATAGACAAACATGTCACATTCAAGAACCATGTAGACCATGCATTCTTGCGCTGCGAACAACACATGAAATGGAGCCTGTAAGTAAGGAGAACACATAACATGCCAAGAAATATGAACAGAGAGGCAAAGAGAAATAAAACGCGAGATGAGGGCAGAGAGATAGCCAAAAAATCCAATTTTATTGTTTAATGGATGCACTATCGATTACATTCATGGTAGGAGGTGAAAATACACTGTAGAGACCAAACTCAAGGTCTGAAACCCATGGAAATTTGGCCACCATTTTGGCATGGTTTCATTACAACAAAGAGGATCCCTTTTTATGAGAAGAGCTCTTATATTTATAGAAAAAGGAGGAGGAAGAGGACAAAGAGAGGGAAACTTGAACTAAAATTTCTAACCACCAACAGCAATCATTAAATTCTCTGAAAAAATTGGGTGCCTTTGATTATTCATTGTAACATGCCTTATGCCTTGTTGGGCGCCCATACTACATTAAATGCTGGTAGTTATGCCACTTGGAACTACACATTTTACGTGCTAGAGAATTATTCCACCTTTATGCCTATCTATCCTCAATAAAATTAATAAATCCAGTTTCCATTGCGTAGAGTATGTTGAGACATTTTCATCAATATAAGGTTTGCAAAAATTGGATCATCAAATCAAAAGATATGGCAATTTTAGTATCCCTCAGAAAACTGTCATTTTCCTTTGATTTATGGCTTTCTCCTCTCAGTCTTGTGCTGATTTTAACTTCCGCAATTCTTCCTTAGGTGTTACATATTTTCCTACCACCCTGCTTCATTTTGCGGCTGCCAGTGTAGCGCATCTTCATGTCAACATCTGTCGACTTCTTTTAGATTTTCTTTTACCCACCATGGCTCTTTGTTTTATTATAGCGGCTTGTTAAAACATCCGTGACCTTGTTATTTATAGTGTAGCTTGTGTTCTTCTTCCCACAACTTCATCAACTACTATATTTTGACTCGTGGCCTCTACTAGTTTGGCGTGGCTTTGAATCATCGCTCACGATTCCTCTTCTTCAATATGTGGCTTCCTATTTTGCATTCGCTGCCTATTCAAACTTAGGTGGCATTTCATCTTTGGCCGTGGCATACCCCAACTCTTTTCAACCTTTTTTCCAAGTCTGCGGTAATACAAGTTGTTCTATTTTTTCAATGGGTGCAAAAATATACGACAATAAGGTTGTTGATATGCTTTCGATACCTCTTGTTATTGCATCTATTCATTTATAGCATAGTCCTTTGATGTGTGAAATTTATAAGGAATAATATTCTAGATATGTTGATTTTAAGGATGTTCATGAATATTCAATTCATGGTAAACAAGTGGAAGAATTAGACTATCATTTACATAATTTGAATTCATCAAGATAAAAAAAAAATGATTAGGGAAGTACATACTTCTCTTATTTATTTTTATTTTGGCATTAGAAAGATAGTTGTATGATTATAAATATTTGTTTATTAGCCTCGAATGTATGAAAAATGTATCCATGTAAAAGGTTATTCTTTATGTCATAATAAATCCTAGTAATAGGAAGTTTGACTTATATACCTCACTTCCTGTATCAACCCAACCATGGGAAAGTATTTCTATGTAATTTTTTGGAGGCTTTCCTATGACAAAAAGAAAGCATGACTATTTGTATTTGGTTATCGATAGATTTAGAAAAATATGTATACTAGCACCCTGTAAAAAACATATAACGAGAAAAAAAATCTACACTTTTGTTCTTTAAGAATGTTTGGGTTCATTTTGGTTTTCTATATCTATTGTATTTAATCATAATTTTCAATTTATTGGGAAGTTTTGGTTAGTCTTGTGGGACTTGATGGACACAAACTTGAAGAAAAGTACTACTTTTCATCCACATACCTACGGGAAAATATAAGTGGTCAACCGTACAATAGTAAATTTTCTCTAAAGATATTGTAGAAGGCATCCTAATCTTCAGGATAAAAAAATATTTTATGTGCAACATGCTTACAATTGTGCCCTACATTTTTCTACACAGAAGTCTCCTTTTCATACTTCTTTTGGTTATTTTCCTAAGTCCCCCTTAGACAATTCCTTTAGATAAGAATTAATGGAAAATGGAAGATATGATGTTGATAAGGCTAATCAAAACATATATATGGTTCATCAAGTTGTCCAAGAGCAATTGGATAAGAGCCAAACCAAGTACAAGGCTAGGCATGACCAACATTTGGTTGATTATCACTTTCAAGTTGGTGATCAATTTTGGCTACATATCAGTAAACAATGGATTACAAGTGAAGGTAAAAATCTCAAACCAATTAGGTATGTCTCATTTAATATTTTGGAGAAGATTGGTAGTAATCCTTTCTCATTAGAATTACCTCCATATATGCAGATGTATTCCATTGTCAATGTCAAAAACTTGAAATTGTATGAGCCTCATATGATCATGGATTAGGATGAGAGTATCCAAGTACCTTTTGTTGATGGATTTTCTCATGTATATCTTGATGAATTATAGGAAGATGATATTCTTGACATGAGGGTGAGGAATTTGTGAAGGGGGTGATATGGAATATCTTCACATGGGTTTAAAAGGAATGCATCCAATCAAGGAAAGGTGGATAGAAATTGGAAGGCTAAGGGATTTTTTCCCTCACTTATTGTAATAAATAAAACCAAAATTTTGGTGGTCCAAAAGCTTTTCAGTGGGGAAGAGTGATCCAAGAAGATCCCCACAAAAAATTACTCATACGGTCTATAATTGATATTAAACTTCCTGCACATGGAATATATCATCGAGACATTTCCAACACACTTTGAATGTGGTCAAACAAACTTCGTATGCAAAATTTATGGCCCGCTAAATTTCTACTTCAAAAGGAATAATTAATGGAGCACATTGCACAATGATGATGTGTCCCAGTTAGGGATAGACATGTGAACCAATGGGATTTTGACAAGTGGACATGTATGATTGAGAAAAGGCATTGTTTTGTTTTTTACCTTTAGTCTTCAACAGTTGAATGTCAATCCCATGTTATTTACTAGTTGGGGGGGCATCATTCAATGAAGTCAATTTTTTTCTAAGAGGGGAGCCCTACCACCTTATTCTTCACATTCGATTGCAAGTGATTTTGCATGCAAACCACATTAAATAAAAATTTCCTATGCATGTGGGATTAAATCTCATGGATACCAAAGTTCCAGGATTGGTTGAGTTCAACATTTCCACTGAGTTCCAATCATTGTGATCTCAACACCAAACAACTCTGAGTCATCACTAAACCACCTAAAAATATACCAACACAGTTGAGTCATACAGTGATCTCCACACAACCACTGCCAAGTTAAATAGTGCTACAACAAAATAATGCCAAACATGACCTAAGCCACAACTCCTTTACAACCAAAAGGCTATTAAAATCCTTAGCCTTATATGTGTTTGGTTAATGTGGGTTAAACATCCCTTAACAAGTGTTAAATCCTTTGCCAAGAGGCAAGATGTGGGGAGTGGGGATTGAACCCAGGACCCCATGCACCCTATTTTAAGCCCCGGTTTTTAGGCTACAAGTTCAACTTAGTAAATAAAAATAATAATTTCATATAAATTCTTTATTTTTAAGACTATTAAGGTGGTGCATTTCCAAAGTCTCTGATCAAATTTCCAGTTCCTAATTCTTATGGTCGTGTCATACATCCTATCACAATTGGTTCCCTTATCATCTTTACACAATTTTTTGTTACCTCTGAAATTGTCGGTTGTGATATGCTCTTAGGTCTTCCTTGGCTCCATGTTGCACAAGATATCCCTTAAATGCATCACTTGTATCTTAATTTCAACCATAAAAATAGGTTTTCACCATCAAAGGTATTCCACCATGCACACCATTGCCTTGACACACTCTTGTTGCTATCTATGTACCTATCATGGAATTTAGGCCACATTTGCCTCTCAAAACTAAAGCTACTTTCGCACATACTTCTCCTACTCACACACAGCCTATATCATGACCTTTTCATCCTCATAGGTCCATTAGACCACATCATAGGCCTAATTCCCCTATTAGGTAAGCCCCTTCTTATAGGTTTTCTCCACCTCCTTCACTATATTGGTCTCATTCATGTGCACATGGTTACTCTCCTACACCACTGCTCTTAGATCATGGTCACATGTCTTTATCTCCTAGGATATCGGGTGTGGGGCCATTTCCCTTCACTATTTTCGGATAGTATTCTATCCTTCAAACACTTTGGGGCATCACACTTTCTCCCCCCTTCCATCACTATCAGTTATCTCTAGTGTATACTCTTACACTTCACGCTTCGTGATTTATGTCTAAATTTTCTAAGCATACTTACTTCACTAGTATACACATTGTACCAGCATTACCAGATGACAGACTCTTGTGCTATTATTCACACTTGACTGTTGAGGGCATACTTCATAAATTAACCTCACATTACACTCTTCATGCTCAACACTTCACAATACATATTTTCTAACATCTATTATCACACAACACACTTATTTCCCAATGTTGCACTCTTGTTCTATGGTTCATTCTTGACTGTTGAGGTGGAATTTATAAATGAACCTCATTTCATACACATCCACTGGGGGGAAATGTAGCTCCTCCCATCCACACATGTTTCCTATCACACTAAAACCATCACACTCACACAATATTTGCATATCTTGGTTGCATTTACTCTTGTTCACTTATACTACTTACATCTTGCACTTCTCTTACTACGTTAGACAGATACTCCATATGTCATTATCTTTGTCATATAAACATGCGTGTTCACTTGGTCTCTGAAATTGAATGTAGATATCTTAGAGCTCCTTACACGATGCATGATGTTTGACATTAAATCCCTTTCCATTCCTTCTGAGACTCTTAGGGGCATCTAACTTTACTACTCTCACACATTACAGGTTTTATTGTTTCATCATTTCTACTTCTTCTTACTAGCTCTTGTTGTTCACTGACATATACATGCCTTGACATAATATTTATATTTCTAACATGTTAACGGGTGCTTCATATGTAGCATTTTCATTGCAGGATACTTACAACCATGGCTATCTGTCACTACTTATTTCCTATTGTTTGCTACACTAAATCATGCACTTGGGTACATTTCTAGGTCCTAATCACATGCATTGCATTCATATTATTCCTAAGGGAGAAAAGGACTAATTAATCACTATCCTTGGCCTTTTTGTTTTCTTTCTAGTTTTCTTCTCGGCCTTACACACCCCACTACCCATTCGAACCTTCATTACCTTACCTATTCTAACTTTGGACACCAATGCCTAGCCATGATGCCAATGCCCAATCACCCTCATCCCCTCTAGGAACCCTAAACCTCTTCCTATCTTGTGTGCTTATTTTAGGTCCTTTCTAACTATTAGGCATCTTTATTACTTGGTGGTTTTCCTTTTAGTGATTAATTACAAAATTCAAACAAGGGAATCATATAAATACAATGTTATGTGATCAAATTAAATGACCAAGCTCTAAGCATCTACTACCATCACCTAAGGTTACGTCCAAAGGAATATAAAGAGCATCAAAACATCCATCTAGCTTCACACAAGGGACAAGGGACTAGTTATTCTGCATACACATATAGGAGGGGAAGTTCATTTTTCCATGAACACATATATTTACATCTTCTACATTTAGTTATCTCTCGTTATCACGTGCATTACACACAAGAGCTACCTAGGGCATGATTCTACACACACATACACACACAGATAACTACATGGAGTCTAAAATGTAGTGCAACATCTGGATCGTACGTTCACTCAATCGAGTGACTGTCGGGGTCAATCTGACTCCCCATTTGCATTATTTCTTTTTTAGGATTTGATGTGTTTTGGGGTTTTGCAGGTGAATATTTTTTTACAAGTTATAGGTGACATCTATGGGAATTGTGTGACATATTAGTGATAGGAAGTGAAGAAGAGTGAAAACCTTGCGAAAATTATATTTTAAGCTTCTGTGCAGACCCTAGCGCCCAAGTGCCCCAGTACTAGCCTAGGTGCCCTAGTCTAGCCACATCTGACATCTCTACAATTTTCTAAGTGTCGTTGTGATGGTATGCCATCTCTATTTACCATTTTTCTAGCATAGAGCGCTTTAGGATTCAACAAATATCAACTAAGTCATTCTTCTCTCTTTATTGCACTTAGGGTTTCTATTTCATTACATTATATACTTGCATTGTATAATTTGTTAATCATGTGTGACTCTGCAATATTTAGATTTAATATTCATATTTTATTAAATCATTTGGTGAACCCATCTCATTCAAACACTCTTGGATCCTCATTGTTCTTCTATCTTGGCTCATAAGGTCTCTCAAGTTTTTTTACTTCAGTTTCTTCAAATACACTCATCTTGTAAATATGCTCTTCACAAAACCCTAGACAATATGTATCTTCCTATCAATATGTCACCTTCACAAGTCAGTGCCATCTTTGATTGTCTCTTTGATGACTCTTTTTGTTCTAATACCAATCAATCAATTTGCAAGTCTATTCTAGATTTACATTATTTATTTCAAGATTAATTTTAGGTTATGGAATCCATGATCACATCTCTTAAATATGAAATCCAACATCTTAAGGATGCTTCTCAAGCTCATGTTATTTCTTCTTCTTATCCTCATTCTATGTCTTCTACATGTGCTCATATCAGCGAACCTCAAATCTTGTCACTCCCTGCTCTTGTCGAGTTTGATTTCAATGCTAGGTAAAAAGATACTCTTCCTCAACTACTCACTCATCAATTGGTCAGCTTTCCATCTACTCATTTCTATCCTCCTTATCGACTTGCAAAATACCAAGGTCATCCATATTGTAATTATCATTGAATCAATGGACATAATTAAAATGATTGTTATGCTCTTAAGAGACAAATTGGCCACCTTAAGAATTATGGTATTATCTCATTTCCTGCACAAAATAATGCTACATGTTCATCTTCAATTGATACATCTCATTGGGTTCCTAAAATTGATTCATCTATGTCTAATGAGAATCATGTCATCACTTCTAATGTTCTTTATTTTCTCACTCAAACGTTGCCTATGCAATCCACTCAAATTAAGAAATTACCTCTTAAGATTAGCCTCACTTCGCCTCCTCTCAAGTCATCTATGGAACTATCAAATCAACCTAAGCAACCTCTTCTAAAAATTAATTTAACACCTCCTCCTACTGATTCTTCTACAATGTTACCCAATAATCCACAATTTTAGTAGGCAGACATTTTTTTCAAAGAAACTATTCCTTATTTTGATCCTCAAGACCCATTTCAAACTCTGCCACCATGCGATGGTCCTATTTTTGCTTCTATCTACCATTGTGTTGGCCCTCACTCTTATCGTGACACAGATGATACTCTCCCACAATGGCATGGTACCTCTCGCTCACCACATAGATCTCCATCATCGACATACACTTGGGGGGCATCTTTCTTACTCTTCCCCCCTCCTATAATTTTTAGGTGCCTTGCACTTCTACTATTTTAGTTCTTACTTCACATCTAGTCTTTCACATGCATCTTGCACATCTTGATACATTTGTATCATCATTACCCAATAACACACTCTTCTTCTATGGTTCACACTTGAATGTTGAGGGTTTACTCCATTCATGAACCTCACATCATACACACTACACATTTCATGCTCTGTACATTTTCGACACATCTTTCTAGCACACATTCATCACAACACACAACCCTATGACGCACTCTTTTTGCTACAGTTCACACTTGATTGTTGAGGGCATACTACTTACATGAACCTCACATAATCCACATTTCACATTTTACACATTTACGACATATTATTATAACATTCCACATCATACACACATTTCTACATCTACTATTACACATCATACACGTTTTATGTTCTACACATTCACGATATACCTTTCTCGTATTTACTGCTACATGTTGCACTTACTACCAAATGACGCACTCTAGTTCCATGGTTCATACTCAACTGTTGAGGGTCTAAATATGAATTAACCTCACCTCACTCACAACATTCTACATCTTACACTTTGAATTCACAATCAATATTTATAACATCTTATCCACATCATTTTATATTTCATGACTAGTCTTTCTAGCATCTCATTCACACCTTTTCTATGTTTGGTCCTCACTATCAATATTTCTAACATCTCATTCACATATTTCTACATACTATGATTTTTTTGTATCATTCATTTGATATAGTATATTTTTCTCACACATCATACTACCCTATTCTACAATCTATGCTTTGTGCTCCATTGATTAAATCTTTCTAGCATACACATAATTCAAACCATTTTCTGATGACGCACTCTTGTTCTATGGTTCATACTTGATTGTAGAGGGGTCATTTATAAATTAACCTCATTTCAATCATGTATACATCCTTTTGGGGGGCAAGTGGATCATATTACATTCACACTGCATACCATTCCATCACACTCATTCACAACATATTGCATATCTTGGTTGCACATTATTTTTGCTTTCTTATACTCATATGTTAGACTTTTCTTACTATGTTATATAGAAACATTGTATGTCATTATCTTTCCTATACACACATGCATGTTTGATTTACTTCTAGTTGTGATCGCAGGCATTTCACATATCTTTACACGTAGCATGGATGTTTGGCATTGTACCTCTTACTAGTCCCGCAAAAGGCTCTTGGGGGCATCTACTTTTGTACACATCATAGGAGTTATTGTTTCATTATTTAATATTTTCCTACTTCTACTAGCACACTACTTCGTATGGATCTATACATGCTTTGACATACTTTATATCTTTCTAACATGTTAATGGGTGCTTCATGTGTAGCATTTTCTTTGTGGGAACTATTTGCCACCATGGTTGTCTGATGATTTACTTGATATTGATTGTCATTATTTTCCATTGTATGGCATTATTAACAGGATATGCCTTATGCTTTGTATGTTCACTACTTGTATGATTTTGGCCGCTTCGGCCCTAATTGTATTGTGACATTGTGAGCAATGTCCCATGTTTACAACCTGCTTTGTGTGCTTTACATTATCTTCTTGTTTGCTAGCTTACACATTATTTTCTATATGCACGTTTATCTTGTTTGCACTAAAATTTGTTTCCTATCCACCTTGGTTTCTACCAAGAACATTCCCCTTTACATACTAGAATCCATTCAGCATCGAGTTCTCTTTTGGGTCGTATACTCTTAGTGACGTCACATGTACCCTAAATGAAGGGGGCATCAATTAAGTGAATCAGTCACCCTATACAACATCAAAAATTTAAGTACAACACAATTCAACACATAGACATAACTCAAACACATTCAAAGTACGGCCTAGATTCTGACATGGTTCTTTGGTTTAGCACAGACACTAGCACTAGATATAGACATGGGTGCATATGCACTTATGTCCCTTCCTAGGTGCCTATGAATAGGGGGCAGATACACATTTTTTCTCCGATCAGGACGATTGTCAGCAGTTTACAGAGAAATTGGCACATTACATGCATAGTCCTCCAGCAATCAAGATACATTTTATCTTCTTTTTCTATTTTCGCGTTGGATCGAAATAGATCGAACTTGAGCAAGACAGGATCACAGCTTCTGCAGTGGTGTATAAATTTTGGGAAGCAGTCAAAGGTTGGATAATGATACTAGAACTTTCTCCCTACACTTATTTTGTTGTGGCATGAGATCACCCCAAAAACTCACACTTGGCATGAGATCGCCCAAAAAACTTGCTCTTCTTCAACATTTAAGTATAATTTTCTATCCTTTTTATTTGTCATGGATTAGGTGGATAGGAACATAGTTACATATTGGTTTAGAACTAGACTTAGGCCAAAAACACATACCAAACACTATCACCCATACCTGGTGTAAACACTAAATCATGCACTTGTGTACATTTCTAGATCCTAATCACATGCATTGCATTCATATTATTCTTAAGGGAGAAAAGTACTAATTGATCACTATCTTTGGCCTTTTTGTTTGCTTTCTAGTTTTCTTCTTGGCCTTCCTCACCCCACTACCCAATCGGACCTTTGTTACCTCACCTTTTTTGGCTCTAGACCCCAGTTCTTAGGTGCCCTCATCCTCACTGGGTGCCCTAGACCTCTTTGTATCTTGATCACTTCTTTTGGGTCCTTTCTAGCTGTTGGGCATATTTATTACTTAGTAGTCGACCTTTTAGTGATTAATTATAAAATTAAAACAAGGGAATCATATAAATATAATGCTATGTGATCAAATTAAAGGACCAAGCTCTAAGCATCTACTACCATCACCTAAGGTTGCACCCAAAGGCATCTAAAGAGCATCAAAGCATCCATCTAGCTTCACACAAGGGACAAAGGACTGATTATTCTGCATACATGTGCATAGAAGGGGAAGTTAATTTTTCCATGCATAAATCTATTTACATCTTCTACATCTAGCTATCACTCTCTATCACATGCATTGCACATAAGAATTACCTAGGGCATGATTCTACACACATGTGTAGAACTACATGGAGTCTGAAATGTAGTGCAGCACTAGAATCATAAGTTCACTCAGTCGGGTGACCGTCGGGGTTGATCTAAATCCTCATTTGCATTATTTATTTTTTAGAATTTGATTTGTTTTGGGTTTTGTAGGTGAATATTGTTTTCCATGATATAGGAAACATTTGCAAGCAATGTATGATATACTAGCGACAAACAACAAAGATCAGTGAAAACCTTGTGACCTTGCGAAAATCAAATTTGAGCTTCTACACAAACCCTAGCACCCAAATAGGGTTTTTGGCACCTAGGCACCCCAATACCAACCCAAACGCCCTAATCCAGCAATATCTAACATCTTTGTAATTTTTTAAGTGGCGTTGTGACAGTTTGTTGGTGCTCAATTTAATCTTGCCCTATTCGTTCAAATACATCTCAGTCCGCATGGTTTGAAGTTTTCTCTATCTCCCTGTATTGATTGCGTGAAAGCTTCTTCTTTCATTTGGTTGCCATGATCAGTCCTTTCCTTTGGTCAAGGATCACATTAAGTCCAGATATTTTTTTCCGTTCCTCTGTCCATGAGAAAGAATTTGTAATTTGGGTGTGAATTCAGGTTTTCCTCTTCCTTCTATTTTTCCACAGTCATGTTTCCCTGTCAATTTTTTGTCCCAACATCCGTGGAAACGTGGTCCTTTCTGATTGGATGCAGCCCAGCAGGTCTTTTTGGTGAAATTTACCACTTTTGTCACATTTGTAAAAAATACCAAATTGGCCCCGCAGCCCCGATGGTCTCTGATTGGCTATTCAGCAAATATGAAGCGGCAGGGAAAAAGTCTTACTTTGACCCTGAAGAAGGACACATGGCAGTTTTCATGTTATAAGCAGGCAGGCGGATCGGTGGAACATTTTAAAAAAAAATTCCTCTTTGTATGAGGGAGAAAAGTTATGAAATAACCCGCAACTCCACTGGGGCTCGCATCAAAATTTAGAAGCAGAGAGGCGGGTCGCCGAGGCATTTTGAAACTTTAAGGCTTGCTTTAACTCAAAGCTTGTCCACGTGGAGGGCTGGCGTTCATTTGAAATTTGCCTCTGGGTCATACCTTAGCAGTTGCGCCAAGGAGACACGTAAAGGCTTCCGTTGGATCCTCTCTATACTTAAACTTTTTAAGAAAATTTCTAAGGCATGGGACACATGGAGGGCATGCGCTTGTTTGGGACCTGCCCCTATACTTTACTTTTGAAGAAGCACCTAAGGGACACATGGAGGTTTTCGCTGGGTCTTCCCATACTTAGACATTTCAACGACCGAAGAAACTTTCTCAAACCCTAGGCACGTGGCACTTTCCACTGGTCCTTAAACATTTTCAAAAACTTTGCTAGACTTAGACACGTGGTGAGCTCGCACTTGTTTAGGGTCTTCACTTTTGGGGACCATATCAAAAGTGCGCCAAAGAGACATGTGGAGGCTTCTGCTGGCTCCTTTTTATACTGAGAATTTTTCAAAGGCCAAAAGGTAATTTTCTAGGGCCCAGGGAATGTGGAGAGCTTGTGCTCGTTTGAGGTCCCACCTCTAAAATTCATCTTTGATGTTGTGCCAAACAAACATGTGGAAGGCTCGTGCTCATTTGGGAACTTGCCTCTATACTTCACCTTTCTAGTTGCACCAAGGAAACACATGGAGGTTTTCGTTGACTACTCTTTGTACTTTGCTAACTTAGACTCACAGTACAAGTATGTGGAATAATCCATGGGTGGACATTAATTTATGAGAGGCACAAATGTAGGCATCCATGCGAGGGAAATCATTTCTCAAGGTGTTTTCTCGAGGGTGAAAAGGATTGCTTATCAGATCCAGTTGTACAGAGCCACCTGAAAATGATTAAAGAGGGGATTTCTCGCATAATAGAATAAAAGAATGATAAGAAGGACTATCAAAAATATATGGCATGGCATCCCAGTCATGGTTGAAGGTCTGAGAAACGTGATCATTTCATGATCTTTCCACCTGGCAGCTTCAGGTGTAAACTTGTTAAACATCACTTTCTGAGACAAATTGATAACAAGTAAAGGATTCCTTGAATATTCTTCTTTTTGGGGGGAAATTTGGGATGAGTGAGTGAGTGAATTGTATAAATGCAATGAGAATACTCTTGTAAAGGGTTGGGGGTTTAATTTTCATGAGAAAATTTGAGAAATCCCATCTTCTTGAGAGACCATCCGAGAAACCTATTAATTTCTTGTGCTTTAGATTTCAATCACGTCAAGATGGTTACGAGTGTCCAGCCATTGACAAGCTCTAAGAATGTTCAAGAAAATTTCCCCTACTGATAAATCTAATAGATCTTGAATTAATTTGTGTTAATCTTGGGAAAAATTGTGTCTTATTTTCTTTACGATTGTTTTCAAATGGTTTTGATGTTTCTATTACAATCTTGTGTTAAAATCCCTCTAAATCACACAGGATCTCATCCTTGTGATAATTTAGTGGCATTTGAAATTTCATTATGAGAAGATCCTTCATCCTGTGATGAGATAAACAATTTAAAATCACTTTACTGTCATTTTATTGATAAAGATTGTCTGTAAGCCTTTGAGTGTATCTTAAGCGTGAGAAACCAAGTGTCTTTAATGTTTAATTGAGTCTTTAGCCTGAGCCTTCATGTTGAATTCTCAAAGATTGTGTGAAATTGTGCAGATCTAGGGCTCCATTGATGCACACCTTCTAGTTGAAGGAATATTTTGGCTATTCTAAAGCATTCTGTTTGTTATTCTTCCAATTATTACAAAGGTTCTCAAAGATCTAGTGAAATCAACTTCATCTTGCTTAATCCCCACCAAAAATTTCAATTAACCATGAATCCTACTAGAAGTACTCCTATTTGTGCTGTGTATCCACAAATGAACAAATTCTAATGCAAAAATACACAGAAGTAAGCAAGTTTTAAGTTTCTTTAGTAACCTGAACCGTGCTCAGAAAATATCACCATTCTTTAATAGTGATAACTCGTGAGAGTTAAATTGTGGCGTATTGATCATATTTTCTCAAGGTTCCCTTGAAAATTGTGCAAAGAAGGATCCCTTTCTGTCCTTCACTAGTAGAGGTTAAAAAATGGGTCCTCTCACCCTGGTTGAAAGGCACGACCTAAAGTAATGAGGATAGATCAAATCATTTTATATGGTGCTATCCATTTCTCCAACACTCAAGTGAAAAAGATCCAGACGAATCTCCTCCCCGGCTACAAAACAACTCATAATATAATCTATTTATCTCTCAGTGTCTTGTTAAATCTATGATGCTACTCAGCTTTCAAGGGAGAATCAATTTGGATACCAACATAGTCTACCATCTCTTTTTTCTTGTTTTCCAGCATAGAGCATTTCAAGATTCAGATAATATCAGCTAATTCATTCTTATCTATTTATTGCACTTGGGGTTTCTATTTCATTAGGTTATATACTTGCATTGTATCATTTTTTACTCTGCAATATTTAGATTTAATATTCAGATTTTATTAAATCACCTGGATAGTAGCGGTGGGTTTTTGTGTCCTCCCCTATGCGCTAATGTCATGTGGGCATAAATAATCAATTTCTTAGTTCAACACAATCTTCAATAATCTACAACACAGTTCTCTAGTAAAAGGCACTTACCTCCAATTACAAAATGCATCCTACTATAATTAGTTCCAATCAAAACAAATCGGAACAAATCAGGGACATACCATCTGTAGTGGTTCTTATTTGGGAAACATCATGGAAGGAGATAAAATCTATACCTCTCTCCCCAACACTCTTATATTGGTGTGAGATAGCCCAAAAAACTCGCCTTCGGTGTGAGATCTCCAAAAATCTCGTTCTTCACGTGAGATCACCCAAAATCCTCACCATCAATAACAAATTTAACAACATCTCCAAGCAAAATAGGACAAATTTCTATCTCATACTCTCTATTACATATCAAGTGCACACTTTCCTTTTACAAACTTTTACACTTTTTACTTACTTGTACATGCATTACTTTGATTTCTCATATACAGGACTTTGATTACTTTCTCGCTCTTCTTTTACAAGTTCGTCCTTAATACACAACAAGAAGTAGCTTACATCAGCAAGTAAAAGCTCACAACAACATGTACAAGCCACTCATACGCTTCACCCCTAGGTTCTACCTTCCCTTCCTAGTCTCCACGCTTCACTTGTCCACTTGGCACACTATCTACCACACTCTCTACATGATTACAAGGTAAGCATATTCTATTTGCTATATGGTATCCAATATTTACTGAACAAAATAAAGTGGGGGGAAATATAGACACAAAACCTATGCACTTGGGTACATTTCTAGGTCTTAGAGCATACTAATATGTGTGTGTGTGTGTGTGTGTGTTTGATGCCTAAGAAATAAAACTAGTGATTGAAAACGTCTTTTGGGTCTTTTGTTTCGTTTATTATACTTTTATTGACCTTACACATCCTACAACCCTGTCATTACTTTACTAATTTATCTTTTTATGACCTCAGACACTAGTGCTTAGGCACTTCTAAGCCTTTCTCCTCTTTTCTCACTCTTTTGGGTCTCTTTTACTTCTTGGGCATCTTTTATACTTTTGGGTCGGCCTTCCTGTTGTCAATTACGAAATTCAAACAAGTGAATCATATATATGCATATTTATAGCTCTCAAATAAAGGGTCGAGCACTAAGCATTACATATTATCACCTAAGATTGCATATAAAGACACAAGAGCATCAAAATTATCCATCTAGCACACTAACTCAAGGGACAAGGTTTACATCACTTCTGTATACACAACATAGGAGGGGAAGTTTATTCTATTATGTCTCGCACATTCTATACATCTTCTACATTTTATATCTAGCTCATTATCACTATGAAAATTGCACAAGGGCATCCTAGGGCATCATTACACACACATTCACACATAACTAAATGGATTATGATATGTAGTGCATCGCTCGGTATTAAGTTCACTCTTCGGGTGACCACCGGGGTCAATCTGACTCCCTATTCTCAATCTTATTTTTTATATTTGATGTGGTTTGTGGGTATGTGAAGCTAGGTATATTTTTTTATAGGTTAATAATAAAATTGTCAATATTGAATCAATATTAGAGTGACAAAAGGAAGCCAACAATGAAGCTCCTCCTGCACAGAAAATATCAAATCTGGAACATTTACACAGACACTAGCAAATACTGGCCATGGTTGCAGAAGTGGATGGAGAATGAGGAGGTAGAAGTGACTGTGAGGGAGGAGGTGCAGATTTAGATTCCAAAGCCTTGACTGCAAGAGATAAGGCCTCTCCAGTTGAGCAATCAGCAAATGGTGAAGACAGAAGCTGGCTTCCTCCTTCTTCCAAATTAATTTCTCCTATTTCTAGTGGTGTTGGTGATTCTGGTACATTTACCGTTTTAGCTGGAGAAATAATTGAAGAGATTTGTCTTTCTTTCCTCTTCTTGGGAATCCTGATTTTTATAGGCCCCCCAGAAGATTCTTTGTCCTTTTTCTTTTTGGAGGGCCCCACCTCCGAAGCAGCCAACTTTGGAAACTTGTCATCTTTAAAATTCATTCCCCAAGAGGAGAGCCATTTTTTGGTGCAAGCAAGAATGAGAGCCGACCTATCTGTAATAGAGGCTTTTTCACTGGCTGACCAATCAATAGGTGGGAAAACGTATTGATCCTCCTTTAGTCCATCATAGGAAAGATCCAACACACTTTCATTGTTAGTCGTGCCATCTGGCAAATCAGAAAGCTCCAGCGTCTGAATCTCAGCAATAGTTAATCTGCTATGATCCTTCCTGCGAATGGCAACCTCATTACGTAGATCAACCCATATATCCTCAATGTCAGGCCTATGCAGATGTTGGGCTCCATAGGCTCTAAGCACTCCTCGGATGTCAAAACCATCCCGAGACTTCATATGCTTTTTCAATTTTTCCTGAAGTTCGCATTCAACATTTTTGGCCTTTGCTACTGTCGAGCAAGTATATCTCCCGATAGAAATTGGGAAGGATACAGCTGCCTTATGCTTGCTTTGTTGGAATTTGTGAAAATCCAACAGCTGTCTGATCAATTCTATCAATATCAATCTATCCCCTGGATAGCGAGGCAGACGGAAAGGCTCTCCCGAGTACATGACTGTTCAAAGATATGTAAACTTCTTGAATTGCAAGAAGATACACCCCCATTTGGATACTTCAGTCCAAGCCTCATCTGAGACTCTTGTCTTTCTTAGCCCTGGGTTCAGCCGGCAGATATTCTCGTAGAAGAAGGCATCATTTACCCTTCTAAAATGTTCTTTGGACCCCTTCTTTGTTATTTGAGGGAAATATTTATAAACTGGGTTTGTCGTTCTGCTTCCCTTAGTATCCATCTCGGGATAGTTCCTCATCCCGGCTGCTGCGTAATCCACATATGAAAACATATAAAAATTTCCAGTCGATAAGACCGTCGTCATCTGAGAATCAATTTCATTGCTGATAAGGGTCCCCCAATCAATCCCTTGCTGATTCTTCTTGATGGTGACCATAAACTGATACATCCATCCATGAAATACATTTGATTCAGGAAAGCCAAAAACCCGGCTCAGCAGGGTGATAATATCATTGATTTCTTGTATGAAATCACATCTGGGGATAGTCCTTGGAAATCTAGATACTGCTGGTTTAGCCTTGACCAGGAACTTCTTGTTGACATCCTTAATGTAGTCTTCCTTATTACTATCCCAGGCCTTCTGAGCCGACTTGATGTTCAGGTCCCCATACTCTTCGAAATTAGGTAGTTTTAGAAGATCATCAGAATATGCTCCATCTAGCCTGATCACTACCTCACCAGCCTGGCTCTTCACGGAATGAGAAACCGAGTCATAACTAGATGCACAAGCCAAAACAAATTCTAGACATTGGGCAGACACGGGAAAGCCTGCTGTAAGGGGCAAGCCACTGTTAGCTAAAGCTGTCATCCATGGGGTTTGAGAGGAACTCTTCACCCTATTCCAGAAGTCATCCATATCTATATTGCCAAGTTCAGTGTCCCTGATATCATAATTGCAATCAATATATGATGGAGATTCTGGCTTCTTGAATTTGTACTTCATCCTGCTAGATTTCTCGGCCTTCTCCTGAGATGGACCAGGGTCCGACATGAAGAATGTTGGAGGGAGAAAGGCTTGAAACTCAGGAGATGTTATCCACACTGAAAATCCCGATCGACTGAATATGCCGGAAGAATAGAAGAGTCCGACACGCTGAGGAGGATGTCGGAAAACCCTGAGAACCCGACAAGTTTGATATGTCGGAACTTTGGCAAGGCCCGACACTTGCGTTGATGACGGGAACTCGGAGATACCCGGCACTTGCTTTTGATGTCGGAACTTTGAGAAACCCCGACACTCTGCTACTGTCGGAACTTTGGGAAAGCCCGGCACGTCTGTGTTGGTGACGGATACAGAAGAAACCCCGACACCTGTTGTGGATGTCGGAACTGGAAGAAAACCCGACACTTCAATATACTTCGGAACTTTGAGAAAGCCCGGCGCGCCAATCCGTCAATACACTTCGGGTCTCCGGCTCTGTAAAACAATCTTCAAAACCCAAGAAGAAAAACAGGGTTTTTCGTTGAATTCCAAAACATGTAATCTCCTTCTTTTTTATTATTCATGTTCCATGCATATAATAGAACTTGGAAGAAACAGCACCAAGGGATAGTCTCAAAAGAGATAAACCCTAGAAACCTAAAACCCTTTCCAAAGCAACACAGAAAGAAGAAGGAAAGAAACCCTTCAACACCCGGCAAGAAATTGGGAATAAAATACGCTCAATCGATCCATAAAAACCAAGAATAAAGAAGGGAAAGAAAAATACCTTCAATTCGAGAAATGTAAGATCGAAAACAGACGATCCAATCGAGCAAGGTGAGTTTTCAGGTTTTGAAAACGGAAGAGCACGCACAAAAATTCCACGAATTAAAAATACGAATGGTAAGAATGACGTGGAAATCCGCATATTTATAAGAAAATTGGTAATTAATACACTTCAGCTCGGCACGTGCCAACTCACCGACCACTCGGCATGAATGCCATGTCAGCATGTTTGGGAGGTCCGAAAACCCGACACGAGGGGACTTAGTGCAATTCGGGTTTCGGGTATCGGAAAGCATGAGGCATAAAACATGAGGTGTTTAGATGTTACATGGCTCCAAAAACCCGATACAAAGGATTAAGCGGACTTCGGGAATCGGAAAACATGGGGCATAAAACATGTTTTGGATTACGGATGTTCCGATGCGTCGGGGGTCCGAAAACCCGATTTTCTCAATACAAGGTGGGTTTCGGGTTTCGGAAGACAGTCGACATAAAGCATGTTAAAACTCATGTCAAGCTGTTGGTAAAACCCGAAAACCCGATTTTCTTAAAAAGAGGCCAAAATGCAAAATCAACTTCGAAAATTTCATAGGGGTTATCCGATCGTTTTGTCGTGAACTCAAAACGGGGATAACACTTATTGATACCTAGGTTTTTTTTTATACATCCATGAAATCCATGTATGAGAATAAAACTTTGTTGAGTATGTGTGGAAGCACGGTATTTCATGTTTGTAAGTTTGGATGTGCAAGCCTAGTGTGTTGCATGTGTGAGGCAAGATCATGAGAAATTTCATGGTAGCACGTTGTAAAATTATAGAGTGTTCTATTTTCTATCTTGTTCGTACTAAGGGGGAAATCTTAGTAAACTACTTGTTAGTGCTCACATTGGTGAGCTAATATGTTTGTAAGTGAATAAATATATTGTGAGAATAAATAATATATATGTGTAATATATGTGAGATTAATGTGAGTTGTTGTAACAAATCAAAAAAGAATAAGGTATGTTATAGGATTGTGTGAGAGATTTTAGGGATGTATTAGTTGTTTGATGCTTTGACTTGACTCCTAATATATAGGATATCAATGTTTATAAGTAAGCATTGGATTTTATTGTGTGCATTAGTGATGCAGGAGCATCACATGAGAATTAGGAGACTGTATGTATTGTGGAATTTTGGCTAAATGTTATAATGTGCACAAGGTTTATAAGGGTCAACCAAGTACAAGAAGCACTTAAGAATTTTTTAACGAGTGTGAAGGAGTGTGTAGAAGTTTTTACACAAAGGTTTGAGACTACAAATTTCATGATAAAAATGGTGCATGACAATAGTGCAAGAAAGAGTGTGCACAATAGTTTGTTGTGTTTTTTCATAAGTATGGATGTGTAGGAGATTTGTGGAGGTGCATAAATAGCTTGCGAGGATTGCAAAGTCAAGAAAATGGGGAATTTTGTGGATATTCTCATGAGGATAGTGTGTAATAGTTAAGGAAGGTACTAAGGAATAGAACCAAAAATGAAAAAAGAGGTAGGTGAGAGATGACAGGTAGTGCACGTGGAAAACAAAAGGGGATGAGCAGGTGAAATGAACACTCTAAAATATTCTCTCAACTACCAAATAAAGGACGTTGCATTAAATTAATAAATGGGAATTTCAAATTTGGAAAAAAATGGGAACAAAGGTCTGTAAAAGCTAGTTCAATGTTTCAATTGGGATTTTTTTGTTGAATCCATGAAGGAGTGGGCCAAATTTGGGTGAGAATATTGAATTTCATATTGTTTATTTCCCCTTGTTATAATTATTAGAGTCTATTACAAGATTTTCAACTGTCCCAAATAGAGGGAGCGTTAGATGTAGATGTCATTAAGGCTTGAATATAATGAAATATGTGTATTGTTGAGTTTATTTCTATTGAGTTATACTATGTAAATGGTGGAGGATCATTTCAGTCTAAGAAACAAGTTTTCAAGTGGTATTAGAGTGCAGATACAAATCTTGGAAGGAGGTTAAGGAGTGTGAATACTATATAATGTTAGTTGTGAGACAACTAGTCAAAGGAGCAAGATGTCACTGAGAAGAGTTATCAGCATAGGTGCAACAAAAGTAGAAAACATAACTATTATGGGTGTGCTAGAACAAGTTATTATAAAACTAATAGGTGTAAGGACTAGGATTGAAGTTTTCAAAGAAGATCGACAAAGAGGGTTTGTGCGACAATATACTCAAAGTGAAGATGAAGGTGTAGTGGGAGTTGAGAGAAATGTAAGAGCCACTGAAGGTGAATCACATGAGGAAGAAGAAGAATTTATTGATAACAAGGAAGCACGATTATTGCAAGATATCTCAATAATGGTTCAGGGGTGAAGATGGATGTTCCTTCATTTTCTAGGATATTAGAGCCAAAACAATTTGTAGATTGGCTTGCATGGATGGAATGATACTTTGAGTTTGAAGATATGACATACCCATTGCAGATCAAGGAGTCATAAACTAAGCTGCAAGAGAACACAACACTATGGTGGAAGGAGATTCAAAATAACTATTGAAGGAGAGGAAAGGAAAAAATATTGCATTAGGATTAGATGGTCACAAAGATGAAGAGTAGGTTCTTTTCCTATGATTATCATATGTGTCTATTTAAGAAAAAAAAACTTGAAGCAAAAGGAGATGTCTATTAAGGATTACACATAGGATTTTCACTTGAACATGATTAGATATGGGCATACTTAAGTTAACCAGGATAAGGTCATGAGGTATATATATGGCTTGAGGTTTGGCATCTAGTAAGAGTTGATTCTTTAGTGCATTCAAATTATAGAGTATAATTATCAATTATCCTTCAAAGTAGAAGAAAATATTATGTGCAGGAGTCAAAACATAGCCATAAGGGGAAGCTATAATGTGCACGATAGAGATAGAACCAGTCGTGGATATAGCAAGCCCCAAGAAGATGAGTGCAATAATGTGAAAACACGTACCCAATGTATTATTCAGGATGAAGGAGCATCATACTCTTCAAGAGGGAAAGGGAGATTTAACTGAGGTAGGGGAAGAGGATTCTTCAAAACGTGTTTCAAGTGTGGAACCATTGGACACCATGTGTATGAGTGTCCTAATGTGCAAAGTGAAGTAACCAATAGACACATAGAAGTTGGTGTACACATAGCGCATGACGATGTGGAGTTTTACATATAATTCTAAAGGGCTAGAGCGTAGAGAGGATTTGATGATAAGGAAATTATTACTTAAGATTGTGCATAGTTAAGACGAGCATGAGAAAATAAGTAACTTGTTTAGGATGTTATGCAAGTCATGAGGGAATGTTGCAAGGTGATTGTTTAGAGAGGGATCACAAACAACCTTGTTTCCAACAATATGGGGGAAAATCTAGGGATGAATAATATTGTGCATCCTAATCCTTACAAATTTTCATAGATGTAAAAGGGGCACCAAGTGTGGGTGAATGAGAAAAGACTTGTTAAGTTCCAAATTGGGAACTATTGCGACGATGTGATGCAAACGGATGTTTTTCCCTATTGTTAGGAAGGTCATGGTAGTATGACCAAAAAAAATCCATGATAGGTGTACGAATTTTATATGCATATAAAAGGATGGGATAAAGTTTTAAATAACCCCTTTAAAGGAAACTGATGAAGGTGAAGTTTTGAGTGGAGTTTATGCAAGAGTTTTGGTTGTGTCAGGAAAGGAATTCTTGCAAGGAGTGGAAGAGGAGAAAGCATGTTATACACTTGTGTTAAGAGATGTGCACAAGGAGTGTGTAAAGGATGAGACGATCCCAAGTGAAGTGTGTGGAACACTGACATAGTGACATAAGACATTCCACATGTATTATCGTCAGTGCATAGTATAAGTCATCAAATCAATTTGATAGGACGGTTAACTCTACCAAACAAAACATTGTACAAGTAGACTCCAAAGGATAATTTGAATGTGCGTAAAAAAGTGCAAGAGCTACTGGATAAGGGTATTGTACATGAAAGTTTGATTTTGTGTGCAGTACCTGCAATACTAGCACCAAAGAAGGGAGTAAAATGGTGCATGTGTGTTGATTTCTGAGCCGTCAACAAGATCAAAATCAAGTATAGTTTTTTATTACCTATGATGGATGATATGATAGATTTCCTTAGTGGAGTGTGATACTTTCAAATATTGATATGAAGAGTGGAAATCACCAAATTCACATCAAAGAAGATGATGAGTGGAAGGAAAAATTCAAAACAAAAGAAGGCTTATGTGAGTGGTTAGTCACGCCCTTTGGGTTAGCCAATTCCCTTAGCACCTTTATGAGACTGTTGAAAAAAGTGTTGAAGTTATACCTAGGGAAGTTGTTGATCATCTACTTGGATGACATATTGGTGCTCAGAAAGACAAGGGAAGACTACCTTGACCATTTGTGCAAGGTGATGAAATGCTTGCAAGAGGAGAAATTGTTAGTAAATATAAAGAAATGTATTTTATTCATGAAAAGTCAGTTTACTTAGGTTTCATGATATCGTGAGAAGGATTGTGAATGGACCTAGAGAAGGTGTGCATAATAATGGAGTGTGTGTCACTGAGGAATTTGATTGAGGCGCGAATCTTTCATGGATTAGTAATATTCTATACGAAATTTATTCAGAACTTCAGTGGAGTGTGTACAACGATCATAAAGACTATGAAGGGTGATCGAAAATTATTTGTGTGGATAGAAGAGGCAAAGAAAAACTTCTAGAAATATAAGTAGAGGATTACAATGCAACCATTTCTAGCATTGCCAAGTTTTTTAAAGTTTTTTCAAGCTAATTGCAATATGATTAGAGCAGCCATATGCATATTAAGTCAAGAAGGGAATCCCATAGCCTATTTCAATGAGAAATTGAATGATGCTAGAAGGAGATACTCAATTTATGATCAATAATTCTACACAATTGTGAAATCACTAATGAAGTGGAAGCATTACTTGTTGTTGAGTGAGATTTTCTTGTACATTGATTATCAGGTGTTGTAGTTTATTAATAGTCAGAAAAAGATGAACCAACGGCACATGAATTGGGTGAAGTTCCTACAAAGTTACTCATTTGTGTTGAAGCATCGGAGTGGGAGGTCCAATAAATTTCTGGACGCATTAAATAAAAGATTTTTGTTGTTAAGAGAAAAGTGCAATGAGTCATAGGATTTGAGACCATAAAGGAACTATATGCGCAAGATGAGGATTTCAAGGAAGCATGGGAGGCATGTATAGAACTGGTGTGCATAGATAGAACATCATGGTTGGATTACTTCATTTATGAAGGAATGTTATTCAAAAGAGTGCATTTGTGTATACCTAAGAGTTCAATACCCTAAAATTTTATTAGAGAAAAGCACAGTGGAGGCTTAGGAGATCACTTTAGAAGTGAAATTTTTTTATCATAGCTCAAAGAGAGATACCATTAGTTCGGGATGAGTGTGGATGTGTGCAAATATGTACAAATATGTGGAGTTTGTCAATTGGAAAAGAGGTGCAAGCAAAATACCGGTTTGCATCAACCATTGCACGTACCTAAAAGGCCATGGGAGGATATTAGTATGGATTTTTTGTTGGGATTACCGAGAACACAAAAAATAAATGGCTCCATATTTGTGGAAATTGATAATTTTTCAAAGATGGCACATTTTATAGCATGCAAGAAGACTAGCAATGCAATTGGAAGAAAATCTATTCTGCAAAGAGAGAGAGTGGTTGCATGGATTGTTATTGAGTATAGTGTCAGAAATGGATACAAATCTTCTATGTCATTTTTGGAGGACCGTTTGGAAACAAATGGGAACGAAACTGAATTTATTTCAGGATACCTTCCATGTATTGATGGACAAATGGAATTGGTTAATAGAATTCTAGGAAAATTATTACACAACTTGGTAAGAGGAAAGCCAAAGTAGTGGGATATGGTGTTAGCACAAATTGAATTCACCTATAATGACTAAAAGAATAGGAGCACAGGGAATGCTCCATTTCAAATTGTCTATGGGAAAATCCCAAGATTAGTCATAGAATTGTCTGAAGTTGTGGATAACAAGAGCATAAAATTGGAAGACTATACAGAATATATGTATAAGGTTCATGAAGAAGTACACAATGGATTAGAGAAGAGTAACCAAGGTTATGAGGATAACGCAGATGAGAAACAAAAAGCAAAGGAATTAGAAGTGTTTCATAGGGATCTAAAGAAACAAAACTTCATCAGAGCACCCAGAACTAAAAGAAAAATCAATCAGAAAAGGAGAGCAGACTGTTAAGTTACAGAACCTCCACTCTGTGTAGAGTAGCAGTTGCGTACCCACCCCTCTGCACATAACAGAGGTTACGTAACCACCAATCTGCGTTGACTGATAGTCTTGTCACTAATGAAAAAAATTCACTAACAGTCGTGGATTTGAAGCATCCAGACTATGTCTCTTCCCTGTACGACCCTTCCCATTCTCTAGTGCACAAGAAGACATAAGAATCAGCTATAAATACAAGAACAAGTGGATTCGGGTCATCAATTCATGGGAGAAGTGAGCAAGAAGAATTTGGTGCTGGAATTGAATTGTAGAAGCAAGGTGAAAGTGCAGAGAAAGAAAGTACAGAAGGTGGAAGTAACATTGTTGTCTTCCTTCAACTTCTTGTAATCTATAATTAATTTAATTAGCCAATATATATAAGTGGGAAGAAAGAGAAATTTCCCTTCTCGACTGTTTTTCCCTCAAATTGGGGGTTTCCATGATAAAAATATTGTGTTATGCATTGAATTGTTCATTTTATTTACTACAAATAGTTCTAAGCACTGAATTTCATTCACTAGCTTTCAATATTCTGTCATTTTCAAATAATTGGAAGTAGGAATAGTATTTTTATGGTCTCATAAATTTCCAAAGTAGAGGTTTACAGATCATTTTGGTATCAGAGATGACAATTATATCCAAGGGACTGTGGTATTTGTTCTTGTGTGATTTATATGATAGTGACAAGGTCCAAAGGTGAAGAAGTATTACCTTGTGATCCAAACATATCTACAAAGAAGTGGAAACAAAGGGTTAGAGATCAAATGGAAGAAGAGAACGTGATCTGTATAATTGAGGTTCTAGAACGCATGATGGATAGGGTGTTTCAACACCAAAGATAACTCTTAGATCTGTAAAAGATGACATCAATTAAGAAATATTGCATAGAATTAATGGTTCAAGATTTGGCTGAAACGTTTGGCATAGGAAAGAGCCATATTGAGGAAGAAGATGTGGAAGAGTATGAAGAAGATACTCCAGTTGAAAGAGATAAGGTAAAATCTGATCATACTCCTTTTAAAGTTGAGATAAAAAGCTTTGAAGGACAAGTAGATGTTGAATTGCTTGATAAATGGTTTTAAAAAATGGAGGTTTATTTTAGTGTACATAATGTCACTGAGACGCAAAGGATCACCTTTGCACGTCTAAAAATGGAAGGAATGCTTTGGTTTGGTAAAAAACCCATCAAGTCACTTGTGAAAAGAAAAATCGGCCTATTGTAAGTTCTTAAGAGGGCTTTCAAGAATTGCTTAGAGAAAATGTTTGTCATGTTGGCCATAAAACTGACCAGATGATTAAATGGTAGTATTTTCGACAAAGCAGTGGTCAAAGTGTGTATGATTAAACTATGGAGTTTTAGAGACAAGCCATGTTGCTCAATATGGACTTGGAGGATGAGGATATTCTAACCAAGTATTTAGGAGGACTTCACACTCACCTTCTAAGGAAAGTCATCTCCATGAAGCCCAAGGATCTCAATGAAACATGTGTTCAAACATATTACATTGATGATGAGAAGAAGAAAGGAGAAGCAGATTCAAGGACAAAGAAGTCAAAAAATCTTCCAAAGAAAGAGCAGGGACAAACAAGTAACAAAGGTAAATGGAAAGGAAAAGGTAAAAATACTGCTACCACTTTGAATACTTATAAAGATCCTAAGAATTTTGATATCAATGTTCATACTAACGCTACATTTTGAAAGTTACATCCAGAATTGCATCTAAAGAGCCAGAAAAAGAATTATAATAAATCCATGACATCTGTAAAAATAGATGGGGATGTGGAAATAGAAGATGATTCTGATGTAGACGAGAGGATAGGGTGCACACCCACCAACATGGATAGCCAAGAACAAGAGGAAAAGATGAGTAAGCTATCTCATATCAAAATCCAAATCAAGAGGACTAAGGTAAAGTTACAAAACCTCCACTATGTGCTTTGGTTCTCAATCTAATTTTATTTCTGATGCGGTTGTAAAGAAGTTTGGTCTTGAAACTTATGAGCATCCACATCCTTATCCTTTGGGATGTGTGAATAAGGGTGTAGAAATTTAGGTAACAAGAAGATGTAAGTTCAATTTTGGGATAAATTCTTAGTATATAGATGTATTAGAGGCTGATATAATTCCACTTGATGCATTTGATGTTGTTTCCGGGAGTCCTTACTTGTATATCATGGATTTTATATTCATAAAGGGAGAACCGGTATAGATGGGTCAAGGATGGAGTCATTTACAACATCTGGGCACACCAGTGTAAGTCAAAACTTGCAATGGTAAGTGTTAACCAAAAAAAGAGACTAATTCAAGAAAATCATAATCAGTTTTGTTTACTTTTATTGAAAGATAAACAAGATGGGGATCGTGGAAATTTTAGATATTTCTAACAAACGGATGAAGGATTTAGATAGCATAATCCAGTATTTTTCATGAAGTATTCAAGACTCCCAGTAGGTTACCACCAAAGCCAGAGGTAGATCAGGAGATTCAACTATTGTCAGGGTCCCCTCTACCAAATATCAGATTGTATCAGCAATCCTTGCTAGAGAGTACATAGGTAAAGAAACAACTCCACGAGCTATTAGATCAAGGGGTAATATGTCCAAGCACATCTCCGTGTGGTTCTCCTATTATGATGGTTCCAAAGAAGGATGGTTCTTCGAGAATTTGCATCAACTACCATGCTTTGAACAAGATTATCATAAAGAACAGATATCCACTCCCACGCATAGATAATCTCTTGTACTAGCTTTAGCATGAAAAAATCTTCACAAATCTGGATCTCAAGTTTGGTTATCACGAATTCAGAATGAAGGAGGAGGATATATGGAAGACTGCCTTCAAAACAAAATAGGGTTTGTATGAGTGGTTAGTACTTCCATTTGGTTTATGTAATGCACCCACTAAATTTATGAGATTGATGAGTGATTTATCACGGGAATTCATAGATTCATGTGTCATTTTTTATCTAGACTATATTCTGATTTTTAGTGCCACATGGGAGGAACATCTAACACATTTGCAGCAAGTCTTGCAAGTTCTCAAGGAGAAAAAACTATTATGCAATATGAAGAAGTGTGAATTTTCTAAACAGACACTTTCCTATCTTGGGCACGTGGTTGGAGGAGGAGAGCCATGAGTGGATCTGAAGAAGGTGGAAGCCATCACTAATTGGCCAACACCAATGGGAGCCACAAAGACTAGGAGTTTTGTGGGATCAGTACAGTACATGACGAAGTTCATTCCACGTTTCTCTGTTATTGCAGCACCTCTACACACAGTGGCCCTAAAGAGTAAAGGGTTTGAATGGGGTAAGGAACAGACAAGGATTGTGAGTTATTGAAATACAAAATTAGTCATGCTCCAGTACTTTATCTTCCTAATTTTCAACATCCCTTTGAAGTATAGACAAATGTCATTGATTATGCTATGAGAAAAGTGTTGCTACAGGGAGGTAAGCCAATACGTTATCATTCAGAAACTTTCACTTCAACAATTAGATGATATTCGGTATATGATAAAGATATGTATGCACTAGTTCAGGCAATAAAGAAATGGAAACATTATTTTTTGGGTAAAGAAACTATTGTGCACACTGACCAAAAACCTCTCTAGTATTTGCAAGAACAATCTAAATTTCAGCAAGCAAGGCACTATAAGTGGATGGGATTCCTTTAGCAATTCCATTTGGTAATCAAGTACAATAAAGGAAGCATGAATTTGGTGGCATACATGTTGTCTAGGCCACCCACATAGGAGAAAATATCTAGTTTGGCTGCCATGTCTCATATTGATCCCTTCACGAAGGAAGCTTACGAAGAGGCATATTCTCAAGACAAAGATTTTGGGGTGACATATCAGCAGTTGCAGTCCCAAGGGGCTGTAAAGACGGGTATTGAAGATTGTTATCTTAAAGATGGGCTGCTCTACTGATGGGGGAAGTTGTGTGTTCCAAAAGAAGAAAGGATTCTATTGATGATGGAAGCACATATCTCAAAAGTACCAAGACATTTTGGTGTTAGTAAGACCATAGTTCACTTACAAAGGTACGTGTACTAGCCCAATATGTAAGAAGAAGTATCTAAATTCATAAGAGGATGTAAACTTTGTTGTAAAAGAAAGCCTAAAATTAGGAAGGAAGGTCTATATATGCCCTTGCCAACCCCTAATTGGCCTGGAGAGGATATCTCTATGGATTTTGTAGGAGGACAACCTATGTCTAAACATGGTCCTGATTATTTATATGTTGTTGTAGATAGATTGAGTAAAATGTGAATTCTTATGGCATGTAAAAAGACAATAAAAGCAAGTGATGTAACTGAAATTTTCTTTGCTAATGTATGGGTGCACTTTGGTTTGCCAAAGTCTATTGTGTCTAATAAAGATTCTAGGTTCTTAAGGAATTTTTGGACTACATTATGGGACAAGATGGACACCAAGTTACAGATAAGCACGGCCTTCCATCCCCAGACAAATGGACAAACGAAGGTGGTGAATAGGACTTTACTACAACTGATTAGAGGATACAATAGAAAATATACACGGACTTGGGACGAGTCCTTAGCCTAAATTCAAAATTCCTATAATAGGGCAGTACACACATACACTATATAATCACCTTTTGTAGCATTCTTAGGGTATCTACCTACCAATCCATTCGACATTATGGTTGGACAACATGAAGAAGGAGAGATACATGATTCAAAAGTGACTAAAGCAGCGAAGTTCGTCGAGAGGATCTGATAAATCCATCTCAAGGCGAAAGAATAATTAGAGAAGTATCAAGCCAAGTATAAGGCTCGACATGATCAACATCATAGAGAGCACAAAATTCATGTTAGAGACAAGGTTTAGCTTTACTTGAGCAAGGAGAGACTATAAGTTCAAGCTAGGAAACTCAAGCCACTATGGTATGGACCCTTCACCATACTGGAACAGGTTGGAGAGAACGCTTTCAAACTTGATTTTCCACACTTCATGTGGATGTACTCAATAGTAAGGGTAAGTGCAGGAAGTTGATGGACAAATATAGGGTCATCCGTGGACGTCATATTGCAAAAAACAGTGAAATCTCAACTTGTAGGGATTATTAGCTATACACGCACTTTAAATTAGAAAAATTTATATAAATATGAATCGTAGCATTTGGAATCTAGTTTCTAAAATACTAATTTTTGTAAAAAAATGGACAAGTTTAGCTATATTAAACACTTAAAATTATATGACTTTTTTTTTTTTTGAAAAAACTTATAAGATTGTAGTCCGTTTGCCAGCATTTTGGATGACCAAATCTTGTTATTTTTTTTATGATTTTTTCCGTGAAAGTGGTCTGAAAATATTTAGAAAATGGAGCGCTTTCTGTTTTCCCGCCATAACTATATCAAAAAATATCAAAATCAATTTTATTTTATTTTTAAGGTGTATAGAATTTGTCCACGCTTGGGATGGTATAAGTTTTATCATATTTTGATAAGCGAAACAAAAGTTACAGTCTTAAACGTAGACATGAACATTCACGGGAAAAAATGTCTTAAAGACCTATTGTTAGTAAGAAATTATAAAATGATATTTATCTTATTCTATTCACTTTAAAAACAATATTTCTACAAAGCTAAGAGTCTACCCTACGTGATGGCACCATTTTTGTGAAATGTTTTCAGTTTTTTAGCATGGTTCAAATCTTTGGAAGAGCAGATTTGAGGTTTTTTTACCTTTTGCACTTCATAATGACCTTCCATAGCTTTGGTTGGAGAAAAACAAAGATTTCCCGAGGCTTAGGTTCAGAAGATAGATCCGCGATCGCGGTTTTTTTTAACAATACCGTGAGCGCGCTTTATAAAGCGCGCTCGCAGTTCATAAATCATATTTACACACATCCCAATGTCTGAATTACCATGTGATTTTTACTCTCTGACCTTACCGTATGAATTACTATGAAATTCTGTCTTTTTCCAGGCACGTTTTTCTCATCACCGGAAGGAAAACATCATGGGAGACAAAAAACGAAGTCAAAAAAGGAAGTCATTAAGTAAAAAAACACCAAATGAATTAGAGGCCAACAAAATTGAAAATGTTGAGCGAATGTGGAAACTTCGTGAATCTAGAAGAGGTTCATCTTCAATCCCAACTATTGTAAGCAATGAAGAACTAGGTAATGTTTCTACTGTCAATGTTGAAGTTGAATTAAATACTCGTGATGAAGAAGTTTTTACTGTCAATGTTGAAGAAGAATTAAATACTCATGATGTAGAAAATGTTGAAATTGAAGGAGACAATGAAAATGTGAATAAGGAAATTCATGTTGAAACTGTAGACAAGTAAAATTTGACAAAAACACCTCCTAGGATTTTACATAAGAAACCTAATTTTTTTATTGAAATTGATGAAAACATTTTGAAACCAATGTCTAACAAACTTTCTGAACGACAAATCAGAAGAAAAGCCATTAAAATTTGGGATAATCATTTTAAAATTTTAAATGATTCCCAAAGATGTCAGTTGTTGGTTAGTTTGATGAAATTGATTAAAATGAGACCTACATTAAACACCTTATGATTGAAAACATCTAACATACGTGGTCAAACCTCTACAATTGTTGAAAACCTTCATGATGCATATCACACTGTTGGTGTCAAGAGACGCACTAGGGATAGTAATATTACGTGTCGTGTACTTGCTACTAGTGTTGTAAGTGAATCAATAAGAAAACAACATTTGATTACGCAAACAAGTTGAATGTTGCAAGTTAATCGAAAAACTCTAATGAAAGCAATTGAAAGACGTAATATCCTTCAATCACTCAATAATGTCGATTTTTGGGTATTTTCTGCTAGAGCACCACGTAAGGACAAAAATAATTCTGATGCTATAAGAGAAGTTGTTATTAAATTTTGGCATGATAACACTAGAGTTTCACCTAATAAAAGAGATGTTATAAAACGGAGAGTTAGTTCTACTAATCGTGGACCACATCCAAAGCATTTCTTAGATATGACTCAAACTCAATTTTTTCGTAAGTTTGAACAAGAGAATCTGGAAATTAAAATTAGTCAACGTTTTTTTTGAAATGTTGAAACCATTCTATGTGAAAATCAACTATGCTCGCACCACTTGTTGTTGTAGGCAACATGTTGAATTTGCGATGCATTATGCTAAATTTTTACGTATTTGTTCTATTTTTCATTCTAAAACTATGTTATCTGAATGTGGTGTTCAAGTTCCACCAATATCTTCCAGGGATTTCATTCCTACTATATTTTGTGAAAAAGAAGTTGGACAATTTTTTTTATAGTCAGGATTGTTTAGATAGAAGTTGTAGTACATGCGGCGGATTACCTAAATTGGAAAGTTGCATCCATGAGAAAATTGAAGGTGCAATAGGACATAATTTAGTTGAATTTGATAAATATAAATCAGTTGCATACCAGTTGAAAGATGGAAAAGAGTCGAAACGGTGTGAGCTAGTTACAGAACAAATGCCCATTTTTCAATTTATGAGAAAATTTAAGGATGAAATTGTTTATGAGTATGCAAGGCATACACATAGAGCTCGATGGTTGGATGAACAATTCAAGCTATGCAAAGACACATTTCTTATTTGTACTATTGTTTCAGTGGTCGATTTTACAGAGAATTACACATTGCAACCACAAATGGAGGTTCAATCGCAATATTACAACTCAGTACAAGTTGCCATTTTTGTGCATATAGCATTTCTACATTCTCCTGACAGTACAGAGAATGATCGAAAAATTTTAAGAGAGTACCACTTTTATATCAGTGATGATCGTACTCATTCTACTGAATTTGTGCAAGGGTGTTTCTAGTTATTTTATAGAAACTTGTCTGATAGGGACATCCACTTCAAACAACATTACATATGGTCAGATAATTACACGTCTCAGTTTAAGAATGCATGAATGTTTTATTGGATGAGCAGAATGCATGTCAAGATGGGTGTGCAACATATTTGGAGTTTCACTGAGATTGGACATGGAAAAGGAGAGCATGACGGTGCAGGGGCATGTGTGAAAAGAGCTCTTACAAGAGAAGAGTTGAAGTACAAAGATGGTGCTAAATTAAAAGATGCAAAGAGCATAGTGGAATGGTGTACTGACAACATGGCCTGAGGTTCTCAAGAAAATTCCACAATTTATAGATATTTTTGGTTGATAGAGGAAAAACATATTGCTAACTACGAGGATTGTATGACACTCACTGGGTCCAGTGATATGCACTCATTTTGTAGCTCAGACGCTACTTTGTGGGCCATATGGACAAGAAAGTTGACATGTTTTTGTGCATCTTGTATCGAATTTGTCACTGTTGAGTGTGATTCACAAGAATGGGTGGAAGGATGGATTTGTAGGCCTCTAACTCCGCTTCCTAGTTATCAACCTCCACAAGTATTACAACTTGTTTCTGCAGATGAAGTTACAATATGCAAGGACTTTCACGAAATTTCGATTTTGGTGCGACAAGGTATTTATGGTTATTTATTTAATTTTTATATTGAGTTATGTCCATTGAAATTTTAATATGTAATTTAAATTTGAGTTGTTCAACCTTGGTTATTTTTTTTAGGACATGTGTTTGCAGTAATTGCGACAGAAGACAATGAAGAAGGAACAGACTATTTCTTATGTCGTTGCATCGAGGAAAGAAAGAAGTTGACTTCTCCTATTATAGATGGCGAAGAGATTGAGTATCCTACAGGGTCAGTGGTAGTTACTGGAACTTGTCTTTGACAGTATCCATTAAAAAACTCCTCTGTTTGGGTGTTTGAAGACTTTGAGACACACAGGAAAATACTCTTATATTCACATCTAGTTCTAGCGACAAATATTCAGTTGTATAGATATCGAGGAAGACCTAATAACAAGATTCTTTGGAAGGTTCGAGAGTCAGATCATGAAGCAATCTTGTCTGCTATTCAGAGTAGATCTGATCCTGATGGTTCATTGGAATGAATTTACAATGCTCATGTCTAGTATATATTTAATTTCAAGTTTCAATTTATATATATATATATATATATATATAATTTTTTTAGTTTAAAGATCTAGATTTAAGTTTGAATATATTTTATTTTAAATTTGTGTATTTTGTGTGTCATGTATATAGATAGTATATGGTTTTGATTTGAAACTTAAATTTCTTTGAATAACAATTTTATGTTTAGGTTAGTGGTGTCAGAAAAGCTTCCACCTTCACGTGGTTGGCATTGTTAGTAGAGAATTTTAAATTCTCGAAGCTAAGAGAAGCTTGAACATTTTTTGAAAAAACTGTAAATTTTGAAAAAGTCACTTGTAAATTTTGAAAAATTTGTAAATTTTGAAAATGACTCCTCTAGGTGCCACGGAGTTTGAGTAGTCACCCGTCGAAGTTGAACGATATTTTGGTCTCAGGGCTCTTAAGGGACTAAGCCTAAACGAAGTAGCCCGGAAGCAACGACCCTTTTACGCACCAAAACACCACCTCCTCTAGCATTCACCTGGCCACCCGGAAGTGCCAGCATAGTCGGTTCGGTGCCATGACCCACCGTTTGCAAAATATAGCGTTTGACAACCTTACACTAGCTCCAACTGCACTATTTCACGTGTTTGCAAACAGTAGGACAACGAGAGCACCGAAATGAGAAGGAAAAAAATGAGAGAGGCTATTGTAGAGGGTCTATACACCGAGGTGCCAGATCAGACGAGGCCTCTCTAGGTGCCACGGAGTCTGAGTAGTCACCCGTCAAAGTTGAATGATATTTTGGTCTCAAGGCTCTTAAGGGACTATGCCCGAACGAAGTAGCCCGGAAGCAACGACCCTTTCGCGCACCAAAACACCACCTCCTCTAGCGTTCACCTGGCCACCCGGACGTGTCGGTGCAATCGGTTCGGTGCCACGACCCACCATTTGCAAAATATAGCGTTTGACAACCTTACATTGGCTCCAACTGCACTATTTCACGCGTTTGCAAACAGTAGGACAGCGAGAGCACCGAAATGAGAAGGAAAAAAATGAGAGAGGCTATTGTAGAGGGTCCATACACCAAGGTACCAGATCAGAAGAGGCCTCTCTAGGTGCCACGGAGTCTGAGTAGTGACCTGTCAAAGTTGAACGATATTTTGGTCTCAGGGCTCTTAAGGGACTACGCCCGAACGAAGTAGCCCGGAAGCAACGACCCTTTCGCGCACCGAAACACCACCTCCTCTAGCGTTCACCTGGCCACCTGGATGTGCCGGAGTAGTCGGTTCGGTGCCACGACCCACCGTTTGTAAAATATAGCATTTGACAACCTTACACTGGCTCCAACTGCACTATTTCGCACATTTGCAAACAGTAGGACAGCGAGAGCACCGAAATGAGAAGGAAAAAACTGAGAGAAGCTATTGTAGAGGGTTTTTATGCCAAGATTTTGGATCAGATGAGGCCTCTCTAGGTGCCACGGAGTCTGAGTAGTCACCCGTCAAAGTTGAACGATATTTTGGTCTCAGGGCTCTTAAGGGACTATGCCTGAACGAAGTAGCCCAGAAGCAACGACCCTTTCGCGCACCAAAACACTACCTCCTCTAGCATTCACCTGGCCACCCAGATGTGCCGGTGTAGGTGGTTCGGTGCCACGACCCACCGTTTGTAAAATATATCGTTTGACAACCTTACACTGGCTCCAACTGCACTATTTCGCACGTTTGCAAACAATAAGACAGCAAGAGCACCGAATAGAAGGAAAAAACTGAGAGAGGTTATTGTAGAGGGTCCATACACTGAGGTGCTGGATCAGACGAGGCCTCTCTAGGTGCCACGAAGTCTGAGTAGTCAGCCTTCAAAGTTGAACGATATTTTGGTCTCAGGGCTCTTAAGGGACTACGCCTAAACGAAGTAGCCCGAAAGCAACGACCCTTTTGTGCACCAAAACACTGCCTCCTCTAGCATTCACCTAGCCACCCGGACGTGCTGGCGCAGTCATTTCAGTGCCACAACCCACCGTTTGCAAAATATAGCATTTGACAACCTTACACTGGCTGCAACTACACTATTTCACACGTTTGCAAACAGTAGGACAGCGAGATCACCGAAATGAGAAAGAAAAAAATGAGAGAGGCTATTGTAGAGGGTCCATACGCTGAGGTGCCGGATTAGAAGAGGCCTCTCTAGGTGCCACGGAGTCTGCGTAGTCACCCGTCAAATTTGAACGATATTTTGGTCTCAGGGCTCTTAAGGGACTACGCTTGAACGAAGTAGCCTGGAAGCAACGACCCTTTCGCGCACCGAAACACCACCTCCTCTAGCGTTCACCTCGCCACCCGGACATGTCGGCACAGTTGATTCGGTGCCACGACCCACCGTTTGCAAAATATAGCGTTTGACAACCTTACACTGGCTCCAACTGCACTATTTCACGCGCTTGCAAATAGTAGGACAGCGAGAGCACCGAAATGAGAAGGAAAAAACTGAGAGAAGGTTTATTGTAGAAGGTCCGTACGTCAAGGTGCCGGATCAGACGAGGCCTCTCTAGGTGCCATGGAGTCCGAGTAGTCACCCGTCAAAGTTGAACGATATTTTAGTCTCAAGGCTCTTAAGGGACTATGCCCGAACGAAGTAGCCCGGAAGCAATGACCCTTTCGCGCACCGAAACACCACCTTCTCTAGCATTCACCTGGCCACCCAGACATGCCGGCGCAGTCAGTTCAGTGCCACGACCCATCGTTTTTAAAATATAGCATTTCATTATTTATTTAAATTAAATTACAATGACTTGGTTGTTATGTTATCTCTTGTTGTCATCTTGTCCTTGGTAGGATGATATACATCCAGGGCTCATGAATCTTATTTTCTGCCTTCTCCTTAACACTTGGTTTTGTTATAATATTATGGGTGGTAAATTGTTCTACGGTTTTCTTTTCCCAACTCTCTTGATTCAACTCTCTGACCTCCTGTGAAACCATAATTATCTTCTCTTCCTCCTCTCTCTCATCTCTCTCTCTCTCTCTCCTCTCTCTCTCTCTCTCTCTCTCTCTTCTTGTACCTCATTAAAGCTTTATCAACATTTGAATCACATTTCCTGCTAGTTCTTTTTCTTCACCATATATATCAAGTCTGATTCATGAGGCCTAATAACCTTCAAAATTATCTTTCTCTACGTTTCTTCCTTGTTTCCATCATCTTTTCTATTTTTCACATATGTTCTTGTTCTCTTATCCTTTCTTGTAATTGCTTTAGTCTAGCATCTTATCTCTCTGATACTAACTTCTCCATCCAATGTGGCATTTTGTAACCATGGTCACTCTTTACTTCACCCATCATTTTCATCTATCTCTTTGTCTCTCTTCTTGTCACTGTATCAACCTTATCTCAAATCCTTTTAGCAATTGAAAGAATGTAGTTTCATGGTATTAGTTTCATATGGAAGGATAAGATTGCAACTATAATGGCATGTTTCAGTAATGCACATCTAACAGTACAAGCTTATGATGCAAATAAAAATAATATAAAGATACAGGTCCACATATCATTCAGATTTAACAATATTTCAGGATTATTATGAGTTACAAAAGAACATGATTGGAAAATCAATACTGTTACTTCAAGGATTAACTCATATGTACACACAAAAGTTACAAACAATACAACAATTTTGGGTATACCTGTAATATTATCAAGATACAGTGAAATACACCAGAGTTTCAAGCACACTTTTCCAAATACAACAGGATGATATTGATGAATTCCATTAAATCCATAGGTTATTGAATTATTATTTTGGGAGTTGTTAAAAGATGGAGGGATGTGAACCATAACTCAAATAAGCTTTAGTTACTAATACTTAAGTTGGCAATAGAGCTAACAATATTGTTTTAGTTTGAAAAATAAAAATTCAAAATGCCCATGGTGAAATATACCACAAATAATAATAAAAAAGATACTATAAAATATATAACTAGAAGTAATACACTAAATCCACCGAACAAAGATCAAAACCCACTTTCTCAGAGTTAGCAATAATACCAAAAATAACCAAAATAAATATGATTTAACCAACATACATAGATAGATAGATATATATATATATATATATATATATATATATATATATATATATATATATATATATATATATATATATCAAACAAAGTATGCTCCAGACGTGCACGTATCTGAAAATATATATGTACATAAGTTCATAATGTATGTATACATCTTGAACTAAGCACGTGTCATAATGTACATATGGGACCACATGTGGTCGCAAAAGGCTATATATATATATATATATATATATATATATATATATATATATATATACTATATATATATATATATATACAATGGACTGTGAATTTACTCATGACCACATATGTGTCATCCAGGTGGACTATAAATCTACTCATGAAACATCTTCCCTCTCTTCATCCTGTTAGAAGTAGCACGTCCACGACCTAGGGATGTAGTGGAGGGAGATGCCACTACGGATTTCATCCGTGTGGTCCTAGGTGTCTCTAAGCATGCCTGCAACCTAACCTATACATTCATAAACAACAAGTTTTTAACACCCAAAATTTTAAAATACATTCAAAATTTAGAAACTTGTACAACTTAGTTAAAATGCATGTGAAATCTTACCGCAATGTCATGATCCCTATCAATTTGTTGTTGACACGTCGCAGGGACAACAATAGACTCACGAGGGGTAAGCTACATGTATACAAATAATTAATTTTCAAATTAAATATTTCACATATATACCTACAAAATTTGATATTGTAGATTTAAGTTTAATAAGAAATAATGAACCTCCAAAATTTAACAAATTTTAAAAAATTGTGTACCTCAGTTAGTGGATCTGCAGATGCTATGGCAGTATCTACAACAGCCTCCACAATCTGCATATATGGGGGAGTCTCTCTAGCAGTCATAAGCTATACAAAAAACATGTACAAATCAATATTAAAATCTACTTAAGAGCTATACAAAAAACATGTACAAATCAATATTTAGTTAGTCAAGAAAGAATAAAAATGTTATTATTTTATCTTCTATTTAGGCTAAATACATAGGATCTATAAATGTTAGCATGAAGGCCATCTATCTTCATAAGATTTTGACAAAGTTTTGTATTTAATCAAGGTAACCCATAGTCATCTTCTATGACAATTAGAGCATCATTCAAATTTGAAGGACTTTTATCTAACATCACCAGACCAAACACATATAGATTCACAGAATTTCATCAAGGAGTTGATCCACGGATAGGTCATTTATCTCATATATTGCTAGACATTGGATTATATTGCAAACATCTTGACCAAACCATTCACCGACAGAAATATTATTCACTTATGATCTATTTTAAGGGTGGTGGTCTATATCAACATCATCTTCTGAGGAGCATTTTATCCATCCTTTCTTCTTTTCTCTAAATTAAAGGAGTTTTTCCCATTGGTTTTTCTCATGTTCTCTACTTTTGGAGAGTTTCATTGTAATTTGGGTAGCTCATATGGTCTTGTTTCAAGGACCCTCATTTTTACCAACCTAAGCTACACTTCAGGGTGTTTTCGTGTAGGTATAGATTTTCCTTGTAATTATTTATTTCTTAGAATATTTCATGTAGATATATGGTGACTCATCTTGCTTATATGTTCTTTGTTTCATAGGAGTTACTTGACTTTTTAGGAGTTATTTGTGTGGTGGTACTCCGAGACATGTAAAACCAATATATGATTACATACATGGCTAGTTATATCAAATGAATTGGCATTTCCTACTAGAAATAATATATAGGTTGAGTATAAGAAAGTGAAACTCATGTACAGAGGTCCAAGAATTAGAAACAAAGTGTAAAAAGATTTGTAACTAACCTGCGTAAAACTCATGTGAGGCGTGCCAGTAGCCTCAGTTCCCTGAGTAGATGATGACCCGCCAGGATCCTGTGTATAAAAGAGAAAAATATTAATACATGTACAACATACACGTGAAACAAATTATAATAATAATCTAGTGCAATTAAATGATTTATTAAAAATGTAAGTTTGTACAACTTGAAACTTATGTTTGAAACACGCCCCAGTCGCAGTAGCTAGTATGTCGACATCGGATGTTTCCTTCACCGGCTCTTGCTATTTAAAATAAAATAAAAAATTAGTTTTTTACATGTATGTACATGACGTACAATCAAATATATGTATATCTATATATACATGTGATATATATCTCAAACTATTGTACACATATATATACTATATATATATTATATATATTGTTTAAATTTATTTAAAATTTACCTATGAAAGACCAATATCAAGTGGCTCCAGTTCCAAAAACATTCCCCAGCATCTCATCTATAGAAAATAAATCCTGTGAACCAGCAAATGATGTCTCGCCTATAGTGCATACGGCACCACATCATCCACAGTGGTGTGGTGCACTAGAACTGGTGCCTCCACCAACATCATCGGATGCAATCTAGGTGCTATGTTGCGTGAGAGTGTTAGTGAGCTCCCTCAATGCATACAATGTATCCATCTCCACAACCTCCTTCACTGTAGGAGGGATAACTGAAGGCAGTGGGGGTTTTGGGGCATGGGGGATCCTAGGCTGACCTACGCGTGCACCAGATCTGCTCTGTGCAAAGCCACCTCCTCGACCAAAAAATTCTGAAAAGTCAAAATAATTCGGGACCTCATTGAGCACGAACTCACAATATAATTTCTTCAAAAAATAAAGAGGAACCTCATTGTTGTTGCATGGTGGATAATCAAAAACCATCCACCATCGGTCCCCAAAAATTGTTTTTGATTCTATCATCATGGTACCAATGGATTGAGAACCGTTTGCAAGTAACTGCAGGGGGGCATTGGTTCTAGGGTTGGTAAATAATGCACAAATGAGGTATTTTCCAATTTTTTTGTCTTTGACGGCCACACGGGATAGTTTATCCGCATACCACCACCTACAGTCACTTCTAAAGGTGTTCCATCTATGTATTTTGTTGGTTACAGACTCGACTTCGCCAATCAATGTTTGCAATGTATTGGCTAAAGTCATGCGGGATGGATTTGTAGCATGATTTTGTCTTATAGTTTGAATTAGGTTCTCAATGACAATTTTATTTTCTTGGATTCTTCCAATGATATTATCTTGCGTTCCTGTTGGCTCAATGGGGATAGAAGGAGCCACAGGAGGCAGTATCTATGTTTGGAGGAGGGTTTTTGAGGAATGTTCGGAGGGTTTTGAGGAATGTCGGTGGGTTTTGAGGAATGTTTTGACGGTTTACACGATTTTGAGCTTGCCAACCAACTGATAAAACAAGAAAATTGTATACATAAACAAACATTTCAAAAAACCCATGAAAATGCAAAAAAAAAAAACCTAAAATGCAAAAAAATGATTACAATCGGGGACTTACCTCCTCGTCTTAGCGGCATGGTTGAATCTATCCCTATCCAGAAGTCTGATGAGCAATTTTGAGATAGTATTGAAAGCGCGAGTGAAAAACGTTTAGGAAAAGTCACGGTTTAAAATGAAAAATGAGGAAAATAACGAGTCACGGGACTGTTAAATTTTGTCTCAGAGTTCCGCGATCGCGGTTTATAACTGCGCTCTTGGTTATAAACCGCGATTTTAGGTTCAGTAATTACCGAACCTAGAATTCAAGAACCGCGATCACGTTACCTTTATTTCAGGTTTTTATGTCCAGGGAATTGTCCACCAACTTCGTGCACTTACCCGTAAATTGTGAGAATTTTCACCTATATGAGTCATCCATGCTTGACGAGGAATAATAATTTCAATTGTTACCTTTCATAGAAGATTGTGTATTAGATTCACGAGGTGAGTTCGAGGAGGACGTAATACTGCAGCTGACGATTAGAGAGACAAGGAGAGGTCCACAGGAGTCTTGGCATGTTGGACTCAATGGGAAGGCACCGAGGCAGGACCTGTGGTACTCAAAGGAGAAAGTGAAGGAATTATTTCCTCATCTACTCCTCATTAAGCTTTTGTGGGACAAAAATCCTCCTGAGCAGGGGAGGTGTGATCCATAGGGATCTAAATAAACATCACTTCATCAGAGAACCCAGAACCAAAAGAAATATAAATAAAAAAAGGAGAGCATATTGTTAAATTATAGAATCGCCACTCTATGCAGAGTAGCGGTTGCATAACCGCCCCTCTGCACAAAACGGAGGTTACGTAACCACCACAACAGTTACATAACCATTAGTCTGCATTCACTGGCAGTCCTATCACTAATGAAAAAAAAAAGATATCCATGAATAGTCACGGATTTGAAGCGTCCGGACTGTGTCTCTTCCCAGTATGACCCTTCCCATTTTCCAATGCACGAGAGGACATGGGAAATAGTTATAAATACAAGAAGAACAAGTGGATTCAGATTATAAATTCATGGGAGAAGTAAGCTAGAAGACTTTGGTGTTGGAATTGAATTGTAGAAGCAAGGTGAAAGTGCAAAGAAAACAAGTACATGAGGTGAAAATAACATTGTTGTCTTCCTTCAACTTCTTGTAATCTATAATTAATTTAATTAGCCAATATATATATATATATAAGTGGGAAGAAAGAGAAATTGCCCTTCCCGACTGGTTTTCCATCAAATTGGGGGTTTTCCAGGATAAAAATCTTGTGTTATGCATTGAATAGTTCATTCTAGTTCCTGCAAGTAGTTCTAAGCACTAAGATTCATTCACTAGATTTCAGTATTCTGTCATTTTCAAATAATTGGAAATAGGAACAACATTTTGTGGTCTCGTAAATTTCCAAAGTAGAGGTTTACATATCAAGAAGTTAGAGATCAAGTGTTAGCACATTTTTCATAAAGAGATATTTCCTAAAGGGACCTATAACAAGTTGAAGTTGAAGAAGATTAGACCATGTAAGGTTTTTCACAAAATGGGACCAAATGCCTATAAGATAAAATTACCAGAAGAGTTGGATATCTCACTGATATTTAATGTTACGTATTTGTAGGAGTTTCATGAAGGAGAAAACAACATGCTTGGAGAAGAGGATGATTTCATGGTAGATTCATGTAAGGATGTGCAAGAAAAATAAGGTGGAGTTGACTCGAGAAAACATATACCAAAGAAGGAAACGAAAGGAATTGAGACCATATTGGACTTAAGGACAGTAGAGAAAAATCTCAAAAGGGAGTAAAAGGAATACTTAGCAAAGTGGAGGAATCGTGCCGAGGATGATGTGACATGGATGAGTGTGAAGGAGCTTGGTCAATTTTTCCATACTTATGGAAGACTTTAACTCGTGAGATGGAGCTTGCTTTTGTTTAACCCGAGGTGTTTGATGTAGGAGCATCATGGGAGAATTAGGAGATTGCATTTCTTTTGTAGTTTTGACTAAATGTTGGAATGTGTGAAATGCTTAAAAGGGTCAACTAAGTGAAAGAAGTGTGGTAGAACATTTTGACGAGTGCATGGGAGTGTGTAGATTTTTTTGCGCAGAGGTTTAGGACTGCGAAGTGTATGATAGAAATGGTGCACGATAAGATTGTGAGAAAGGATGTGTGCAATAGCGCGTAGTGTGTTGTCAAAAGTATAGGTGTGTAAGAGTTTTGTGGAGGCACAAAGGTGGTGCGTGGGGATTGTGCAATGAATCAAATGGGTAATTATGTGGATCTTATCAAGAAGAAAATGTGAAGTAGTTATGGAAGGCACTAAGGAATAGATTTAGAAATGACAAAAGAGTTAGGGGAGAGTTGACAGACAACATACGTAGCAAAATAAAAGGGGATGAGTTGTTGATCGATCAGGTGAGATGGACACTTTGGAATATTCTCTCAACTACCAGATCAAGGTGGTTGGACTCCATTAATGCTCGAGAATTTCAAGTTGGGAAAAGAATGGGAATAGAGGTCTATAAAATCTAGTTCAATGTCTCAATTGGGAGATTTTTATCAAATCCACAAAGAAGAGAGACAAATTTGGGTGATCTTGTTGAAGTCTATAGTGTTTATTACCCCTTTTAGTAATTATTAGATCTTGTTACATAATATTTGTTACCACCCAAAATAGAGGGAGGGTCAGTTGTAGATGTCGTTAAGGCTTGAATCTACTGAAACATGTGTGTTTTTGAATTTATTTTTGTTGGGTTATACTTTGCAAACGATGCAGGATTGTTTCAGTCTGACTAGCTAGTTGTCACATAGTATTTGATCTCTAACCAAATTTACTAGATCTATCATAAAACAACCTAAGAGGAGAAATTCCTCACTCCATTGCAATTGTTCAATGTTGTAGGCCTTGTATTATGAACAGAGTAGCTTAATAGGGAATATACCTTCATAGATTGTACATCTAGACCGTAGAAAAAACCAACTAAATGGTAATATCTCTTCCTCTTTGGGTAAGCTTAATGAATTAATTAGCCTTTTTCTAGATAATAACCAACTATCAGGAAATTTTCCATATACCCTGCCAACGCTTATTCAATTAGAAATTGTGATTCTCTCTTCAAACTATTTAACAGGAAACTTTTTGTTTGTTTGTTTGATAATCTAAATCTGCTTCAAGAAATAATTCTTTCTAACAATATTTTTATAGTTGACATCTCTTCAAGTTGGCTTCCATAGTTTTACCACCTGGACTATTTGGGATTTAGTTCATGTAAATATCCAAGGTGATTTTTCTAAATTTCTATCTACACAATATTCATTAGAAATATTGGACATACCAAACAATCACATTATTGGGAATATTCTTATTTGGTTATGGGATCTTCCTAAACTTACAAAGGTCATTCTATCAAATAATGAGCTATAAGTTTCTCTTCCCTCTGTAATATCATGTTGGACACTTGTTGTTTGCATTTGGTGAAACAATGTTAAGGCTTTGTGAGATGCCCATATCTTATGTTAATTACAATTACAATATTTCATGATAAAAAAACATAAATATTCACAAAGGCAAGGGAGTGAGCCCTACATGATTTCCAATACTTTAGATATGTAAAAGAAAAGAGATTAGATGAAAGAAGTTAAAAACCTAAATGAAGGGTGGAATTACTTGTTATATTACACATGGCAATCATACAATCAGTCCCTTGTATGGACTCATTATGATTTCACTTCTATACTACGAATACCCTCTTCGAGTGCTTAAGCTAAAATGTGAAATAAGAGCCTAATCTAATGTTATTATGGCAATAAAATAAATATGCTATTAAGTACAAAAATTACACCCAAGCAACTAAGCAATAAATTATGAAACCCTAATTACAATGATGAGAAAGAGGTACTTAGTTGATTCACAGTTACTTCTAAGTTGTACTAAATTGATGACCAAATGAAAAGAACGGCAGGGGCGTCGCACAGAGACCCAGAAAAATGCATATCTGGAGAGATTGGTTGGACTGGGTCACTTGGAGAGGGACAAAGGTTCCTGCAGGCGCTCTAGGCTTGTTTCTGGGTGCCTGGGTCTGCAGAAAAATCTCAGAAAACCTCCTCTAAGGTGTCATAAGGTGTTCACCTTTAGTCGCCTTTTGTCGCTCCAAGGTCACACCAAGATCACCGAGGTCATTGTAAACCTGCAATAAAATATGAATTTGCAAAACCCTCAAATAGACATTAAATCCTAGAAAATAAAGATACAAAATGAGGGTTCAAACTGTCCTCAGTTGTCACAATGGTGAACTTACGATTGAGCGATGCACTACATCTCAAACCCAATGTAGTTCTATGTGTGTGTTCAGAATCATGCCATAGATGACTCTTGTGCGTGTCACACTTGATAGAGAGTAAATAGCTAGATGTAAAGAAATTTAATAGATGTGTGCATGGAATATAATGAACTTCCCTCCTGTTAAGTGTATGCAGGATAACTAGCCCTTGTGTCCCTTGTGATAGTGTTAGATGGATGTAATGGAGCTCTTAGATGCCTTGATAGATGCAACCTTAAGTGGTAATAGCTAATGCTTAGTGATTGGTCCTTTATTATGATCACATAACTATATATTTATATGATTCCTTTCCTTGAATTTCACAATTAACCCTGAAAAGGAAGACTACCAAAAAGATAAGATGCTCAAACAGCTAAAAAGGAACCAAAAAGTGTGAGTAAAGTACAAAGGGGTCATCGGCACCCAGAGGGGATGAGGACGGCTGGCACTGGCATTTTGGCTAGGTGTTGGTGTCCTAGATGATAAAAGTCAGAGTATAAAAAGGTATCCTAAGAAAGTAAGGGTGTGAGACCAAAAGTGGTAAGAGAAAGCAAAGAAAGGTGGTCAAAGACATGGGTTAATTAGTACGTTTCTTAATTAAGAATCATATGAATAGTAGTATACAATTAGGATTAGATAATTACCTAAATGCGTTATTTTGTGTCTACATGCTTCAAGTTGGCTTCCATAGTTTTACCACCTAGACTATTTGGGATTTAGTTCATGTAATATCCAATGTGATTTTCCTACATTTCTATCTACACAATATTCATTAGAAATATTGGACCTACCAAACAACCACATTATTAGGAATATTCCTATTTGATTTTCGGATCTTCCCAAACTTACAAAGGTCATTCTTTCAAATAATGAGCTACAAGGTTCTCTTCCCTTTGTAATATCATGTTAAACACTTGTTTGCATTTGGTGAAAAAATGTTAAGGCTTTGTGAGATGCCCATGTCTTATGTTAATTACAATTACGATATTTCATGATAAAAAAACATAAATATTCACAAAGGCAGGGGAGTGGGCCCTACATGATTCCCAATACTTTAGATATGTAAAAGAAAAGAGCTTAGAGGAAAGAAGTTAAAAACCTGAATGAAGGGTGGAAGTCCTTGTTATATTACACATGGCAATCATACAAGCAGTCCCTTGTATGGACTCATTATGATTTTGCTTCTATACTACAAAGACCCTCTTCTAGTGCAATAATTGTCCTCTCTCCTTTCCAAAGCCAAATTTTCACTCTAACTATTTCCCTCCTCTCCTCTCTTTTGCAAAGCAACAAAACAACCTCCTTTAACTTGAAAACCAACCTTTCCAACTAAAATTGGGGCTTTGAAATAGGGAACTGACACTAGAGCATAATCAAGTCCATATTTTCATCAAATCTTGTAGTTTACATGCAGAAATAAATTCCCTCCATAACTATGGAAAACAAAAATCCCTCCATAAAAATACACAAATTAAAATATTTTCTAACATTACAAAATAATGTTCATATGTTTAAAACCTATTTAGGATTTAATGGTGGTAATAGATTAATTTGACACCAAACTACCAAAACTAGTATCTAATTTGATGTCTAATCTTAGGTTTATACATGGATACCAAATGTTTTGGTTGTTTAATATCTATTTTGGTGTTTAATTACAGGGTGATAAAAAATAGCATTTCCATAATTAGTAAACTCTCATGTCATGCCCTTATTATTTTTTATTACTAAAAGAAAAATTCCTTTCCATAGCATATTTGATTGCCACAAAAGTCTTCATTGACAACCACAAGGTAATGTTGATATTGTTGAATGTTTAGATTGTGTGTTGTAATTTTACTTTCACAAGATGACCTTCCTCTAACAAACCAGATGACGATCAATTGCGAGAAAAAATTCTATTGTGCATCATTCATAAGGTAATGCTCACTACAAACCTATGGTTGAGGAAAGATGTGTCAATGGTGCAATTAGACACATTGTTTCAATCATATACAATGTTGATGCAACGCCACTTAAACTACCTCTTTTCGTCATTTCCAATTTCAACAAATACATTGGCCCCAAATGGGATGTTCACCACCCCTCCACATACTAGTTTGCCCCATTCCCCATAGGAATCACTTATGGATCCCCCTCAAATTGGTGTGGGATCTCATAATATATAAATCTCAAGGCCTAACTTTGGACAAGGCAACTATTGACATTGAGAATACAGAACATCACGGACTTGCGTTCGAAGCATTTTTTAGAGTTCATAGTCTCACCAGCCTCTGCAATTCACCTCTATTCTCATTCAAAAGGTAATCCAAAATGACTTTGGAGACATATGTTCAACTCCAAAAATAGGAAGAGACATGCATTTGATTTCTCAAGAACATTCCTCTCTCCCATTATCATCTTCATAACTGTTAATGTTAAGCATTTGTGTAGTTCCAAAAATTGCCTTAAATGTGTGCATATTTTTCAATATAAGTCTTAACATTACAATGTCTACATGTAGTTTCATATCAATAGAAACGATGTGTGGCTAATAAAAGATGTTAAACAATGACCAAAATTTCATTATTCTATTATCATCACTATTTCAAATCATTATAGAAAACAAATTTTTAGCTTCTAAGTTCTATGTATTTCTCTCATGTCATCTCACACATACACACCTTCCCACCATTCATGTGAAGTTCTTATCTAGTCACAAACAACAAAGGATACTATCCATTTCATCATTTTGTAAATGTGTATATATTTCTATATAAGTCTTAATATCACGAAGTCTACATCTAGTTATATATGAATATAATTAATGTGTACATGATAAAGGTAGTAAACCACACACCATTTTCCCCTTTTTGTATTTCTATTGCTATCCTAAAATATTGTCGAAAACAACTTTCTTAAATCTTCTAACTTTGTCACATTTGTCTTTTTTCTCTTCTCCCACCAAAACTATTTTTTCCAATTAAATTGCAAATTGCTTCTCAAATTTTGAGTTCTGATTCTCCACCTTCATCGGGTTTTCTAGGAAGCGGAGTTTCAAAGATTCGAAGCAGTTTTACAATTAAATTGTAAATTACTTATCAAGCTTTGAGTTTTGCTTCCCTGCCTTCATTGTATCTTGGGGGAATTGGAGTTGTAGAGAACCACAACAATTAAATTGCAAATATTTTCTCAACCTTTGAGTTTCAATTCCCCACCATCATGAGGGTTTTGTAGAATTAGAATTTCGAAGATTCAAATTAGTTTTGTAATTAAATTGCAAATGGCTTCTCAACCTCCAAGTTCAAATTCCCCACTTTTTCAGGGTTTCGAGGAATCAAAGTTTGAGAAATCCGACACGATTTAGTAATTGAACTACAAAACTGCCATAGATCTTCTATCCCCCAAAACTACGAAATTTTATGAGATGTTCGATTCTTAGAGTATGTGAAATTGCCAAAGATCTTCGAAAAAAAAGGATAAGGGTGGAAAGAAATAAGTAGAGGTGGCCTTTTAGAGTTTTTAAGCAATTTTGCAATGAAATTGCAAATTGCTTCTCCACCTCTGAAATTCGATTCTCCGCCTTCATCAATTTTTTAGGGAATAAGGGTTTTGGAGATTTGGAGCAGTTAGGCAAACAAATTACGAATTGCTCCTCTATTTATGGATTTTGATTCCCCACCTTCATCTAGTTTTCAGGGAATCAAGTTTTCGAAGATTAAGAGCAATTAAACAATTAATTTGCAAATTACCTAAGATCTTCAATTCCATGAAACTATAAACTACCTGAGATATATGATTCCTTGGAATTGTTTTTTCACGTGATTGTTGACTCAATTTTTTAATAGATTTCTTTCATATTACATATGACTTTTTTACAATTCAGACACATGCTAACATTTAACATCAAATTCAAAGAATTTACTTTTATTTTATGTTCTACTATTTCATATCCATATCTCTCGCTACCTTATCGACATCTCTATTACACATTCAAAGTGCGATTACTAGTTTTAAGATATAAAGTACAATCCAAAATCTTAATCACATATGAGTGGATGGGGCCCGCTATTTACCATTACTCTTTTTTGTTTTTATTAAATATTGAAAAAGCTTAAACCATATAAGTAGGCCAACATATTAAAATCCATACGAAACTCAACTAGGTACTCTCAAAGGTTCAAATCTATGTAATTGGGTAAAGTGCTACTTACTCACGTAAGCACAAATCTTTTATGGAAGTTGATAAAAAAGTATGGGTCGGTGACCTACTTAAGCGGTTGTAATAAAATGTGTCCACAAATATTTTTGTTAACTTTAAAAAAGAATTTTTAAATTTTTTTTTTTTTAATAATAGATTTATATAGGAAAAAGTATCGACAAAAATGGCATCCCCGTCATCTTAGAGTAATAAAAAATAGGTAGATTCTTGTTTAAAGATTATCACGTCTAGCTACAATACTAAAACATACAACTCTGATTAGAAAGATAATATTTCGTTTAAGCCGTAAATATAGCTCTCGTTTGTAATCATCTCGTATTTTATTAGTACTCGTTTAAGTGTTAATATCGCTCCATGTACCGTTTTGTCTCTATTTGATTACGACACGTTAATCACTCACTACATTATTAAAAAAAGTGTTTAAGTCGTTTTTAACATAGATTTGATTTGATCTTATTATCAACGTACATTAGGATTTATATAGAACTATGCTTTTACCGAACCCGATTTCAGACTGTTTTAGTCATTTTACGAGATTATGGAAACTTTGATTTCTTGAATAGACATGAATCATACCTGCCTTCTAATACCATTGTCCACGGTCCTTGTATACTGTTATAGGGTTTTCCCGAGCGAATGTCCATCGTAAAATTTATACATATTCATTTCTATTTATTGATTGCCTCCTCAATTTCCAGCAACATTACTAACATATATGTATAGTACAAGCCTCAACAAGGTTTAACTACGCTTTATATTGGTGAGCATCGGGACAAGAAAGACGAGTTTAAAAGTTGCAACATTGTACTTAAAGTATTAGCATAATTTCTGGTTTGCTCGCAAAACTAGAAAGAGGTGAGGATCATTTTGTAATGAAGGCTATATGTGCTAATAGGGTTGAAAGGTAATTCCATCCTCGCCACGGAGGAATAAGGCATCTCCTTATTCGGCAATCAATTCGTGCTCGCAGACAAACTGAAATGAACTATACTTGCATTGAAGAGTCGGCATTTCCCCATCGAGGAGGTAGTAATTTGGGTTCAATGTAAAAGTCTGGAGGACCTAAATTGGCATAGATTTCCTGCACCAAAACATTGCGAGACGTCCATGGACAACCTCATTCGTGTTAAAGTGGGATGGTTCTAGTGGCCTCTAGACTGTGACCAGCTGCAACCATTTCCCAATGGACAAAATGTTCTTCAATTAATCTGTGACTTGATTTGCTGGAGGCCTCGGATGATGCTCTAGGCATTGACACAAGTCTTCTATCATGATTTTATTTTTCAAAGAGTGGAAATTATCTGCTTTTTCTCCGTCACAGGACTAAGCTGTTGCCTATGATTTGGTAAATCCTTTTTCAAGGATTTTTGCGCAAATGTAATAGCAATGAAGTCTTTCTTGATTGAAAATGTCTTTTTCCAAAGTGTTTTACTGTGGAACTAAGAATTAGATCGTACATTGCATGCCTATCTATTATTCCCTGTATAGGTGTAGTATGATGGTAGTCACGATGGACGGAGGATTGTAATTTCTGTTCCCTGGAAACTGGATTAACTAACGGGTGCCATGTATATTTGAATGGAAATAGTGTCGATAATCAAGTGTAAGACTGTATTTTTATTTGATTGTGAGAAGTATACGACCTCAAAAAATTGTTATGTCTATGTCAATAGGTGTGCAGTTTTGAGTAATTTAATGAACCCTGACGCAGACATGTAGAGTGATTGGTGGCATTTGTCAAGCTCAATCATTAAGATTTTTTTGAAGTGTAACTGTGCAAGTGGAGTAATTAATCAACATGTCTATACAGAATGAGTCCAAGGTGAAAAGCCGTGAGATCTCAATAATCTGATTAACATTTTTCAAATAGATGTATTAAGATATCTATATTATATGACTAGTCTCAGATAATAAGACTAACTTCAAAGTTAATGCTTTCAAGACAAGATCTAGGACTTCACATCCTAGTAGATTTGTTAGATAAGGTTTTTGTAATTGTCGACATCATTTACACACATTCATGCTTTCATATAGATTCATACAACTAGATATGGTACTATGAAGCTCAAGTTATTATCTTCTAGCAAGCTGATCTTGTCCAGTTCTATAACATCCTTGAGCACATCAATACTTAAAACCTTATGAAGGATTTGGTATTATGAGATACACATATTGTGATGCCTTTGCATTGTAATTCATTTAGATTTTCCTTCATTTAGAAATGATGAGTATATATTATTTGCATTTTCTTTGTTGTAAAAGCCATTCTTGAGAGGCAACGAACTAGAGTTTAGTGATCCTAGGACTTGTAAACAAATCATCTGCACTACTTGGTATACTTGCACAATCATGATTTGGCCTCAAAATAAAGCATGGAGGCTGACCACTAGCTTGGATATGTAATGACATGGATATCTGCATTTTGGGGAAGTCAACTTTAGAGAAAAATGTTGATTTAATCTCAAACAGTGATTTAAATTTGACATTGTATGTCGACAAGGATTTATCAAGTTATCGTGTCGGTGCTCAAAGGGCAGGATGTACTGACATATGGTCTATGACATCGTACAGATTCTTGATCCAAATCACATCATATCAATTTGAGCTCGGCGTTATGAGGATTGTTAAAGGAACATCATGTTTGGGTACTACATGTTCAATTACATGTATGACACTTTTATGAAACACTATATATTTCTACATTTGTTGTTGGGATGTTAGTTTGGGTGTTGCTTTGCATGTCATAATATTTGTCATATTTTGGTTCACTAAATATATTCATACATATATGTCATAGTTTACAAATGAAGTATACTGAGCTAAGTCATTAAGTTATCTTAGCGGTGAATGCAAAAGTATGATTGGACAAATTCACAAAAAAAAAAAAGAATTTACCATTTAGATGAGCTCGTCGCAGATTAATTATTAACGGGGAGTAGATAATCTTATTAGACAATTATAAATGCACCCCTCCAAGTTCATCATAATTAAATATTAAACTCATCTAACCTTTAAATAAAAAATTATTGATCATTTAGACAAACAATAAACTAGTTGATATTATGCAGTTATTGACTTAACAATACAATTTTTGACTATTTACTCAATTTTTATGCCTAATGTGATATTTAGGAACTAAAGTTGTGAACTTATTATCATGCCAGAAATATACATATGTGAAGAAAAAGCTAAACTGTGTGTCCAATAGAACAAATGCATATCAATAGAATGTAGAAAGGTGTGTCATGTGTGTGTGGGTAATATGTATGTGTGTTGTGTGGGTGTGTGTGTGGTGTATGATGGGGTGTACAATGTGTAGATGTGTCTATAGATGGTAAAGTATGTCTGTGGTGCGATGTGTTATGTATGTGGTGTGTTGTGTGTGTGGTGTGTTGTGTGTGTGTCAACCTGTACAAACTGTTTTGTAGAATATGAAAAGTACCTATCATGTAGTCGTGTGTTGAGTGTTTTCACCACTTTTTGTGTGGTGGGGGTGTGTGTCACAATTTATGATGCTCTTTGTGTCGGCCTCTAACATAAAAGTATCATGGGTGGGTGTCCTGGGTAAACTGTTGCCAAATGTGTATAGATGTACAGTGTGGATGGGTATCAAATATGGCAATGTGAATGTGTCAATGTGTGTGGTGACGTAAGTGTATGTAATATGTGTGTGGCAATTACCATGTAGGATGTAGCAATATGACGCAAATAATGTGGGGGTGTAAAAAAACAATAAATGTAAATCATATGTAAAAGTAAAGCTGGGTCCACCATGTGTGTCAAAAAAATAAACTATAATATTGATGTATTAAAACTGTAAAAAGTCCATGTAAACGAGTAACAAAAGGTCTTTCCATGTTAAAACATTTTTATGTGGGTGTTTATGTAGCGAGACTGGGTAGAAAATGTATGTGAAAATAATGAATGTGCAATGTATTGATATCAAACCTGTAAATGCGTGCATAATGTGAAAATTATACGTGCATCAGAGATCAAAGGTGCCTATGTGTATGCCAATCGAAAATATGTGTATGTAGCACTCAATTAGTGCAAAAAGGTTAATTGAACGGTAATTATACACCCAATGCAACAATGGGGGTATGTGTATTAATGCTCGATTAGTGCAAAAAGGTGTAATCGAATGATAATGTATACACCCAATGCAACAATTATATGTGCATGTGAGTGATCATGCGTACACAAAGGAGTGCCAAAAACCCCGATTATACACATAATATGCGCAATGTAAATGTGTATTCGAGGTCTGTGTCTATGGTTGTTTGTGCCAACCATACCCTAACTATACATACAATGCAATAATTAGACATGTATTAAGCGATGCATTGTGGCACAAAGGGTGTGCGTGTGCAAACCTTGATTATACACCTATTACAACAATAAGACATGTATGTGTAAGCCAAAATGAAGATAACAATTTTATTTTAACGTAAGCAAAGCGTGCGTGTGTGTGTGTGTGGTGTGCGCGCGCGCGCGTGTGGCGCGTGTGCGCGTGTGCGTGTGTGTGCGTGTGTGCGTGTGTGCGCGTGCGTGCGTGTGTGCATGCGTGCGTGCATGTGTGCGTGCGTGCGTGTGGGTGCGTGCGTGCGTGTGGGTGCGTGCATGTGTGTGGGCGTGTGTGTGTGGGTGCGTGCGTGTCGGTGTGTGCGTGGGTGCGTGCGTGCGTGCGTGTGTGTGGGTGCATGCGTGCGTGCGTGCGTGCGTGTGTGTGGGCGTGCATGCGTGCGTGTGGGTGTGCGTGTGTGTGTGTGTGTGGGTGCGTGTGTGCGTGTGTGTGTGGGTGCGTGTGTGCGTGTGTGTGGGTGCGTGTGTGCGTGCGTGCGTGTGGGTGCGTGCGTGCGTGTGGGTGCGTGCGTGCGTGCGCGTGCGTGTGTGCGTGTGCGTGCGTGCGTGCGTGTGCGCGTGCGTGTGCGTGCGTGTGTGCGTGTGCGTGTGCGTGCGTGCGTGCGTGTGCATGCGTGTGCGTGTGCGTGTGCACGTGTGCGTGCATGTGTGCGTGTGCATGCGTGCGGCGTGCGCATGCGTGCGTGTGCGTGTGCGTGCGTGTGCGTGCGTGTGCGTGTGCGTGTGCGTGTGCATGTGCGTGCGTGCGTGCGTGTGTGCGTGTGTGTGTGTGTGCGTGCGTGCGTGCGTGTGTGTGTGTGTGTTTACTGGAATAGTCTAATTTGGTAAATACATCATTTGTGTGTGGTAGATCTGAATGTATATTGTGCACGAGGTGAAGTTCTTGGCTCTAAAATCTGACCAAGAATATCTCGATGTATTTTTTGGTGACATAGTTAGTGTGGGTGTTTCAATGTATGGATGCACATTGTCTTTAATTTAGTTGGAAATTTTTTTAATTCAATGCAATTTTACTAGTTAGAATTTACATTGGGTTTTAATTTTGGTGGTTAATATCCAAATGGATTATTTTATTAAAGTGGCAAGAATCCAAATTGGTTTGAATTTTAGCACTAAAATCCAAGTAGAAGTAAAACTTATTTATTTTACTATTTACAAGTTTTCTTAATGATTTTGATAAGAGATCCTAGTGTCCCACACGCAATTTGATGGTATTTATGTGTATATTGATATGTGTGTCTTCTTGTCTCATTTCAATGATAGATAGATATATATATATATATATATATATATATATATATATATATATATATATATATATATATAATGTTTATTTTAGTTATGATGGTTTTTAAGAAATTGAAATATTACAATTTTGGCCTTCTTTTACATCATAATTTGATTATTTTACTAGTTTAAATGCATCTTAATTTTACACCATTATAATTTAGGTGTCAATTTATTTCGATTATGACATAAACCTAGGTGTGGGAATTCAGTTTAAATGTATGGAGATCAACCTTTCAATTCAAAGCTAATTGCAGATCTAGGTGCAGGAATTCAGTTTTCCCAATACAAAGTTGCATCTCCGAATGTAGAAAGAGTGGAGGTTATTAGACTGGTGTTTGTTTGTTTTCTTTTGTTTGGGTTTATTTTTGTGGATGACTTTTTTGACAAGATTTGTTTTGGTAAGCATTTTTTTGATGTCTTTTGAAGTGATGTTGAATTTGTTCGAGTTTTGTAGAGGATATGCTTGGAATCTGGATTTGTGTTTTGGCAGGGGTTGTTTTGATCTGTTTGAATTTGGATAAGCATGATCTCTACAGTGATCACATTGGCATTGAGAACCAATGTTGAATGCCAATTTTTGGGGGCTAACTTATTTTTCTCTTGTACATATTCTTAAAATTTTATTAATAGTATATCTCAAATCTGAATTTTGTGTCATGTAATTGGCATCATGTGCTTACTTTTCACCTTGACATGTTTATTTATCTGTTTTATTGGGTTGTGTAAACAATTTCTCTATTTTTTTGGTTTGTTGAATTTTCACATAACTGTCGAGTTTCATTCTGATTAATCTTCAACTGACTCTTTAGAAGACTTGAAATTGTTTCATTTTGATCATTATTGTTTGATTCTTTTGCATAAAAGATTATTTTATCCCACAAATTAATCATATTTTCAATATATTTATTGCGAGTTATAGGTGGTTACACATATTACAGATGCCATTCAGGAGTGGATTGAATGTATCTCTCTCATTCCTGTGGATGGGAACACATCACATGTTGATCTATGTGTCATTGAGTTGGGGGGAACTGTTGGTAAGAACAACATAAACACAAACTTTCAAACTAAATACAAAATCATATCCAAATTAATTTCAAAAACGCATAACACTAAATTATCACATCATGTATATGCCCAGCAAAGGCTATTTGCCATGGACTTTGGTTTTTAGATCAGAGCTCGAGATCACCTTCCAATGGGTATTAGAGCAAGCCATGAAATGGCACCTTGTGGATTGATGCACGTATCTTGGATGACAGAGGATCCGCCCTTACGTTTTATGCTTTCTTTGAAGCTTCCTATATTGCAAATATTTGGGTTCCTTTCTGTCACAAGTATTCCATTAAGCAAAGATGCCCTAAAGCATATTTCTCTGCAAATTCTGTTGATGAAAATGAAAGCTTGTCATTCTTGACAAAATTGAAAATTGTGAAGGTGATTAGCTTAAATGAAATTCATTTTTTCTCTCCTGCACTATTCGTAGCTTTACCATACTTAGTATTGTTTTTATGTTTATTAGAACATGTATGAGGAGATGAAATATGTTATAAATAACACTATTGGGAGGGGCAGTGTTCCAGAAAATAACTTGAACAAGCACAAGGGTTTTAAAGAAAGGTGTCAGGAATAAGTTCCAGAGACCATCCTAGTATCTTCATGTTTTTCTTGAGAAAGGCAAAGACAATGACATGGAGGGACATGATTTACCGAGTCTTGTATATGTTTCCCGTGAAAAGAAACTTGGATATCCCTATAATTTTAAGGTCGGTGCTCTCAACGTTCTGGTAATGTCCTTGGTATTGATTTATTAATCTTTTCTGTACAAAAATCTAGCCTTTGGAATAATGTCTTGGAGTACCTATACGGATGGGATGCCTTTGACTCCCATTACCAGGATCGACACTTCCAGGATCATCACTGATCTCAGGTGCCATGGCTTCTACGCCTATTTCTGGCCAAATGGATACACTTACTTTCATACCTACCACTTACACAATGTAAACTCAACCATTCTTATGTAACTAGTGGTTTCTCTTGGGGGAGGCAATTATACCTGTATGGTCAGTGGTGTCAGGTGGGGGTAGGCTTGTAGTTTGGGGTCCTTGTGGCTGTGTATGTTGTTGGTGACCCAGTTATGTGTCTAGGTTATTTCTTTTGGATCTTATGGTGTAAACCCTGACAGTTTGCGGGGTGTTGATGCAACAAGGGCTTGTATTTGTTAGGTAAGTCAAGTGTATGTCATAATGGGATTTAGAATGAATAGTGTCTAGTTTTTTCCTTGGTCTATGTGTGTATAGTTTGTACTACTGATTGTGTGGGTGTCTGAGTGCAAAGGTAAGCGAAATCCTGGAAAATGTTTTGGTGACTAGTTATTTGACTAGTTATTTCCTTGATTCATGGCTTGATCTACAACCTTGACTTGTTCTTAGATTGTTATTCCTTGTCATATTTAAGCAAGGCCCATTCTCAATGTATTGCATTGAGTTCCATAATAATATATGATATTGTTGCTCATTTGTTTGCAAAGGTTTTATGTAAAGTTATTCTGGTGAATTGCTTTCATCTTATTAATCGTGGTGTTTGATTATCATCTGTGTTCTTGGCTTGGTACGATCTGGTTATCGTTCCTTTCATGGTATAATCAATCTGGAGATTGTTGTTGACATCCATCTGTAAGTTTTATTTTGCAAATAAATTGTAACGATTTGTATATTCATATATTTGTCGATTTTTTGGTCATATTTTGTTGCTGCGTGTAGGCTTTTTATGCAAAACAGAGGCTTCCATTGGATCCGGAAGGTTGTGAAAACTTACCTGAGATCGACTGTAAACTCGGCCATTTCTAGGAGGCAGTCGGTTTTTGTGTTTTTTGTGGTTACAGTGAAATACTATGTAGGTTGTGCCTTCGGAATTCACGCACGCACGGTTAAGAAACCTTAGACGGAACATTTTTAGTGTTGTTTTTTGGATTTCTCGAGATCCTACATTGGGTTTGTTTTTCTGGTACGGAGAGATCGATTTTTGGATTACGTGTATAAGAATTTCGGTATTTTCTTTCCTATTTTTGGCAGGGGTCCACGGATGTTGTGCACGTTTTTTTGACTATTTCGGGCCAAATCCGCAGGTTGATTTTTTCGGCAAACAAAGGTAACTAATCTACACAGTCCATTTAAATAGTACTTAAAACACGTGATTATACAGGCAGGTAGTATTAGTGCAAACACCCATTGGAAAATCCTTAGCCGATTTACAAATGGTAGGTCATATAGGGCTTAAAGCTTGTGGAAACCATAATGTTTTTAGGTACGCATTAACTTTACCCATTAAAATTAGTTCGTAATGGTTTGTATATGGTATTTTCAATGCTTATTTTGTTTTAGTGGCAAGTAAAATAAATAACAGAGCAAAATATTAAAAAACTTGTATGCTTTTGATCGGTAACTCGGTTTTGAGTGTTGTTTTTTGTACCAAATCTGGATTGTTTTTTCTTGCTATTTCCATTGTTGAAGTTATTTATTTTGAGACTTGCGCTATAATTATAAAGTGCCAAATATGGAGGGAGTGTTGTAATCAATTGTGGACGCAATTTCAGCTGAGCCCTGATGTCCTAAACTTTTGGGAGTTGCAGTTTGTACCTATCATGGATTCTGAGAATGATATGTTTTTCTCTGAAGTATGTGGACTTGGTAAGAGAAATTGCAAAATTTGTGGAAGAAAATAAATCGCTCAAGAAGTAAAATTCTCTTCTACAATCACTCATTCACAATAAGGATACAATAATACACTTACTTTACAAAACAAACTTGCTAGCCTACATCATCACCATCATAACTGCAGAAAACCATATCCATGCTCCTAGTCCACTTGCAGCTATTGCTCTATGAATACCCACTGAACATTGATCTGCCAGTCTTTGAGCCTGAACCTGCTTTTGATGCCTCATAAACCTCGTGAATTCTTGTTACTGCATGCTCTTCCACATCTGGTGCCTATTAGAATACCACATGTTTTGTATCCATACTTTCTGCTCAACTGCATGGCATTTTTGAAGAAGCGTATGCACTTCATTCAGTTCTCGCATGCTCAGTTTTATAGGGTTTCACTGAGAAGCGAAGGTATTGGAGTAGACATTCACAGGGTATTGTTTCCAAAAATTATTCTCCATGTTAAGTGGAATTCTTGTCATGACATTTTTAGTTTTCGTGCATATACTTCATTAGGATCACAAGGATTGATAGCTCCTTTTTTTGTTCGCTCGACTCTTTCTAAGGATCATGAGCAACACATGAGTTCTGCACCTTCACTAAGGCTTGAGAAACTTGAGATTTCAGCTGTCAACCATGATCAACCTGACACACATTCTGATGTTCTTTTGCATGCACCCATTGTGCATTTTGCACCAAGTCATATGCAGGCATCTTTTTTATTCATCCATGTTGATTTGGGGTGGATATCTGATCACTCGTGGTGGGATGACATAGGCATTCATTGAGAGGACTCTACAGGCGTGGCTCCTCCACCATTCGGCCTCTTGCTCCACTTTCTATACCTCTTGCATTATGATGCTTCTTGTTTTGAGCATTTTTCTTTAGCAGGTGTAGTGTATCTCTCTTATTTGTTGAGAGATTTTGTATCTGTATTTTCGCCACTTTTGGCATGTTGACAGTATCTCTTATGGGGGATCTATTCTAGTGCAAATCCAGATGTTATGTTTGTTAGTGTTCGAGTACTTTTTTTGGGCAACTCATACAGGTTTGTAGCATCACTCCACCCATTCAGCAGTATGGGAGGGTGTGGTGTTGATCTTACTTCCTCGAGTTTCATGTCCTTGCCTTGTTACCTTGGCTTTTCTTGGATCGTGACACTCTGGAGTTTGTGTCCTTGCCTTGTTGCTTTGGTTTTTGTTCTTGGATCGTGGCACACCTATTTGCAGTAGTTGATCGAATTATGTTTGGTGTTTTTTTTGCACTTTCGACATCACTCCGTTGACAGTCTCCTTGTATGGAGCTATTCTGGTGAAACCTAGTGTTAGTTGTTTTTTAGTTTTGTGATCAAGCAGTGGATTCAAACCATAGTACACACCAAACTTCTTCAGCATTGTACGAGTTTTTTTATCCGAGCTTCTTGGGATGCCTTGGAGCTGGTCTTTACTCTCTTTTTTACTTTGTTGTTACTGGTTTTGGGTACCTTGCGGTGTCCCTTTTTTTCCAGTTATTGTACATGAGTACCTCGTCAGGCCTAGTTTTTGGGACTCATATTGTGGACATGCCACTTCTATTTTGGCCCCTAGCTTCACTTGAGGGGGGTATTAGAGTAGGTATTTACTTTAGGTCATGTTCACCTAGGTACTTTATTTACCTTTATTGTATTTATCCTCACCCACTTATGCGTGTAGATATTTCTTTTATCTTATTTAGATATTAGGAGATATTATCTAGTTGTTAGGTATAGTTCTTTCCTTGATCTATGGTATTGACTAGATCCTTGATGTCTAGTTCTCTCATAAAATCTATGGTCTTGACTAGTTCTTTGATGACTAGTTATTTCCTTGATTCATGGCTTGATCCACGACCTTGATTGGTTCTTAGATTGTTATTCCTTGCCTATTTAAGCAAGGCCCATTCTCAATGTATTGCATTGAGTTCCATAATAATATATGATATTGCTGCTCATTTGTTTGTAAAGGTTTTATGTAAAGCTATTTTGGTGAATTGCTTTCATCTTATTGATCATGGTGTTTGATTAGCATCTGTGTTCTTGGCTTGGTACGATCTGGTTATCGTTCCTTTCACTCTCAATGAATCTTCAATGTCTCTATTAATCTTTTGCAATTATTGACAAGACAACAATAATTGAAAACATATAACTCATGCACACCGCGCACCTTTCCAAAATGTCCACTCTTGTTTTATGTAATTTTGTAAAATGTTGGTGATGACTTTACACTAATAGGCTATACCACTTCACGTTCAATTGTATTTGTTAGAAACTCAGTCCAAGGTTGTTGATGGAATAGAGGTTCAACTCGAAGTGGAAATCCAAGCTCAATGTAGCTAGCTACATGACCACGACTAAAATTTGCATTACGTTAGCCGACGTGAATCTGTACCTCTTCTCTGCCATTACAAAAACTTAAGTAGTTACTTAGTTCGGGAAGCAGAGAAAATTGTTTTCCATAATGTAGGAAGAGTGGTTTTGGAGGTTGACGGGGGGAGGAGAGGGTAGGCTATGTAGGTGGAATTCTAACACGAAGAAGGAGAGCAGTATTCAATGCTTCACGAATAAAAAACTCGTGATGAAAGTTGTTGAAAAGAGTGGAAAAATACATAATTTGTTAAATAAATGTGTGGGAAGCGAACAAGAAGTTGACCATTACTAAATTTCGTTTTTGAGACAAATGATAAGTGACAACCTTTGTTTTAAGGTTTTTTAATTTTTTTAATTACAAATCTTTAATGTGTCACTATTCTTTTAAATAAGTATGCATACAGTTCAAAAGTGCACCACGTTTTCACTCACGTGGAGATTATCATAAAATTTGGATAGTTTCCTTTTTATAGTTACTTTTAAGTGTGTAAATATTTTTAAATTCTTTAGGTTGGGTAAGATTTATTTTTTAAAACTCTTTATATTATAACAAATTCGAAAGTTAGTTTGCATAGTTGTTTCTATCAATTCGTCCATCATTATCCGTCAGTGGATCCAAAATACTTGAAAACAATTTGGTTTTTGTGTTTCAAGCTCGATATTTGGGAATCAACCTTTTGTGACATGCAAATTCGTTTGCATTTTTGCATGTATTTTGTCTCCACATTATATGTGTATGAGATCTACCTAAGGAAACTTTGTATTTGATTCTTGACTCGTCCCGCATATTCTAAGGTTTTGGCAATCTAGACAATTCATCCATCACCAATTTGGCTTTAAATTGGATCTTGATTTGGCTTAGAGCTTACTGCAAACTCCATGCATCGTTCAAACCTACACTCCTACCAATCCATTACGTACACACATCAATAAAAACCATTCTTCAATTCCCCCACTGTCCATATAAGTTTTGGGGTATGGTATTTGGGAATCAACCCTTTCGTAACATGCAAATTTGTTTGCATTTTTGCATGTATTTGGTCTCCACATCATGTGTATGAGATTTTCCTAAGGAGACTTTGTATTTGATTCTTGACTCATCCCGTAGATTCTAAGGTTTTGGCGATTCATGCATTTCATCTATCACCAATTTAGATTTTAGTTAGATCTTGATTTGGCTTAGAACTCGATACAAACTCCATACACCATTCAAGTCTGCACTCCTACCAATCCATTATGCACACACATCAATCACAACCATTCTTCAATTCCCCACCGTCCATGCAAGTTTTGAAGTCCATCATGTTTTGTTTTTATATTATTCAAAGTTAAGTATTGTTTTAAACCCATAAAAAGTAAAAAAAAATTCCTTAGTTATGTTAAGTATTAGTCAGTACATTCATTAGGTTTTGGCGATCCAAGCAATTCATTTGTCACCAATTTGGCTTTAAGCTGGATCTTGATTTGGCTTAGAACTTGTTGCAAACTCTATACACTGTTTAAACCTACATTCCTACCAATCCATTATGTACACACATCAATCACAACCATTCTTCAATTCCCCCATCGTCCATGCAAGTTTTGAGGTCTGGTATTTGGGAATAAACCTTTTCATGACATGCAAATTTGTTTGCAGTTTTGCATGTATTTGGTCTCCACATTATGTGTATGAGATCTGCCTAAGGAAACTTTGTGTTCGATTCTTAAGTCATCCTACATATTCTAATGTTTTGGTGATTCACGCATTTCATTTATCGCCAATTTGGCTTTTAGTTGGATCTTGATTTGGCTTAGAACTCGCTACAAATTCCATACACTATTTGAAAGCCTACACTCATACGAATCCATTACCTACACACATCAATCACAACCATTCTTCAATTCCCTGCTGTCCATGCAAGTTTTGAATTCCATCATGTTTTGTTTTCATATTATTCAAAGTTAAGTATTGTTTTAAGACCATGAAAAGTAAAAAAAAATTCCTTAGTAATGTTAAGTATTAGTCAGTACAGTCATTAGGTTTTGGTGATCCACGCAATTCATCTATCACCAATTTGGCTTCAAGTTGGATCTTGATTTGGCTTAAAGCTCGCTACAAGCTCCATGCACCATTCAAACCTACAATCCTACCAATCATTACATACACACATCAATCACAACCATTCTTTAATTCACCTACCATCCATACAAGTTTTGAGTCCAGTATTTTGGAATCAACCCTTTCGTGACATACAAATTCGTTGGCATTTTTGCATGTATTTGGTCTCCACATTATATGTGTATGAGATCTACCTAAGGAAACTTTGTATTTGATTCTTGACTCATCCCACAAATTCTAAGGTTTTGGCGATTCATGCATTTCATCTATCACCAATTTGGCTTTTAGTTGAATCTTGATTTGGCTTGGATCTTGCTACAAAATCCATGCACCATTCAAGCCTTCACTCCTACCAATCCATTACATACACACATCAATCACAACCATTCTTCAATTCCCCCACCGTCCATGCAAGTTTTGAAGTCCATGTTTTATTTTTATATTATTCAGAGTTAAGTGTTGTTTTAAACCCATAAAAAGTAAAACAAATATCCTTCGTTATGTTAAGTATTAGTTAATACAGTCATTACGTTAGCATAAGAGCTTTAATATTTTCCATTTCTTATTTTTTCACCTTTAAGTGGAAATTTCACTCACGCGCATAATGTTAACTCAATTATAAATGATTTTTCACACTTCATTTATTTTCTTGTGCTTACTCGAGCTTAGTATTATAAAGGGTGCCTAAAGTGCTCCAAGAAACAAGCATTTCAATCGTGTTTCAAACTTGAAACTTGTTGGCTTTTTCCCATTATTTATTTTGCCTCTTTTATGTATAAATTTAACTCACAATAAAAAGGAACACATATAACCGATATTATTAGGGTCTTACAATTTGACCTATGGAAACTGTGTGATACATGCATTTTCCATTGGGTGTAAAACACGGAACCTTTTCAAATTTCCCCATTTTAAGTTTGGTCTCTTCAAATGTATATTGCAGCGCCATGAAAAATCCCTGTAAGACAAAGATGATATACTGCAAAAAAAATGTCCCCCCCTCCATTGAACCCTTTCTTAATAATCCCTCATCCTTTCCATATTTTTCACTTCCTCATTTTTTCATTCTTCACTCCACCCCCTTCGGCATTTTCATCGTACATTTCACATACGATTGCTAGTATATATATACAATAAAAATTTCACCTTCATATACATATTCACACGTGTATGTACACGATAAAATATAAACAAAATTGATATATATATATATATATATGGTTAATAATAGAAATATCTTAATATTTTATTTGATCAAATAAAAATATTGTTTTGTTTTGATTTTTAATTTATTTTAATTTCTTAGAAATATAAATTACATTTAATGTCAGCGTCTTATACATTTAAATTATGTAAAAGGTATTTTCTTGTTGAAGGTAAAAAAAAATTAGTTTTCTTAGGTTTAGTGCCAAGGTCTAAGGGGTATCCACACCACCAAATTCGCTTGGGCATAATCCCAACATCATCTTATTTTAGTAATTTGGACATTTGCACTCAATAAGGTCTGATCCCTGGTGGACTCTTTGTGAGTTAAACAACTTTAGCAATGAACCAATGAACAATCTACCAAATGTGTTCTTTGATTGTTTCAAACTCTCATAATTAATTATAAAGAATTGTAGGAAACAAAAAAATTGTTGTATATTTATTTTTATAGTTTTGTTTCTTTTGACTTAATTTACTTCAGGGAAAATCTCTCATAAATTATAATATAAGTTCCAATATATACAATTGTAATCAATAATTTCAAGATCAAAACTGTGTCATAAAATAAAATGTAGTAGGGGAGAGGACTATATAACCACACACCTAACTTTAGGGGCACGTAGATATATGTAGGTATCTCGGTAGTGTAAAAAAATTATATCATCGTGTAGTGTACAATCATGCCATATCAACATTTTCATTTCGCGTGTTAATTTGGAGGGAAAAGTAGTTTTTAAATTGATTTAATATGAAGAAAATTAATATAAAGCATTTGAAAGAGGGACCAATGACCGAGCGCCTTGTGTGTCACATTCTCATTGACTCTTAAAAAGGTGCCATTAACCAAAACATGAACAACTATTGGTACTTTTGTCAACAACCTATGGTGAAAAGAGATGTACATATTTTGGTGCATGCACAACTATAGGGTCCTTTCCCCTACACAATACTTTGCTACGAAACAAAATATTGGAGTCCAAAGTATTAGAGAGGATTTAAAAATTGGGAAGGCACTTTGATTGGTAAGATTCCATAAAGGTGTCTTACTTAGAGTCATTTGGTAAGATTATATGAAGTGTGAAGACAATTTAATTTCCTTACATAGAGCTTTGAGTTATTGTAATGATTACTATAACAAAGATAGCTTTAAAGTGCAAACACACTTTGTAAAAAAAAGTTCATCCAATATTTTCATGATCAATTTAGTCTCGAAATTCTTCAAAGTTTATCATTATAAATTTATGTTTTGAATAAATTGTATTCTTTTGATTTTTGAATTTAAACATTTCACATAAGATAAATTTAATAATTCTTAATAAGTTTATACGAAAATAATTATAAAACTTGTTTAGAAAATTGGCCCAAAACATCAAACTCAAAAAAGGAAAAAAATGGAGTTTATTCCAAATATAATATCTATAATGTATTTTTATGAAAGCCTCAAAATCTACATTATCATAATTGCTTATGTAAATTGCCTTTACTACATTAAATTTAGTGTCCATTTAACTGTAACATAAAAAAAAATCTTTTGGAAAAACAATCAATTTTTTTTTTTTCATAACCAACAAATAAATAAATAAATAAATAAATAAATAAATATATATATATATATATATATACCAAAAAAAATCAAAATAAATATATTTAAAATATTTATACTAGTAATAAAATATACTTTACAGTGATAAACAATATGAATTCTAACAAAATTGTTTACCATATTTTCGTATCTTCCCTTTCTAATAAAACAATGACAAAGGCTAGAGTGAATATTCATCACTCACATTCAACATTACAACTCTAATTTATATTTATCTAAATTTATAAATAAATTTATTATATTACTAATTTTTTATTGTGAAGGTTTTTATTTTAAAGTTTCCCATACCACATTAATTAATAACTTTATTACATTCTCTCTTATGTTTCTATTAATTGATGGCAAATGACACAAATCTAGTTGTAGTATTGTGTTGTTTTCAGAAAAAATCTGTTTTAAAAAAGGTGGGTCCTTAAACTTGACAATATGGCCGAAATATTGTTATTTTCCTATTAACTTATGCGAATGAAAAGAAAAAGGTTTTAAGTGACAATTTAAAAATGTCAAATTAAAGTCAAAATTTGCCTTATGACAATCAAATAAACATCAAATTTAATGTGAAAATAAAAGTTTCCCATCACATTGTCACATATCATCCCTTACGGCCATTATCAAACACCTCTAGACATAACTAGACACCCATAATAAATATAACCTTTTAGTCAACCTAAAAACTCATTAATTTTTACCACTACTAGTTTAATGGGCCATCCAAATATCACATTAAATTGAAAAAAATCATTGAAGATAGAGTTAGTCTTGCATGTCATTATAAGTCTTATATGTCATGATGTGATTGACTACTCTAAGCAATTATTATGTCAAAATTAAATAACCACTAGATAGTACTATGACAACTATTAGATAATACTATGATAAGACTTGTATCAATTATTAGACTATGTTCAAGTATAAACCCCTCCCCCACTAACATAAAAATGGAATTCCCACCTATCATTTTAAAAAATCACTCTTATTAATTACCTATATAACCTTGTGAATAAATTTCAACTTGTCACAGTTGTCTTTTGGGAGTGTTTTACCATGTGATGAGGCTATAAGAGCGTCAGTGAAAGCAAGGGGGCAAGATAGCCAATAATTTAAATGTCTATATTCCACGTGGGACCATGTAAATTAGTGGGTGAGCAAGAGACATAATAGCTAAGCCCCACACCGAGGTGTCCCTTTGCCTTTTGCAATGTTGTGAAACCCCTTTCATCGTATTTGGATGGCATATAAGATTGGCCAAAAGACAAAGGTAAAAGAAAAACAACCTAAAGACAAAATTTTCGAAAAAATAAAGCGCATGAAATGCTGCGTGCGTCATATCCAATCTCTCTTTTTTCAATTAAGTATCCCAATTTAAAAGGAAATGTGAAGGTTATATAAAAACTCCAAGACATACATACCCTCAAATCTATATAATTAGGTAAAGTGTTTATTCGACTAAGTACGCACAAATCTTTACAAACAGTGAGAAAAGAACTTTCGGTGGTGGATTCGGTTAAACTTTCATATATACATGTGCACCAAACGTTTAAAAGACACTGGACAAATTTTTTTTATACAATATTATTTATTGGTATTTGAAGATCTAGAGGTTATTTTGAAATTTTTTTATAATTTATGTTTTTTATAATTAGTATAGATATTTTAAATATATTTATTAAAAATAAGTTTATATATATTAATCTTGAAGTATTTATTTCACAATGGTAGATATTACTATTTTTTGATTGATTTCTCGAAAAAGAAAGGAAAAATTGTATATAAATGAGAATTCAATGGAAGTTAAATTTATGGATGAATTGTCATGTGACAATTAAATAAACGTCAAATTTAATATCTAGAATAAAAGTGAACAACTCACTCCATTATAACTTCAAATGTCATTGTAGGAACACCTCTCAATATAATTTAAAAATATTAACTAGCAATTGCACATGAGTGCAACTTACACCGGTCAGGATAATATTATTAAGTTTGTTGGGGGTGTAATATGTTGTAAAATATATTTTATGATCTATGATAGATGTTTGAGAGAAGAACATAATTTACATTCTGCTAAACAGTTCACACGCTTTTTAAGGTTCCACATTCTGCATACATGTCTATCATAACATTTGTAATTGCGTCTAACAAAATTTCTCTAATTTTATGTTTTGATGTTTGTCCATACCATGTTCGAGAGCTCTTAGGTTGGCATAGGTTGGGGGTACGCTGTAAAATTTAAAATGATCAGGTTAGAGACCTATTTGTTGCATACAGTGAAGCAAGGCGAGGAGTAGGTTGGAAATCTAAACAGGAAACACCATCTTTATACTTGAGCAGTGCAAGCATTTGCAAACGCCGATGAATATGTAAAGCGGGAGTAGAAGTGGCTGGATAAGAACAGAAAGATGGAGGTCTCATTTAAAGGAAGTGTGGAGATGCTCTTTCGCTGCAACATCTTGGGTATCATCAGCAAGTGTTTGAATCTCTTCTACCTACCAAACATTGAATCTCTTCTACCCACCAAACAAAGAGATGATTCCCACAAGTGTGTGGATAATTTGCAGAGCGCCTTGCTTAGCCATGAAATACACATTCCCCAATGTAATGACACCTGTGACCTCGTGGTATGTTTATGTGGGACTCAGTTGCACTAGATTAGCCATCTGATGTGCCTGTGGGCCTTCAATGTCATCGATCGCCCCCACCATGTGATTGCCTCGCCCTATGTCCTTACTCTTCACGATAGATGCAGAACGCCTACTTATTCTGGGTGTTCTAACTGTTGAAAATTAGTATACTTAATTGATTACTGTGTTTTTGTTAAAAGGTTAATGAAATGGCAGAGGTGAACGAAAGATCAGACGTAACGAACATGATTTATAGTTGGGATTGTGAGCTCATGGGGCTAACGTGGTTATTAGCTAAGAACAAAACAATTTACATTCCCACTGTTTCAGCAGTTTTCCAGGCCTTAATGTACAATGGTCTTTTGCCCCATTCGACCACGTGCTGCGCCGACTGGAAAAATACCCCTCCTCGTGGATTCCTTCAAATTAGACATGTCTACAAGTTTTAACAAGGCCAAGGCAACTTTCTTCTTTGTTGCTTTACCACCACTGCCGTAGCGAGCTCTCTTTCACCATATCCACACTACATAATAGAATTTTATTGAAATTAAGAAGAGAGTTTGTACTTGAAATTAAAAGGTTGGTGTTGATGTTTATTTGTTTGGGTTGGTTTCACATTCTTAATTGTCGAAGAATGCAATCCTAATGAAAGAATATTTAATATGCAATGAATGTGCAGGCTGATGCACGATGTCCGAACGCACAGGGCAAGCAATGGTGACATGGTCTACCATGCAACGTTCCAAGAAGAAGTTCTAACATGAACCGTGGGAGTGTGCCTGAGTAAGCACATTATGGAGATCGTCGTAGAGGCCCTGAAGACCAACATGTGAGACCTTGCCCTCACCATGTCCAGGTGCTCTATCTCTTCACTAATTTTCTCTCCAAAATGTTAAAGAGCAGTGGTACCACCAAGTCATTAATTGACAAACAATATGTGTCAGACTTCAGGCCCCTGTTTCAGCACATTTACATCCATTCAAGGGGCAAAGCGGTGATCCGTGCGGTGTAAAGGGATTTGAATCTTAGCGCCACTAGCTCATAGCCTTCCAAAATGGTGCTCTACATATTCGACAATACCTCCTCTTCTTCCACATGGTAGTAATTTCAGTATCTCGAATCCAAAGGTCGGATGAAAAAGGGAAACAAAATCTAGCAGATTTGTCTGGGCAGTGGTTTTAAATGCAACAATGGAGTGTGGATTGTGAATAGAGATATTGCATCAGGTCGGGGAAGTATGGCTATGCGAACAAGACTAACGTCACCATATCCACCTCTGCTTGGCATTGCAACACCATGGTATCCTTCTTGCGCCTCAACTATGGACATGTATGTCGTTAAAGGATGTCAAGTCAAAGAGGAATATCTAAGATAGTAAATATCTAGGATTGTAGAAAAATATCTAAAATCCAGCAACCTGTAAAGTTAAGACCACTAGAATTTGACACTTTCCAACAAAATCATCTTCAAAGATGGACACCTTTAATTTGGTATATAATCTTCAATATATTATGATTTAATATGAATAATACTCTATTAAATTTGACTCTCCTATTAATTTTAGTATTCCTCATTGTTATATAATTCTAAATTCTAAAAAAATCCCAACAAAATTATGACATAGGTATCGTACTGCCCCAAGTCTTTTTTATTCACTTATACATAATACACCTATATGTAACAAAATGAAGTATCTTTGTTCATTTATTTCCTATCCAAATTGAACGGTTCCCGAATCCCAACCCAACCCAAGAAATATTAAAAATAAAAACACAGAAAAAATCAAATGTGTTTTTGTTTGATTTTAGATTTCAACTTTTGTTCGAGATAGTCGATGATTTCCAACCCACCAACTTATTTTCACAGACGACCGTCTTTAAAGAAAAATCGAATTACGACTCACGAGTTGTACGCAATACTCGCTAAATTTCTTTAGCCGATGACGTGTAAAGAATCTTCCAAAAGTCTTTCGGCTTAATTTGATTAAAAGAAAGAAAACTTGAGCCCGAACCCCACGCAGAATAATAAAACATTTTATTATCAATTATTTAAACCCTGAATGAAGAGACGAACAATACATACATGCCGGCTGCCGTTTCCAGCCTCGTCTCCTATTCTATCCATATCTTCCCCCAACTACTGTTCCAACATCCAAGCTGTCCAGCGACATATACACATTGTATATATATCCTTCTCTCCTTCCACTAAGACCGCGTCGAAGTCTGGTTATTGCAATCCGGTTTTCTGGTAGATCATAATGTCTGGTCTGCTTGCGAAACGAAGCCGCGAGGATGAGCTTCCGCTGGATTCTGTAAAACGTTTCCACGGCGACACGGAGAAACAAGTCCTCTGCTTCTTCCAAGATATCGAGTCCGCAGACAAATTGGAACTAGAAGGAAACTGCGGCCCCAGCGATGATGTGGTAAGCCAGGTTATGAAAAGCCTGGAGGAGGAAATTGGCATTATTTCCTGCTCCACTTCTTATGAGACGTCCGGAGGCTCATTCGAGTTAAAGAGGGATGATACAGTCGCCTCTGATGTGACCAGCCGCTACGAAATACAGAGTCCAGATTATGGCGAAATTGATCTGGACTATTTGCTGGGGGCCTCGGACGATGATCTCGGCATTCCGCCCAGCCCGCTTCAGAATTTAGGGAACCAAACCCTTCTTTCATTTTCAGAGGACGAGGGTTTTCGTCTTTCTTTGGACTCTTCTGAAAATGCAGAGCAGAAGGGCTTTGTTGACAACTGGCATTATGAAGACGATTTTGTGGACTACACGCAGATCGACATTGCTGCCTTCCATATTGTGAACGAAGGAACGTCTATTGACGGAGATTTTTCGGCGCCCTGGAGACTGGAAACTGCCGGGGCCATGTATTGAACGGAAATAATTCAATACGCAAGTGTAGATTATTTTTAGACCTGGTTTAGAATGCACGACCTGAAATTCTTATAGTAAAATTAATTTTTGTCCTTTGAATTATATGAATCCCCTGATTTAATGGAAAATTTCAACATAAATCATCTGTTTAATCTGATGGAATACAGAATCTTATGAATGGATTATGGATACCTATGTATCATTTTTTGTTTTGGAAATTCAATTTTTAGAAGCAACGGATATGGCTTATGTTTCCGGTCTTGTAGAGAAATAAAACAAGTTTTAGTAGAATCTTTTCTACGAAATGTGAATAAGGTGATGTTCGATGATAGAGGTAATGGACGAGGTTTTCAGCGAGTGAATGTTATTAGGGAGGTTTTTTTTGTTGTCAAAACGTATCTAGCATACAACAAGTAATTCTTAAATTTTTAATTTTTAACCACGACCTTGCAAAACACACCTTTGCTAAGTATAGAGTGAGCTTGCGTTAGAAGAAATCCTCTCAAGTCATTAAACACCTACATATAAATTATGAAATGTTTAATTTAGTAGGATCACACCTCTTCATCTTTTTGGATAACATATTTTTTTTTGCAACTTAAAAGATGGAATTTTGGTTTTTAGAGGTTCTTTTTCATTTCATATTTTTTCAAGATAGAACATTAGCTAGCCGATGATTTTAAGATCAAGAACACATGTGGGTATTGCTTGAAGGATTAATCTTAGCACAATGAATCTCCAAGCAAAGTTGCGCCACTTTCCTTTCCAAGAAGAAAGTTTGTTCTTCACTTTTTGGATTAGATTTTCCGAGAGTTGTCTTTTGGCTACATGCATACATAAAAGAATAACTAGATATTTATTGGTTGGTATCCAACTTTGAAGCCTAGGAGATCCACCGTTTTTTGCCGAAGGTGGATAATAATATTAAAAAATAATTACTCTATTCACTATTTTGAGACCTTCCATTTTCCTTCCCTCTTGTTTTTTTGAGCTTACACTCAAAACCTATTATAAAGAAAAAAAAAGGATATCAAATTACAAAAAAATATTACCTCTACTCAAAAAATATTTTAAAATTAAAATTTTGTAAACCAGAATATTCGATAAAATTTTATTATAACTCATACTTCATATGACCCGAGATGAAAAGTTAACATTATGATTATAATATAATCCCATTTAAATCTAAGTGGGGCATGACTACCCCACGTAGATTTAGACATCTTTTATTGCAATTCACATTGGGTGGAAAGAAATATTATTCCAACAAATCACGTGGGCCAACTCTATTCTGGAATAAAAATGATGTCTTTATAGAGTTAACTATTGATTTGTCTTTATAGACCCGGAATTCTCGGTTATGAATAAAACACTTTTTCCAAAGGTTGCTTACAAGGAAAGCTGAATAATGGAAATAATTTTAAGGTGGTTGACATGTGTTTTTGCCTTGTAAAGTGGTTGATGTGATGGGCTAAAAGAGAGAGCACAATGTAAGTAATGAACGTTTTTCGCACTTGGAAAAGTAATGTCGAGGAAAGTAAATGGAAATGTTCCCTGTGGGACCATGTAAATTAGTGGCTGAGCAAGAAAAATATTGACAAGGTTGTGATTGTGAGGCGTGTTATGTGGTCCTTTAATCTTGCAATGTTATGCCCTACGTGAAAAATTGAAACCCTTTTTCATGAGGTCTAGATGGGATTTCCCAACTAAGCAAAGGTGTCTCTATATGAACTCCTCTTGATGGATTCTTGCAATAAATATCTATATGAACTCACTCCACATGTTTCTTTGTTGAGGATGTGGACATGGATATTTCAAATTTGTAGACTTTGCTCGTGGCAAAGGGTGGAGGGGCAAGTTAAATGGTCCACTTCACCTTTGCTCGGAGTTGCTTTGATATCTTGGTTTATTTGGTGGGGGCAATGTAGTTTATGTGGAGTGTAGTTGATGAGTTTTTTTTAAAAAAAATTTAAGTGAAGAGTGGGAGGCTATGAATCATTGGGATTCGCTATGTCACACATTGGTCAGGTCATGGGGCCTCTTCTTGTTGATATTGTGAGATGGATTGAAGTAGAATGTAATTAAATTAATGCAGTTCCTTAGAAGATTTATATTTGTATTAGCAAGGATCCAGGTTTGACCTTGCATCCTTGTTAAGGCAAACACTCATATTTGGGATCCAATCTCCTAATCAACTAAATAATTATACTTGTTTATCTTTACACTATGTTTTGTTGTCAATTCTAGAAATATTATTCAATCAAAACAATATAAAACATAGGATATTCAAAACACAATTTTCAATTTAGATGTGTCACTCGCATGTCCAAAACCATATATAAGGGTCAGGATGTGTGGTCCGATCTTGGCCGACCTGTACGGTCCCGCCCCTTCTCAATCGCCGACTCTACTTTCAATTTTAAATCATTTTTGAGTCATTTCATCTTCCTCAGGTCGCCCTTATCATAATATCTCACCTACAAAAAACTATATAAGCAAGTCAAATGTTATCATACTATAACTCACTTAGCATTATAACACTATTGCAAATATCATTCCAAGAGCACTAAAAGGGTTCCTAAATCAAATGCACGTCATCTAGAACAATCCCTCCTATAAATATGAAGCATTCAACCAGGTTAAAGAGTCTAGCTTCATCCATATACAAATATGCAAAGATCATAGAACTATGTCCTAAGAAAGAGCAAAGTCGCTCCAAACATTGCACAAGGGTTTCAATAACACAATGGTTAGGTCACATAGTTGAGGCACACCATATATTACTACTACAATGCTAGGGACATTATATAATATGTGGTTGACATGCTCTTTTGGTGTCAAGAGACACAAGGGCACCCACAGGGCATTGGTTAGCTATACACACTTGCACAAGCACTTAGGAGAACTACGTGAGGCTTGATTTTCCCAACGAGGATATGTAGTGCTACACTGAGATTGGTTCAACAATTGGAAGTTTGACTGCCTAGGGTGGCCTAGCCTCAAATGCACACACATATTTTTCCTTTGGTTTTCTAATGCTTTGACGAAAGGTTCTCCAGGTTGCTAGGGTTTGTAGTTTGTTGCAAGTCATCACAAGTCATCTTGAGGTTGTGTGAGAAAGAACATCACACATCAAGAACCATTTCTAAACAATCAAAACAACTTTTTTACATATTCTACCTTTGTCACATTTGTCCATTTTGTCTTCTCCCACCAAAACTATTTTTCCCAATTAAATTGTAAATCACTCCTCAGCATTTGAATTCTTATTATTCACCTTCATCGAGCTTCTGGGGAAGCAGATTTTTAGAGATTTGAAGCAATTTTGCAATTAAATTACAAATTTCTCATCAACCTTTGAGTTTCTCTTCCCTGCCTTCATAGTATCTTATGGGAATTAGAGTTTCGGAGAACCAGAGTAGTTTTGCAATCATATTGCAAATTCCTTCTCAACCTTCTAGCTTTGATTCCCCACTTTCATTGGGTTTTTAGGGAATCACAATTTCGAAGATTCAAAATAGTTTTGTAATTAAATTACAAATTGTTCCTCAACCTCCAAGTTCGGATTTCTTGTTTTTAGGGTTTTCAGGACTTGGAGTTTGAGATCTTTGACACGATTAAACAACTAAACTAGAAAAATAATTTAGATCTTCGATTCCCCAAAATTATACAATTGTCTAAGATCTTCGATTTTTCAAATTCGTGAAACTACTTGAGATCTCTAGAATCAAAAAATTGGTTAATGGTTAAAAGAAATAAGTAGGAGTGGGATTTCATAGTTTTCAAGCAATTTCACAATTATATTACGAATTGCTCCACCACCTTCGAAATCCAAATCCCCGCCTTCATCATGTTTTTTGGGAATCTAGGTTTTCGAGATCCAAAGCAGTTGGGAAAAAAAATTGTGAATTGCTCCTCTACCTCTAGGTTATGATTCCCCACCTTCATTGCATTTATGAGGAATCATATTTTCAAAGATTCAAAGAAATTAAACAATTAAATTGCAAAACTACCTAACATCTCCTCTTCCCTAAAACTACAAAATTACCTGATATCTTAGATTCCTTGAAATTTCCTTTTCATGTGATCATTTATTTGATCTTTAAATATGTGTTTTTATACTATACATGACTTTTTTTACATTTCACGCATATCCTAACATATAACATAAAAATTAGAGAATTTACTTTTATTTTATGTTATAATATTTTATATGCATACCTCGATACCCCTATTAATGTCTATATTACACCTCCGAAGTGCGATTGCTAATTTTATGATATAGAGTGGAGTATCTAAGGGTATGATCCCATGGAGTGGGGGCTCCATAAATATCTCAGCGGGTGCTGCTGAGAGAATTTAGAAGCATTTTAGTTGTTTTAGGGTGCCATGAATTTTATTATGTTCGCCAACAATTCATGTTGAGAAATAATAACAATTTGCAGGTATATAATGATTATTTCCCCCCTAAACTGACCTAAAAATAGTGGCGGTAATTCATGTTTGTTTCCAGATGGAAACAAAACAACCTAAACTATATGGGAAATTATCAGCCTCTCCAGTCACCTCTTAAGTTTAAGGGGCAAGAAATGTGGAGCTTCTATTTTTCATGATTAGATTCTTTTTTTTCGTGTAATTGGTTACAAAAATAATCACAAGACCACCTGCAATAGGAAAATAGGAGTTGTAGCTCCTCCATGGGACCATGCCCTAATTGTTCACAAATTTACAATAAAAAATATTAACCACATATGGGTAGATGGGGCCCTGCTGTTACCATTACCCTTCTTTTGTTTTTATTAAATATTGAAAAAGCTTAAACCATATAGGACAATGTATTAAAATCCAAACTCCAGATGTTCTCAAAGGTTCAAATCCATGTAATTAGGTAAAGTGTTTCTTATTCAGGAAAGCATAGATCATTACTTCCTACTACACCTCTTATGAGACTTTCGGAAGCTCATTCGTGTTAAAGAGGGATGATATAGTTGCCTCTGACGTGACCAGCCACTACAAAATACAAAGTCCAGATTATGGCAAAATTGATCTAGACTACTTGTTGGGGGCCTCAGATGATGATCTCAACATCCCGCCCATTCCGCTTCAGAATTTAGGGAACCAAACCCTTCTTTTTCTTTTAGAGGACAAGGGTTTTTCATCTTTTTTTGGACTTTTTCGAAAACGCAGAGCATAAGGGCTTTGTTGACAACTTGCATTATGAAGATGATTTCGTGGACTACACACAAAAAAGTAGACATCATTATATTTAAACATACGGCTAAGTTTTTTTTAACATTTTTAATAAGTTTTTTTAGTTGATATCGAGTTGTATGTGTCCTCTTTTCTAGTTTGCCTACATTATTAATTTTGTTGTCTCTATAATTTGGTTCTTTATCGTCAAGATGTCTCAAGTTTTAAGCCAAGCACATGTGATATCTAGTTGTTTTTGGGGGTTTTCTATTCAACCTCGTAAGAAGTGTTGCATAATCATTCTGACAAGTTTGGAATGAATCTAGGCCATTGAGCACCGCTCCTTTGTCTTCAATTTGAGTAACACCATCGACAATGACCATGGTTTGTCTTACGAGCTCCATAAATATTGGAATTGCTTCTACAACTCTAATACTCCTCATTCAGTCAAAAACTTAGTCCTACCTAGGTTGGCTAGCCTTGCCCATGATAATATATTATGATCTGTATGCCAATAGGGGCTATGTTGCACTAGAGGTGGCCCTCTCACTAACATAATGGTCAATTGGTTGTGGGATATGTATGTTTGTTCCCTTGCTACCCAAATCGAATATGCCTCTTCAATGTATTTTATAATTCCTTTGACAACCCTAAAAACTTTACGTGCTTTACTACCCAGGTCGAACATACATTTTCAATGCATCTTAAACTTGCTTCAATGACTCTACAAACCCTCATATTTTTATTATCGACATAACCTTATACCTTCTTTTGATACAAGTGCTAATTCTATACACTCCGCGTACCTTACATATATGTAAGGTTATTAATATTATCTTAACATTTCAAAGCAATTTTAGAAGCCTCATATAAAGAAAATTCAAATTCAATCAACTCCTTGTTAAAAGGAGGGGGATCTCATATCCTTCTCATTCATTCTTAAAATTATTACATAGGGTGATAATTTCATTTAATTATAATACACAATTAGTATGCATTTTTACAACTCGCAATTAATTATGAAGTTTATTGTGGGAAACAAACCGAATGTTTAGTGGTTTATTGTTCACATGGAAAAAATATTTAAATTGATTAATGTTGTGTTTTTGAAAATATCTCCACAAATGAATGAGGAAGTTTGACCACTAAAACATAAATGAGGGCAGTCGATGTTGTTCGAGGAAGATGGATATAACATTGAATTCTACATAATTTTTGATTTTGAGCCATTCAATAGGTTCTAGTATTTTTGGCATGTTATATTAAGTTTTGGTAAAATATAATTGAATTTTAAATTGAAGTTTGATTTTACGGTATTGTTTTATTTAAATTATAAGATTTTAATAATGAAATGTTTATTTTACTTTGTAGATGACATTCACAAATAGTGTATATCTTCTTATAGTTAAAATGGAAAATATTAATATATCAATATTGAAAAAATGAAAATTATTCTTTGAAAATCCATCTATAACTTGACCTTCTCACCCGTTCTTATTTCACAAATAAACATTTGCATAATAATATGTATGTAGAAGTTAATTAAATATCGGATATATGACCCCTCAAAAAGATACGCTAAAGTAACAATATTTTCTTTTTCCATGTTATTAACATATTTTTCTCTCAATAATATGTTACATAGTGAGTCCAACGTTAGAATAAATCCTCTAAAGTCGTTTGGCCCCTAGAGCAAGTTATACAATATGTAATTTACTATGTTTGTGCCTCCCCATATTTTCAAAGAACATAACATTTTCCACCTTAAAAATTGGAATTTGTGGTTTTTAAAGGTTCCTTACCATAGGGACTTTTTCATATTTTTTTGAGAGAGGCTAAAACATTAGCCGAAAATTTAAAGTTCGAGAATACATATGTGCGCATTGCTTGGAGAGTTGATTTTAACATGATGATTCTCCCAACAAGGCTAACCACTTTCCTATCCAAGAAAAAAGTTTGCTCTCCACTTTTTGGATGAGATTTTGTTATAATTGTCTTTCGATTGTACCCATAAATAAATGAATAATTAAATATTTACTTTGATAAGTACCAACTTAAAACTTCAAGAGATCGACCTACTTTTGCTGATGGTGGATAAGAACATCAAAAAAATATATATGAGACTTCACATTACTAATTATTTAGAAAAAAATTGTGTATAGTTTAATTTTTTAAAAATCTCTCTCACTTCTAAACACTTAAATGTATTAGGAGTGTACAACATAAAAATACTCTATTCAATATTTTGAATCCATGTAACATTAGATCACACCAACCTATTACCTATGCTCAAAAATATATTTAAAATTAGAATTCTAAAACCCAAAACCTTTTATGGTTGATATGATCCCTAGATTGTCTCTCGTTTAAATATTGTCAATCTAGAAAGATTCCCTTCTAGATTGAATATTGTGTTTGTTTGTCAAAAATGAAGATGATTTTTCTTTGCCACTCTAATCAAACAAAAAATATATCAATTCAAACCATAATCAATGAAAATCAACTTTGGCAAATTTTATCATGTTAGGGACACCTCGCCCACGCAGATTTAAAAATCTTTTATTAAATTCAAGAATAGAAATGATGTATTTGGAGACACCGAAATGGATTGTGAATTGTGAGAAACTCCCACACATATATTTTTAAAGGTTACTTGCAAGGAAAGGTGAATAAGGAGAATAATTTAAAGGTGTTTGACCATATGATGGGGTTTAGAAAGAATTTTGGTGTTAATGTCGAGGAATGTAATGGCAGGTGATAGCAAATATAAATGTGAATGTTTCCTATGGGGCCATCTAAATTAGTGGATGATCAGGAAAAAATGCGTTGCGTGGAAAATAGAAACCCTCTCTCACGAGGTTTGGATGGGATCATCTGTGTCTCTTTTGTTTTTGTGTGGACAAGTGAAACCCTCTTTCGTGGTAGTTTCGTGGTAGTTGGATGACATTGATTGAATAAAAAGGTATAGATAAAGATATTTCATGGTGATGCATTCTTTTATTAATTATTTATGGAGGAGATAACCTTACAATCATTTATTTTAATCTTACCGGTGTGTAGATTTATGTAGTTATTTCATTATTACAAAACAAATGTAATATATAATTGTGTCACATCATTATTTTTGTAAAATATTTGGAGGAAAAATATATTTTGAATTGGTTTAGTTCACATAATTTTTATAGAGCATTTGAAAAGTGTACTAATATCGAGTGTTTTGTGTCACATTGTGGTTGACTCTTAAAAAACATCATTAAAGAAAAAGTGAAAAACTATTGGTACTTTTTCCATCAACTTATAGAGAAATTAAATGTAAATATTTTGGTACTTGCACAACTATGGGGTCCTTTCCGCTAGTAACTTATATCACTCGCACATGATACCCAAAAAAGAGTTTTAAGTGTGCCGGATGATGCCCTGAGCCTATTTGTATGTGTTTTCCACATGTTCTCTTGTTATCGAAGCTCTCTTAGATGTTTGTCCAACAATATATATTAAAATCTACTATCTGACAATATTTACAAGTTGACAATATGTGCAACGTGCCAATATTTGATAAAATATACATTTTTAAATTGATTTTTGCATGCAAACACACGACAAGTGAATTGATTTACATACGAGTGTTTGCATTTTTCTATTCATGTGCATATTGTGGGTTATTGAGCACCTTCACGTCATCATTGGAGCGCACTTCAAGCTTAGTTTTTCACACAGTGTTCTTCTTCAATCGATATGCTTTTTTTGTTCGGGATGTGGAAATGGATACTTTAGAAATTGTAGACTTTGCTCATGGCAATGGGTGGAGGGACAAATTAATGATCCACTTTTTCCTTTGCTAGGACTTGCTTTGATTTCTTGGTAAATATTTTTTATGATATTGATGTATTTTTAGTTCTTATTTCCCTTGAGGCATATGGACTGTAGTTAATGCGTTTTTATTCAAGTGAAATGTGTGAGGCCTTTTGAATCATTAGGCTTGTTATGTCTCATAGTTATGGTCATGTGGCCTCTTCTTATTGATAATGGGAGATGGATCAAAGTAGGATGTAATTAACCTAATGCAGCTCCTTATAAGACTTATATTTTCAAACATCTCAGGTGAAGGAATAAGGATAAACACATATGGTTTTCATAAGCCATGAGTGTCTGGATAGAGCCAAGTGAATCTCTAAGAGGCAAACAACCTTGTCCTCTTATCTCATACTAAGGATAGAATCTAAAAATAAAATGGTCCCTGGTCTCAAAGTTGAAATATAAAATCAAATAAATACAACATTCCCAAGGGATATATGGTGGTATGTCTGTGTATGCTAATGTTAAGAATGCCTAATCTAAAGCAATGGAGAACTTACACCTAAAAGTTAGTTTTAGATTAATCATTTCTACAATATTGCATCAAGATAAAACATTTTAAAGGAAAACAAGATAACAAAGCTATAAAGAAATAAACTCAAACCCATCTCTTAGATGTTTGGATTCACCTTTGATTAGTGGATGTTTGCTGAACCAAGTGCAAGAAAAAGTGACAACATTTGTTGTTTAGGAGGAGGGATTTGATGAATCAAGTTGCTTATTCAAATTGGCATTAGCCATATATGGATTACCTTTTGCATTCAACAAAGAGGTTTCTCAACTTTCCTTCAGATTTTTAAGAGTAGAATGCTAACATGAGAATTAGGTGCCTTTTGGGAGTAGGTAGGGGGTTTAATTCACTTTGTTGAATGTGGGATAATGGATATGTAGAATTAGGATTAACTAATTATAGTTAATACTCGATGGAAATCAGATGGGATTAAAAGGGATTTATAAAACAATTAGAAATTGATTAAGAGGTTTGGATTGAGAGGCAAGGTCATCAATTAATATATGAAGGGGAAGTTTGATTAACTAATAAAGGGTTATTAATTAACAAATGAAGATGATTTTAATTAATGAAAGGTCGTCACTTAGTATCCGAATGAGAAATTTAATTAATTAACGGAGGGTCATTAATTAATAAACGAAGAAGGTTGTTATAATGATTTGTGCATTTTACGATTAAATTAGCATACCAAATGTTAGGTTTCTATATTTTCCCCTCTTTGGGATGGTGTCACGTGAGTGGCGCCATTGCAAAAATAGCAAGAAAAATAATAGACAATTTTAGAGGAAATAGGAAAGTTGGATAGTTAACGCCCCCTTGAGAGACCTTGTGGTGATGGAAGAAGCATATGGACTCTTGAAAGGTGGAGAAGGGTAAAAGGATATCCTCCTAACATAATGGCTTAAATGAATATGAAGTATGGAAGAAATTTTTGTCAATGGATAACTTTAGTGGGTGCGGTGAAGGGATCGATGGGTTTATTTCGCAAAATAGATAGCAATTGGAAATGATGGTTGACATGAAACTTTAGCAAGGGGTGTGAAGATTGATAGGAAGATGCGGATGTGATTGCATTGAAAAAATTAGCTAGTGTCAGCAAACATTCCTGTGGAACTTCATGAGAAGATTGTTAAGTGCATGAAAGTGTTAGGATCTCTAAAAGGATATCCTTTCACCCTTCTCTACCTTTCAAGGGTCCATTCACTTCTTCCATCACCACATTGTCTCGCAAAGGGGGCATCACCTATCCAACCTTACTATTTCCTCCAACATTTTCTACAAATTTATATTATCTTTACAATGGCGCCACTCATGTGAAACCATCCCAAAGAGGGGCAAATGTAGACACCTAAAATGTGTTGTGCTAATTTATTCATAAATTGACAAAATCATATTAATTCCCCTTATTCATTTATTAATAAACGGCCCTTCGATAATTAATTAGATTTCTCTTGCATTAACTAAGTAACAACCTTTTGTTAATTAAAATATAAAGGATAAATTTATTTAATTATTAGAGCATCGTTAATTGATAATGTTGGCCATTATGTGTTTGTGTTATCATTGATGTCAAGTCCATTTCTGGAAAAGGGTTTCATGATGTCATAAATGTCTCCATGAGGTGTCACTCAGATGCCAAGCATGAAGGTTGATTGGTAGTGTCAAGTTTGGTGATGTTCTATGAGGTCTTGGTGCATGGTTGAGCTAACATAGTCACAATATGAGTCCTCCCAAGTTGAGTAAAGGTTATTATGAGGTCATTAATGGTCCATGAGGTGTGTTAGAGGTGTTAATGAGTTAGTAAGATGTCAGCATAGTTAGTTCATGAGTTGTCATGATTGAGTCAAGTCATTCCATGCCTATTCCTAGCCTTGAAGCATGCAAAATGAGATAGAGGTATGAGATTTGGAGCTGATCAGAATTTTACAAGAATTATAGCATCATGGTGGTAGTTTACCTGAGGTGTATGGTGAGTTTTAGGTCAGTATTCAGTGATTTAGTGCATGTATATGTCCTTGGGAAGCAAACAATGAGAAACATGCAGGTAAGTACATGTAAATGAGATTGGATGGAGAGTTTTAGAGATATTTGGGATAGATGGAAAGTATGGAAAGTGTTTTCATGATGCTTCATGAGAATTTTTAGGTCATTTTAATGAATATTTTTGAAGATACATCAATTTTGGTAAAACTGGGTAAGTCACATTGTGTTTTTTAGGCAAATGTGGAGCTTCTGATGCTCGTTATCAATTGTATGCTTTACATGGGTACATGAGATATTTGGAATATATTATTAGGTCAGTTATGAAGGTTTCAAAAAAATAATGAGGTGGTTTGATTGTCATGTTTTTATAAATGACCGTTAAGAAGATAAGTTACTTTGAAACCCTAGCTCAAAGCAACTTCGAGAAAAAGGTGAATACAAACTTAGTTTTGATTGATTATGAAAAATTGATGATTGGATGTTGTATAGGAATCTTACATCTTTCCATAAAGGTATATTAATGCATGTGATAGTATGTGGGCCCCACATGAAAAGGCTTGTTTCTGAAGAAGTTTGATTCTTGGAAAAGTTCCCAAAAAAGGTAAAGAATAAATTGACATTGTTTTTAGACCTTGAATTTTTCTAGATGTTCATGAAGGTTTCAGATAATTGTTGAAGTGTAAAAGTGCAAAGTGTGCCCTATTTATGAAGACTGGTTTTTGGGCCAGTTTAGAGCAGCTTGTGGTAAAATTGGAATTGCATAAGCTACAGGATGAGTTAGAACTCCATTCAAGTTTTTTTGTGATCCTAGTTTAGAGATCTTTCCAATGGTATATCAAACTTGTGTTTTTGATATGGTATGAAAATTTAATACTTATTATTTAAGGGTAAAATTTGGATGATGTTTGATGAATCCCCATTTTGTTATGTTTAAACCCATGTGAAACCCCGTACTATCTTGATATCATGTTGCATGATGTATAATATTGGTAGTTTATAATTAATAATTTACTATGTTTTGGAAGAAAATATTGTGCATATTCTTGTTATTTTTATCTTGTTGTTAATTCTTCAAAAATGGCTTAAATTGATCTTTTTATGAGCATTAACAATTCATTTGGAAAATCATATGTTGAGTTATCACATGAGTTGATTGCAGGCTAGTCCACTCATTAAGTGCACTGGCACAGGACTCACCCTTGAATCTAGCGCATGAATCATAGTAAAGCATATGGCTAGTCTAGATCACCAATTAAGATTTATTTGAAATAAGGAAATTGCACAAAGGAGATAAATAGCTCAGACAACTATAACTGATACAGCTGGCAGCACAACAACATGAGCATGAAATGTGTGTCACTACCTCAACCTACCTTCATGCAGATCATGAGGTCTAGTCACTTCAGTTGCTTGGAGATGTGATGCAGTTAACACCTATGGATTTATTATCACCACGATTCCCTGTAATCAATCTAAGATATGAAGTATCTCCCAACATCGATTGACTCTCTCAAAGGATTCAATTACAGGATTCATTTGTAGTTAGCATGATTAATTCTATCTAAACATTGCAAAGACCACTCCTTCCACAACTGTAATTCTTAGAATAGATAGTCATTGTTTTAGTCAACATACAGTTAAGTAGATGTTATTTATTGCGAATAAACTAGTTCTCTCCTAGAGAGACTAGGACTACTATGGTATAAAAGAGGTAATGTATTAAGATTTATCAGTTTGGTTTAGTTAGTTGATTTATTGTAAAATCAAACTCTTTCAATTCAATAAAATTACAGATTCAGGGAAAACTTTGTTGTGTGACTGTCATCATTGAACCTGATCAAAGGGAAGGAGCAAGGGCCACTCCTCCCCAATGAGAAGGGATATTTACTGTTATTTCCTTTTTGTCATTTTGAATGAATTTACCATTTCAACATTAAAATGTGTTAAATAACTTTAAATTTTGTCTTTGATATTCTTTTACTTTCAATGCATTTCATTTCCTAATTGTAAGTATCTTATTCAGTTGATTCTCTTAATAAATACGTGTTGAGAACAATTCCTACTATTCCCTTTGTTGTAAACAACCATGGACACCACCCTGGACTGAAAAATATGATATAACTAAAGTGTTAGTATCAACGACGCTCATCACTTTTTGGCACCATTGCTAGGGAATTCAAGGTGTCATCAAAGGTTAAAAGTGCTAGCTAGAAGTGTTGTCTGGTTGTTTGGTAAGTTTCCATTCAAAATTTTTATTTCCATAATTCTTTCTTAGGAAGTAATAAGACCTTGTAGTGACAACAAGAATCCTCTATGCTTTTGAGTGTGTGAAAAAAACAATTAAGTTAAGCGCTGATGGTTAGGAAACTATCCTTAGTATGATAGGATTTTATGTATACACCTAGAGACCATAGAGGTAGATTCATTAGGATAAATCTTGAAAACCCCCCTATAAACCAACTTGTGGAACAACTTGTTGACCAAGGAAGGATGGATGATGAAGTAGATAACCCCAATGGTGTATAAAATGGAAACCCTTCAATTGGAAGAATGTTTACCTATCTTATACAATTGGATCCTAATGACTAGGATCCTATGAAAAATATAGCCCCCTCAATATTACCAACCTTTCGGGGATTAATCTCATAAGACCATGACCAATTCCTTTTTGAATTCAAGGTTCTGTGCCAAACTTATGATTACACTTACAATTCCTAGAAACTCAAGTTATTTCCCTCCAATTTAAAAGATACAGCTATGAGATGGTTTATGGGGTTAAATCCAAACTCCATCCATAGTTGGGAGGAGATGGAAACAATTTTCTTGGACAAGTATCAAGACTACTGTAGAGTCCAGGACAGGAAGGAAAAACTTTTCAGAATTCAACAAAAGGAAGATGAGAGTGTGGAAGATTGTCTTGATTGGTTCCTCTTCCTTCACATGAGGTGTGGGACTGGCATGGATATTAATCTACTCAAAAATTTATTCCTAAAAGAGTTGGATGAAGACACATAGGAAGCCTTCAATCTTATGGGAAAGGGACACATGAAAAAACTAGAATTTACTGAAATCATTGACCTCTGTAGGAACTACTCTCAAACTCACCCCAAATTTCATAGACATAAAGGAAAAATGGCCAGTGTTGATTTATCCAAACTAAGGGAAGAGATTGAAAATTTGAGAACAAACCTTTTGGTCCAACTCAATACAACCATGGATATGGAGAAGGCCAGGAATACAGAGCCTTTGTTCATCTACTGCCCAATATGTAGAGACATACATGGACTTAAAGACTGCTCCTTAGATGAGACAAACATTTGTCTTCTTTGTGAACTCAAACATGCCACAGACCAATGTGGGTTGCTTCCCTTGCTAAAGAATAATTTGAAACATAACACACAAGATGAAGTTGAGCTGAAGTATATGGCTCAGAGGTAAGGAGTAAATTTTCAGTCTAACCCAAATCAGTCCTACATGCCAAAATCACAATGGGTCCCAAATCAATAGAATGTACCATGGCCATACCCCAACCTTGGGCTCAACAAGCCCCACAAGAGTGGAGCCTACAATGGAATGCGCCACCAAGTTATTATCAAAAACCTTGGACTCCACATCCAAACATTCCACCATTTCAATAATTTAATCCTTAGTACCAACAACAGTGGAATGTACCTCAAGGATCTGGGCAACAATATTATAATAAAAGAAGATCCAAAGGTCAACAAGCCTTGCTGATTGGACCTACAAATGCTGCCCTATCTGATCAACCTGCCTAGCCATAGATACCAACACAAGCTGTATCAAATCCTAAAAGTGTAAGGCAGGGTAACCCAACATACACTATGGAATCAGATAATAATCCCATATTTAATTCTGTGGATTGCAAGAATATCTTGTTGCGCTCAGGGAAGGATATCTCAAAAACTTCATCTCACGTGATAGAAGAAATCCTTGAAGATACAAAAAATCTAAAAGAAACGCAACCTAGTCATATTGTCGAGGAAACTCCTCAAGAGAACGTTGACATTCCCTTTCCATCCAAAATCTTGGAAAAAACAGTAATGTAGTTCCTGAACAACCATAGTCAAAGTTAATTAAGGTACTGAGGAAGTTGAGTACTGGAACATTCCCCTGTTGCAAGATCTTAAGGAAATTCTTGAATTGAACAAAACTATCAAAGAGATCTGTTTTAAGACTCCAAGAAGAAGAAAGAATCAACCTAAGACCATCCATGTTGATGGGAAAATTTCTAGTATTCTAGAAGGGAATACGACCCCTCCTAAATACAGAGACCCTAGAAGTCCTATTATTACAGTTTTCATAAGAGATGTCCCTATTCCTAATGTCCTAATTGACCTAACAACTGCTATCAATTTTATGACTACAGACCCTGTCCACGCTATCACTGCATAAACCGTAGTCAACTTCCATAGTTTTACAAATGGCAGATCAGTCTGTGAATAAGCCAAAGGGAATTATAGAAGATGTCACCATCACTATTGAATCCTGGGACTATTCGATAGACTTTATGATCATAAAAATGAATAATAGAAATATTGGATACCCCATAATCCTAGGACGTCCTTGGTTAGCCACAACTACCGCCATCATTGACTATAAAATAGGGAATATGGTGATTACAAATGGGCAAGATTAAAAAACATTATCAATATACCTTACTGCAAAACCTGTTGCTACAGATAATAAACAATGGTGTAAGGACAATACAAATGATTCAGATGACATCATCTCTTCTCTAGCCATGGTCATAATTCAAGAACACTCCGATCAAATTCAATATGGTGACCATGAGCCTTGTGATAGACAAAGTATAAGTCATGCACCTGGGTCTTGCGCTAGGTATAATTCAATTTCTGCGCTACAACTAACAGAAACAAGAGATTATTTTATGGATGAAAACAACCATCCCATCATCTTCTCTTTTGCACAAAACATAGATATGACTGAGTCCATCTTTCAAAACATTACTATTGTTCACATATTACTTCCACACAGGTGTCCATTGAATGCATTATTAAGAGAATATCCTGTTGTAGATTCTCTTCATCAAGTTACCAAACAAATACCTATTTTTCCAGGGAAGACATTGATAGTTAACAGTTGGCTTATTAGTCAGGAGGAGAATAACCTATTTGAAATCTTATGGTCTCATCCCCAAGCCTTTTCTTGGGAATATAGTGACATGAAGGGTATTCATCCTAGTATTTTTACACACCACATCTACACCACTAATTCCAGACCAGTCAGGTAACCTCAAAGGAGGATAAACCCTTCTATAAGAGACATTGTGAAAACTAAGATTGAAAAAATTCTAAAGGTAGGATTCATTTATCCAATATCATACAGCCAGTGAGTTTATCCATTAGTCATAGTTCCTAAAAAAATGGGAAATGAAGAGTTTGTGCGGACTATAGGGAATTAAAAAAGACAACTCATATGGATTAATTTTCATTACCTTTTATTGATCAGGTCTTAGACAATTTATTTGGAAAAGGGTACTTTTCATTCCTTGATGGGTTTAGCGAGTACAATCAAATAATAGTGACACCTAAGGATCAAGACAAAAAAACTTTCACCCACCCATGGGGGACATTTTCTTACAAGGTGTTACCTTTTGGTTTATGTAATGCTCCTGCCACTTTTCAAAGAGCCATGTTGGCAATATTTTCTGATCTCACCCTTGACTGTGTGGAGGTTTACATGGATGATTTCATAGTTTATGGAGCAACATTCTAGGAGGCAATTAGAAATTTAGACAAAGTCCTTACTCAGTGTGAAAAACATCAATTATCCTTAAACCATGAAAAATGTTTATTTATGATGGAACAAGGGATAGTCTTAGGTCATCATGTCTCAGCTGAGGGAATCAAGGTAGACGCAGATAAGGTCAGTATCATTGTAAAAATCCCATCTCCCACAAACAAGACAAATGAAAGAATATTTTTTAGCCATGCTGGTTACTAGATCGAAGGTTTATCTCATATTTTAGCAAGATAGCTTCTCCATTATTTACTTTTCTAACTCAAGATTTAGAATTTGAATGGAAAGAAGTATGCCAACAAGCCATTGATGCTATCAAAGATAAATTAATCAACACACCAGTGTTGAGAGGTTCGAATAGGAAGTTTCCCTTTCATATAAGAACAAATGCCTCTAATAAAGCAGTAGGTGTTGTTCTTGGACAACAAGAGGAAGGAGAGCTTGTGCATGCTATTTACTACATCAGTAAAAACCTCTCCCTACTAAAATAAATTACACCACAAAAGAGAAAGAATTTATTATAGTTGTATATGCAATCAACAAGTTTCACCATTACATCAGAGGCTATGAAGTGATTGTTCACACTGACCAATTTGCTATCAAGTCCCTAATGAATAAACCTTTAGTGCATGGTAGGATTGTAAGGTGGTTGTTTCTGCTGTAGGAATTTAATATTAAAATTATTGGCAAGCTAGGGAAATCCAATGTGGTAGCTTATTTTCTTTCAAGACTGACCACTTCAGAAGAGTTTGATCAATTCAATGATGAATTTCCAAATGAACATCTGTTTGCAATTTCTACTACCTCTCCAAGTGGTATGTAGATATGGCTAATTACTTGGCTATAGGGAAGTTCCCAACCTTTTTCACATAAAAGAAAAGAAAAGAATTAATTAAACAAAGTGTGATGTATACACAGGTTAAATGAAATTCTTTTTAAATGTGGACCTGACCATGTTTTATGCAGGTGTGTAGCTGAAGATGAAGTATTTGACATACTTAGAGCATGTCATGATGAGCCATCAGGAGGGCATTATCTAGTTCAAAGGACCATTCAAAAAGTTTTAGGACCTGGTTGTTATTGGCCTTCCTTGTTTAAGGATGTCAAAAAGTATGTATGGAAATGTGATCAATGTCAAAGAATGGGGAAACCAACATTTACATCTGAAATGCCACTCTAACCACAAGTTGTCTTAGAACCATTTGAGAAGTGGGGATTATATTTTATTAGACCAATTGACCCAACTTCTCAAGGAAAATAATACATTCTGGTTTTGATTGAATACGTCATTAAATGGGCTGAGGTGCAAGAATTGTAACTTGCAAGAGATGAGAAAGTTACAGATTTATTATATGAGCATATCTTCCAAAGGTTTGGAGCACCAAGAACTATCATTTCAGATCAAGGACCACAGTTCATGTAAGGGGTAATCAATTTCCTTTATGGAAACCTACCGGCTGAAACACAAGAAGTCATCACCATACCACCCATTTTCTAGTGGTCAAGTAGAGGTTACTAATAGAGAATTAGATACTATCCTCACCAAAACAATGGATATCTCAAGGAAGAATTGGGTTCAAAAACTACCTGAAGTAGTATGGGCATACAACACTACTTGGAAAACAACCACATGGTTTACTCCCTATGAATTGGTCTATGGAAAGAATCCCATTATCCCTATAGAGTTTGAGATTCAAACCTTGAGAACAACTGTTGATGTGGGGATTGAATTATCAGAGGCATAACATGAAAGGATTGTGCAACTAAATGAGTTGGATGAAATTAGACTCCAAACATTGCATCAAATTAAAATCATCCAACACTAGAGGTAGATATGGCATGAAAACACATAAAGCCAAGAAAATTCCAAGAAGGGGATTGGGACTCTTGTATTTGATTCAAAGTACAAGGATTTCAAAGGGAAGCTGCAGACGAGATGGATGGGCCCATATCAAATTGAATGAGTATTCGAAAATGGGATCGTATAATTGATTCCAATTGATGGAGAGAAGAAGGTAATGTTGGTTAATGGGCATAGGCTGAGGATGTACCATAAACCAACCTCCAAAGAAGAGTTTCAGAATGAACTTCAAGAAGATCTCAGCTCTGAAGTGTGTGGACAAAGTCTCTTTGTCCAACACAACTCAGAACTGAGATATTTTTCAACAAGGAATAAAGAGGAGATGACTGAAAACCATAGAAATGGCAGTCATCACCCTTTGAAGCATTGGCTCGAAAACAACAATGATGACCATTGCTTCTAAAAAAAAACAAGGAAAATTTGAAAAAAAAAAATGAAATACATGTGACTGAAAACTAGGAATGGCGGTCACCACCCCTGAATCCAATATGAAATAAATGAAGGACTATGTGTGGATGAGAGGATCAAATCAACATGGAAATGGTGGCCAATGATGTGACAAGCTAATTTAATGAGGTATGCAAAAATAATTTCCTTCTTAAATGTTGAAAAGTTTTAATTTATGAACCATTAATTATTATGCTCGTGCAAATTGATTGTCTCTCCCATTTCCCATAACTTCCCACGCTTCACATATCCCCAAAAAATCCATAATCCACCTCCATAATAATCACCACACATGCCTAATCAATATCATTATCACATTGGGATTCGATCACACCTTTCCCAATTTGGTTATTTTTAAATTAGAACCATTTCTTCTCCATTGCACTTTCCAAATTCGCTCTCTCACTCCTGCGCCACTATCCATCCTATGCTATTGTGCCTAGCTACACCTCTGCAAACCTTGTATTTCTAGTCTTGTGCCCTTTATATTTTCACTTACCTGCTCTATACATCAGTCATGAGGCCTAGACTAAGGCATGAATAACCAATTCAATAGAACTGTTGGCAGATGAAGGTTAGTGGAAATTTTTGAAAAGGTAGGATGGATCGATTTACTGCTTACTTATGAAGAATTTAACACAAAAATGACAGAGGAGTTTTCACTAGAAAAATGGAAGAAGGATACTCCATTGTGCAAGGTAAGAAAATTCCATTCAACCCCACTGTAATCAGTCATCTTTCAGGAATATGAGAGGAAGGTCAAGCAGTCAATAATAGGACAATGTATGCTGAAATTATTAAAATATTTTCAGTTGGCAAAAAGGAAAAATTAGAATTGGTGATAGACAATAAGGGTAAAGAAAAATGCATAAAAAGAATCACCCTTCCTGAACCTTGGGCAGAAGTGGCCAAATGGGTAATCAAATACTTCACCTGCGAAGGGAAATATGAGATCATTTCTGGGACATGTGTTGAGAATTTTAATACACCTTCACCATGGCCAAAGTAAACCCCAGTACAAAATCAATTTGCCTAAATTTTTGTATGATTTTGTTTGTTCAACCACTGAGAAATTTCATTGGTGTGCCTCCTACTTAAAATTTCAGGGTTTAATACATTTGATTTGCAAGCACCAGTTTATTAAGAAAAGGCATGACACTAAGAAATGGTTGAATTTTCAGAAGAAATGTGCCCTAGATGTCTGAATTAGCCCTAGAGAAAGATCCCTCCACCTCAGAGAGACCTAAAAAGTTCCCTAGGACCTCTAGACATGCACAATCCCTAAATGAAACACCAACTAAAATTATTCCTTCCCAGGAAGAACAGGAAGCAGTAGCCATAATGCAAACCCTAGTAAAGACACCACCTGTGTCTCCTACTCAATAAATTTCACCCCATGTTCCTATTACTGAGAAGGAATTTGAGAATGCTCCAGCCTCTGCTACATATTTTGTTGTGTTAGACAAAGGTAAAGCTCCTATGGTGGAAGGAGAACCTAGTTCTCCCCCTAACTTTAAAAAGTTATCCCATAAGTATTGTCCTTGTCTAAAATTCAGTTTGAGCTACAATTAGCTTAGGAGAGAATTACACACCTCCAACTCCTTCTTGAAGCCAAGGAAGCTAATTTCTCCAAGCTAGAGTCTGATAAAAATCAAAAGATCCAACAGTTACATCAGAGTATAAAGCAACAAAGAGGAGGAAAATATTCAACTCCAACATGCCCTGGAAGAAAAAGAACAACAAATCCACTCCCTTCAGGACAAAACAGATGAGATGGATGCATCCCTTGTAGCTTTGTAAGAAACTAGATAGGAAAAAATCCCATGGCCACTGAAGAGCATACAACTCAAATGGAATTTATTTTCCCTCAAATTATTGTCTTGAAGGGAATGGTTAAATAGATGGAAGAATGTTATAAGCTCAGAGTAGTTGCTGATGAGAATAAGGATTTGAAAGAAGAAAAAAATAATTAAGGAGAATGTTGTTACTGTTTCTTGGTTATATGATCAAGTTCTTTCATGCAGGCCACCTTCCAATTTTTATGCATTATTTTTAAAAGAATAATTTATAAAATGGAAGATCTCCAGAGCCCGTGTTATGTAGGACATTGAGTTTGATGATGATAGGTAATTTTTTGGTGCATATACATCAGGAGTGATGTTGAAAAGAATTTTTTGTGTGAATTTTATGTTCACAAAATTCTTCTTTCCTGAGCAGATTGAGATCCCCATAAATTTCTATGTGAGAGAAGTACAGTTAAGAGAATTTATTTCTACTCTCAAGCACCATTCAATGAGTGGAGGGAACATAGGGTAAAATTTATTTAGGCCGAATCTAATATAGGCTTCTTGATGAGGCATGATCTTCCTACCCCAACTCAGTTATTCAACATATTTTGGTCTCAAGTGTACTATCTACGTTTGGTAGACAGGTACAAATATATTCTAAAAACTTATGTCAGAAATTTCAGGGAACATGTGATTCCAAATGTCCAATGTAAACTTCCTTTCCTGTGAAGTGATATATCAACTTCTTACAAAACATTATAAGAAAAAGGAGTTAATTTCACCTACCAACCTTTGCTGGTCACTCAAAAGGGCCAAGGACATCTGCAAAATAATTCTCGAGATGCATGAGAAGTGGATTGGGATGCAGTATCATCCTTCCTTAGTGATCGCACTGGTGCCACTGGTGGGATTCTACAGATGATCAGCCAGAAGTAAAGTTATAACACTTGGCAGGAGGTCTGTTATTGATTACTTTGGGTTATGTGAATACTAGATTGGATGAAACCTGAAAAACATTTTCCAATGAATATAATTGTTCAAGGATAATTGATCAACTTTATAGGTAGCAGGAGAACCTGCTAAACCTTAAGTCCAGGGGAATGATGAATCCCCATTAAGCTATGTTTAAACCCATGTGAAACCCCAAATTATTTTGATATCATCTTGCACAATGTATAATGTTGAATGTTTATAATTAATATTTTACTATGTTTTGGAAGGAACTATTGTGCATATTCTTGTTATTTTTATCTTGTTATTGGTTCTTCAAAAATGGATTAAAATTGATCTTTTTATGAGCATTACCAATACATTTAGAGAAGCATATGTTTTGAGTTATCACATAAGTTAATTACACTAGTGCATGACTCAACTTGTGGCACAGGTAATCACCTTTACATTAACGTAGGACTTGCAGTAAAGCGTCGGGTTCATCCATATCATCAATTCAGATTTCCTTGAAATAAGGAAATTGCACACAGAGGAGATAAATAGCCCAGACTAATAAACTATAAGTTGATAGAGTTGGTATCACAATAACATGAGCATGAGACATTTGTCACTACCTCAACCTACATTCATGGATATTATGAGCTTAAGTTATTTTCAGTTGCTTGGAGATGTGATGCAACCAACATCGATGGATTTATTATCACCACGATTATCTGTAATCAATCCAATATTTTAACTATCTTCCAATACCGATTGAATCTTTCAAAGGATTCAATTATGGACCTCCTCTGCAATTATCAAGATTAATTCAATCCAAACATTGCAAGGACTACTCCTTCCACAACTGTAATGATTAGAATAGATAGTCATTTTTTAGTCAACATCCAGTTAAGTAGATGTTAGTTACTATGAATAAACTAATTCTCTTCTAGAGGGACTAGGATTTCTTTGGTATAAAAGAGATAATGTATTTAGATTTATCAGTTTGGTTCAGTTAGTTGATTTATTGTAAAAGCATACTCTTTCAATTCAATAAAATTACTAGATTCAGAGGAAAACTTGTTGTGTGACTTTTAACATTAAACCTAATCGAAGGGAAGGAGCAAGGGAAACTCCTCCCTAATGACAAGGGAGATTTACTGTCATTTCCTTTATGTAATTTTGATATGCATTTACCATTTCAGCATTAAACTGTTTTAAATACCTTTAAAATTTGTCTTTGATATTCTTTTTCTTTCAATTCATTTCATTCCCTAATTACGATAAGTTTTATTCAGTTGATTTTATTGTTAATTACATGCTAAGAAAAATTCCTATTATTCCCTTTGTTGCAAACAACCATGGACACCACCCTGGACTGAAAAACATGATATAACTAAAGTGCGAGTATCAACGATGCTCATCAATGCTCTGTCTAGGACGGTGCTAAATAACTTTATGAGGTAAGATGCCATTTCTGATTTGTTCATGCTTGGTGGTGAAGGTTTATAAGTTATTAGGAATAATTTATAAGGTTGTTCCATGCTTTGGTTAATCTTGGAATTGGTTTTTGAGGTGATGGAGTGAGTTGAGCTCAAGGTTAGTTCTCGAGTCCTGGAAGGCTTAAGGAGTTGTTTACAGAGATGGTCTTGGTTGAAGGCCTTTCAACTAGAGTTGGAAGGAGTTAAAATATGTTATAAAAATAGGATTCAAAGGATTTCAATTTATGTATGGATTATGTCTTGGTGAGTTTATTTGATGTTTCTTTCAAGTCAATTTGTGAGAAATAAGGTATGCTAATTTTAGGACAGGTTTGCTTTTACTAGAAGATTGAGTCAGTTGATGCATGTAACGGATTGGATTATGTTTGATATCACCTGGAAAGTGAATATGGATGAGAATTTTTCCTATTGAAATCATTTGGGGGTATTTTAAGTGGAAGAAAGTGTGCAAACTAGTTGAGTTTGCAAAACTGGTTTTTGGGTAGCATGTTTTGGAGAAGAGGAAAGTAGTTGTGGTTTGAACACATGGATGTTTCATGAGTTATAAATCCATGGATGTGGTGTAAAAGTCTTGAATATTACATAGATTGGTTAAATTGTATATTTTATTTGATCTTGGGTGTTCTTGAGGCCTAAAGGTGAAGATAGGGTGCTTGAAGTAACTGTTTTGTGATGGATACAAGGCTTTTGGCTTGTGTTATGATTTATTTGATTCGTAAAATATATTTAACAACCATGGATTATGATGTTATTCTATATTACACGTGTGATGAATTTTAGAGCTTGAATAATCATGGTTTTGGTGTTAGTGGATTTTACTCATCCTAGTGATGGCGTTTTGAGTATGTTTTGTGCAATATGAGTGGTTTTGAGCATGGACAACCTATATGGGTCATATGTGAATGTTTTAATGAATTTATTGGGATTTTAATAATATGCACTAGTATAAAAAAGGTATAAGACTGACCTATGATGAGTTATTAAGAAGAGAAGCATATAAAAGCAATGTTTTGAGTTCATTTGTGAACTAGTCTTGCATGGGGGTAAAGTGTGACCCAAGTAGAAGTATATTGGAGGTATGAATGAATTATTTTAAGGATGAGGAAGTGTGTTATAAAGTTAAGACTAATTAACAACATGTGTGAAATATTCAAAGAAGAAGAAGATATAATGAGCTGAAGGAATGTGGGTTTAAAGGTGTGTGTATGAGTTGAATTATAGATTTCCATCAATTGTGGCAATACCAAAATTTAGATAGCATAATCATCAGGTGGTTGAGTCAGTGCTTATTCATATTAGGGGGTTGTATCCTCTTTGTGCAATGAGTGCTTCACTAAATTAGGGGTTAGTGCTATACTAAACTAGGGGTTGGAGCTCCTTGTGAAGTTGGTGCTTCACTAAATTTCTTTGTTTTGAGTAATATAAAAAAAATTAGTGGATTTTCTTAATCTTTAGGGTTTCCCACTTATATATGGTGCTCATGTGTCTTCTTCTTTGTTTCATGTTGTTGTGAATGCTTAATACATACCTAATGTGTATTTATGATTATGGATGGTAAATAGATGAATGAAATAATGAATGTATGTGATGGTAAATGAATTGAAAAATTTGTAGGACTCATTCACCCTCTTCAGTCCATTTTACTTCCAATAATTAGTATCAGAACAAGTCCTCGAGAAACAATTCTAATCACTTGAAGGAGATCCTAGAAGCACAAACAATTGGAATGTGTTCATAACCTGAAGCTTCATTGAGGAGGAGGAATCAAGTTGATTCATGGCTAACAAGATCAGATCAAGGATATGGAGATAGAGCACAGTTAAGCCATTAAGGGTTTTGAGTCACAAGCTGAAAGTATGTCAAAATCCTTAAAGGAGAAAGAAGACACTTGTTCCAGGTATGAAAAGAGGTTGAAATATTTAGAATCAGATTTGGAGAGTGCATATACTTCGATGAGAATGCATGAGAGTCTTGAGAAGATCTTTGAAGATATTGATGGGATTTTAGAAGGTCAAAGAGCTACAAATGAAAAGGTTGGCCTAGGGTTTAAGGGAAAGCAAAAGGAAAGTGATGGTGATGCTGGTCCAAGTTCTAAACTAGATGAGAATCTGACCAAGAAGGCTTATTTGAGAAGGTATATCCCAATTAGAAAACCTAATGCTATAAGCTATAGTACTTTCTTCCATGGATATTTCTATGTTTGTCATGATTTTGTTCATAGACCTAGAGATTTCAAAAGGAAGTATTCTAGGAATAGTGTTTTCAAAGGTGAATGTCATTATTTTTGTGAGTATGGCCATAGATCCAAGGAGTGTGTATGGAATATAAGAGTACATGAGCCAAAAACAAATAAGGATGTTGTTTTCTTCAATTGTCAAAAATTAGGTCATATAGCAAGACTATGAAAAAGTAATAAAAGGTTCATTGAAACATTTGATTCTAAAGGAGAATTCAAAGGACCTAATCATGGAGGTTAAACTGAGAAAGATGTTAGAAAATCAAAGGTGTTAAGTATGAAGACTAATCAAGTGAATATTGTTAAAGAGAATTCTAGTGCAATCAAGATGGAAAACAAGTTCAACAAGTCCAAGTTAGGTCAAGGAAACATGTTTTCTCTAGTTGAAGAAGATCACATGTGTCTCAATGCTTCAATTCATGAGAAGTTGATGGATCTAGGTGTTTGGAACACTTCAAGTGTGATAAGGCATGTCAAGTGATCTCTCCATGTGTCTTTGAGTTCTTGTGTTTGTAGGTTTATGAGTTTGTTGTTCTCATGGAAAGTTTGTGAGTATCTTTCAAAAGTATTTGAATTGGGGTCATGGTGTGTAAAGAGTCTTGAAGTTTTATCTCATCATGTTTAAGATATGAGTCATGTCCTGAAAATGTGTCAAGTTTCTTGTTTCTACTGTTGGTGTCTATGAGGTCTTGCTGGATCATAAAAAGGGATCTTTCTAGTCTCCATCTTGAGTCATGGTAATAATGTGCCTTAGAAGCATCAATACATTTTTCAGTTGTTTAGTAGTAATCTGAATTTTGAAGGTGGTCTAAAAGAGTGTTTCAAGTGTGTTAATGTATGATAATGTTATCATTGATGAATATATGAGTGTCAAAGGCCTGGACTGCTATGGTGTATCTTTCAAGATGAATGTGATAGGTATTAGTATTAGAAGTCTACGTGTTATCCTCAAGAAGATGTGTAAAAATTTTTTATGTGTAAAAAACGAGCATAATCCTAGGGGGAGTCTAGTTCAAATGCTTGAAGAAAGGTGTGAAGATTGCAACAAGACATGATTATCAAGTTGATGCAACATTGTTATGTCATGAGTGAGTCTAAGTTGTGTACTCTCAGTTGTGATATTAGTATAAAGGTAGTCATACATGTAAATGTCTATTAGGTATGGTATTTGATGCTTTAAGATGTTGCTATGGTCCATCTCTGTGTAGTCCATGAGAGTAAATCAATGGTTAATACTTTCAATCTTCTTTGAGTTGACTTGAATACTCCAAAAGGTCAAAGAGTGATCTTGCATCAAGAAATCAGTGAAAATTTAGTTGACATGGTCTATTTCAAGGTATATGTATGTTTCAAATAGCCCAATCCACATGTGAAAGTGTTGTGGATCCAATAAGGTGAATTATCCTGTCAGTAATCAAGAATAATGTTATGAGAATTTATCTAAACAAAGTATTGAGGGATAAATATAGTATCTACATTTATAGTTAGAGTTGTCTGCAGGGTTGTGTCCTAAGTCAAAATATCATAAAGAAGTATTGAAGGTGTCTCAGTAGCATGAAGATGTTCAAAAGTGTTGGTCCTTGAGGGTCTGATACATTCATAATGTTTATCCCAACTGGGAGTTGGCAGTCAACCTTGTCATGTTAAAATGTGTCTCAAGCATGATATGCTACATATGTGATTATGGATTCTATATGCAAAACATAGATGTGTTATTGGGTAACAAGTTTAAGGTGAGTCTTCTTGGTAAAGATTGTGTGTTTACTTCTTGGCATGGAGTTGGTTACCTCTTAAAGGACTCTTTCTTAGTTGAAATGGTATGATATGTGCTTGCTTGCATCATAAGACCTAGGGACAGTCATTTGGAGTTTATAATAACTCCAAGATTAGGGATAAAGTGTATTATGTACTTAAAGCTTGAATGGTGTTAAGGTAGTATATATGAATGAATTAGATCTAACAAGGTTGATCAAATTACATAATGATCAGGTACAAATTGTCGCATGATATTGTAGCAGTGAGGACATAAAGTCAAGGAATTCTCTTGAAGTCCTTGAAACTCTTTAATAGGATTTAGATGGTGGTTTTAATATGGTTAGTGAAGCAAAGAAATCAGTTCAAGTATATACAGACTGTAGGAGGTCTGAGTTGATACATTGAGGTGATCAGGGTATGAGAAAGAAACAATGAAATTCAGTTGATACAAGGAGAAAGCTAAGATTTCATGTATTGTGACATCGATATGAATAAAATTTAAGGCCTTGGACTTAGGTAGAAAGGAAGATATAAGTTGTGAGTACTAGTGGACAAACATAGTCACATAGAGGGTTTAGTAGTAAAACCCTAGTTGGAGCTTCATTCTTCAAATCATGCACCCAATCTTATTCAGAAGAATCTAGGTAATGATATTGTCCACACTTGAGAGGTTTTTATGATTGACACGAGCTCAGATTCCAAAAATATTTGACAATATTCTATGAAATAAATTGTATCAATCTTAATCCTAACTAGTTAGTGTTATCTATTTTTAGCCCTGGTAAAAATAGCCAACTTGGGAAGATGAGATTGAGAGTTGAATAGGGGATTCGATGATGAATTTGAGGATTGCAAGTGAAATTCCATGTTTCAGGAGCATTTTCAAGGATTTCAGGAAGTTGGGGGCCATTCAAGTCATTTTTTCCTCTTCTAGGTTATTAAGGCTCAGGACTCTGCCACAGGGTGAAAATAGGCTCCCAGGCCCACATCCGGCCAAAAAATGGGAAAAAAATGGAAAAAAATAAAAATCTTGTTTCCAAGAATTTAAAAATGTCTCCATAGCCTCTGCCACTGAGGATATTTGAGAAATTTCTGAGAAGAATTCTAAATATGCAAAATGGGCCATGGGGGCACTGAGGTGAAAAATATCTCACTGAGCTGCTCAGCGAGCTTGAAGGATCTTTAGTGAGTCACGGGCTGGGTTAGGCGTGACCTAGGAGAGATTGCATGCATCGGGGAGATCGACATGTAATGCGTTGGAGTGTGTCAGGTATGGAGTTGGGATTGCACTGACACATTACATTATGGTTGACGAATGATGCAGATGCTAGACAAGTTCCACATCTAAGTGGAACTAGGTTTTTTAGGGAAGTCTTCCATGGGATCAACTCATCAGGATGCATAGAGGTATGTTGGGGACAGGGTCAGAGAAACAAGTGCATGGTGCATGCAACTTAGAGTGGTGTTGGTGATGAGCGGGTTCCGGACCCAACTCGTAAGGAGCGAGTAAATACCGAGTCATCCGGTGTCATCACAAGCAGTGTGTCAGGGAATTAAGTCAAAAAAACATGGTGCCCGAGCACCTCGACATCCTGATACAAGTGTAATGAAAGGTCTGCGCCCAACATGAATGATGTGTTGGTAGTGGATGAGTCAGAGGTGGGCTCAGGCTTACATCGACATGATGCTAGTCGCCGAGCTCGTTCATGGTGTTATGTAAAACCCGCACCCACAAAACATGAAGCACCAAGCCTGAGGCATTAGGGGAGAGATGGTAGGTGGGGGGGCAGGTGGAAAGCGAAGGTGGTAGATGGAAATTTGGTGGGAAGAGATTGGTGGGATGGATAGATTTGAAGCCTCAGGAACACAAAAAACCAGCCCACATTCAAACATGCATAACTCCCTCCATTTTTGTCATATTTTTCACAAAATTATAGGCATTGGAAAGGGAATTCAAAACCCCTCCTCATGGAAACATTAAAAATGGAAAATTATTGGGTTAGTTGAGATAAAAATGATGATGGAGTTGCAGGACAATGGAGGCCATACCCAGGTGAAGAAATTTAGTAAATGGAGGTACGGGCTCACATTTCTTCCTCCATAAGGTAGAGTACATGAAAGCATGGGCTTTGTAGGCTTCCCCATCACCGTTGTAGGTACATTGATGATTTTTTTGGATGGTTTAATGCAATCTTTCGAATTTATCCCTCTCTCTCTTATCCTTCCTTCTATAAAATGTAAAAGGGAGCTCATTTTCAAAGAGTTGGATATTTTCTCCTCTTGCCCCCCTCCCTTCTTCTCACCTCTAGGTTGTTGTGGAGCTTATAACCCCCTCCATAAGCATTGTAATGGAATTCATGCCTCTTTCCTCCCCATGATGTATTGTGCATATCTAATGGAGCAATACATCGATGTTTTTTGATATTGTTTCTACCCTTTGTATGTGTTTTATTGTTCTAACTTGCCTCTCTTCATGATTTGGGTATATTTTCCATCTCTTGTGTTCATTGCATGGTTTAGGTGATGTTGTGTTTAATGGGGATGAAGTATTGTATGTAATTTTGTCTGGGGTGCATTTCCACCCTCTCCATGCTCATCTTTCTTCATATGTAGGATGGAAATTGTCTAACACCCCTTTTCTTGGTGTTGTCACCACTCACTTTAGTGTAGGCTTTACCTTTTTCATGTAACATCTCTATCCCTATCTCCTTAGAAGCATTAGGGTAGGACTAAGATGTAGATTAGGTGTTTTTCTGCATTGTTGGAGTAGTGTTAGTGATTAGGTTTAGGAAGAGGAATTCTGACCTTGCTACGGAGGAGCTATCCCAAGTTTGTAAAGTCCCACATTTTAGGATATGCTCCCATGTTACCCAATCACAACGAATGCCTCAGTCACAAGCTAGAATATTTGTGGGTGTTACTGTGATTTGGACATAACATTTTTGGTATGCCTGATGGGATAAAAATTAATATATTTCACAGCTTTAGAGGCATTCAAAAGCCAAATTAGGATTTCAAGATTACATAACACCCAACGAGACCCAATCTTCACATCTCAGGTTTTAGAGGTTGCATTGCATGCCCCTACCTATGACTAGTGTATTTTGGGTTTTCACATGTGTAGAACAAGTCTCTAAGTTCCAAAATAAGGCATGTCCAGGTTTTGAAGGTTGCTTTTGCATGAGCTAAGTCCCGCCATTGTGTATTTCGAGGATTGATATCTACAAAATAGGGTCCAAATCCCAAAATCAAGTTTTAGGCCCTTCAAATTTTACACTTCCAATTTTGTTGAGTTTAGATGTATAACTTGACAAGATCCTAGCCTTTTGAGGCTTTCCTCAACACATATGATGACTCCTAGGAGAAAAACATCAGTGGTTTTTAGCAGCCCAAGTCCCTCAATTTCATGAGAAGGATCCAAACCAAGTCTAGAGTAAGAGAGGAAGGTATCTTTGAGTACTTATCAGTTATCTCTAGGTAGAGGAAGGAGAGGAAGAAGAGTACTGAGGTCTCCATGTCTCCACCAAACAAAGCCTTATCAACACCTCCACATGGTAGACCTTTTCTTTAATCAACTAGGGTCCTTAGACCAATCATAGATGGTTCAACAAACACCACCAAATCCCTTTATCAATTTCACGGGTAGTAGCCCACTTTCCCTCAATGCTCAAAATCCAATCCCAGTTGTAACATTAAATAATATTCCCTATTTCACTGGGGAAAACCACACAACTCCCAGTGACCATATCAAAGACATTGTGAATGTCTGTATCTATTCATGAGATCAATGAAATGGATGTTGCAGTTAGGCTACTTTGCCTCTTCTCTCAAAGGAAAATTCCTTGGAGTGGTTTAGGGGCCTAACAGTCGGGTCAATAAAAAATTGGAACAAATTGTGTTCAGGACTTTTCCACCTAGTTCGGAGAAAGGGCAGAAAACCTATCACTTTTGGAGTCAATTGACTATAATCAAGCGGGCTCCAAACGAACAGAATGGCTGATTTCAATTTTTGATTTCAGCGGACATGGGACCCGGATTCTCGATTGCTCATAAGGCCAACAGGTAGATGGTGCATTCTTATAATTTTTTAAATCTCTAAATTCTGAAATATCTATAATGATCTAGTCTATGGGAGGGATAACCCATAGCTTGGAGCTTATGTCATTGCTATCAAGGTCTGAGAATTTCTTAATTCTAAGTCGGTAAGCTTACACCTAGGACACCTATGCCTCTTTACCTCAGAGATGGGAAACCCCACTACCAGTCAAACACCTGAATTGAATCCCATTCTAGCCCTTATAAATCAAAGTTCTAGTGAGGCCTCCACTTCTTCTAGCACTTCCATTAAATTCCAAGAGCTCAAGAAATATACTGCAAGAAGTAATCAAGGGGCAACAAACCTTTGGGAATGAATTGGTGGTGATCAAGAGGTAATAAAGCTTCAGAATTCCGGGCCATATCAACCTCAGAGCCAACCAAATAGACCCCCATATCAGCAAAATAGACCCCCAACTCAAGCTATAAGTCAAATTCAGAATCAATGACAAGCCACTAGCTACTAGGCCATTTCAACCATACAATCCTAATACAACTTCAACATCCAGGGCCTTCATTCCATGGTATAAAATAACATTGCAAAAAAATATGAATGGTGTTTCCCTTGCGGAAAGACCCCATAATCAAGCTGACCTGACTTAAATGGTGATGTAAATCAGGATTTGATGGTGCAAACCATTGGTGTGTCTCAAGAAGCTAGTAAAGAAGAGAATCAGTAGCATCAAGAAGCTACTCAAGAAACACCCTCCAAGTGAGACCTCATTTGTGAACTGGACAAGCTGAGGATTTTTGTGGCAGTGAATTAACATCTCCTTCTCAAGGTGTGACAACCAGTACAAGGTCCAAAAAGAGAAATATAGAGGAAGGGATTAGTCCTCTAATTCAATTATTTCTTAGCCTCCTATCACATGCCACACGGAGTTAGACAAGTCAAATGCTGCCCCCCAAATGTATTAAATAAGCCTAAAGTTTCTATTGCAACAACCCATAGTACAAGCTCATATGTAGGAAAAGGTTGTGCCAAACAAGGGGCAACAAAAGGATAGTCCACCTCCTTTCAACATCATTGATCAAATGAAGAAGACAAATGTGAGAATTTCCATGTGGGAGTCACTGAACAATTCTAGGGACAACTGAGATTTGTTGCAATTAGCCATGGAAAATTGGTCCACTCCTCAAATGTGTCATCCAAAAACCAAGAGAAAGGTCCTCATGAATGCATTGCAACAAGAAGGAGGTTCAACAAAGCAAAAATCTTGAAGCCTCCACCATTTCTATGTGTCCTTGATTGTCGGGGAGAACTTCGTGCATAACTGCATGATTGACTTCAGGGTGTGAGAAGCTTAATGATGCCTAAACACATTGTGGATCAACTGGGTTTGAAGTATGAACCGGTATCCAAAGGAGTGGTGCAGTTGGATGGGAAAATAATGGGAATAGTTGGGGTGATTAAAGGATTAAGTCTTACACTATGCATGTTTACTCCCAATGGCACAATCTTACAAGATGTATCCGTAATTGATCTTACCACCACTTTTCGTCCTATGTGCTTATCAAGGGAATTCATGACTAAAATTGATGGGTACCTATCTGTTGACTGGTGACACATGCTCTTCAGAATGAGATATGGAGCCAAAGCCACAATCAGATTGAAAGCCAATCGCCAATTTCCACATTGAGCCTCATGGGCCAAGTTTGATTAACGCTAATTGTCTCAGACTTTCGATCAAGAATATTGTCCCAAGCACTCCAGAAACAAGTACTAAAGTTGGGGGAATTTCTGGATTTGACGTTAGATGAATGGGAAAACATAAAGGCATGCTTTTGATCCCTACAGAGAGATGAAAGAAGTTGATTTAGGAATTTATTGCTTGCACGAAGAAAAACCCACCTCTCCCTAGTATCACCAAACCAAATGGAAAAGATGATAATGAAGTATGAAAGATGTTCTTTGATGGCTTAAGGACTAAACAAGGTGTTGAAGGAGGTGCAATGTTTATGTCACCCCAAGGTATAAAGTACTATTCAACATTCCACTTTTAATTCAATTTCTGTAATAATGTAGCTGAGTACGAGGCATTGGTCCACATACTACATTAGGAAAGGAAAATATGTATAGAAAACTTGCAAGTTTTTGGGGATAGTGAGTTGGTTGTGAATTAAGTCAGAGGAAAAAATGCAACAAAAAATGATCTCTTCAAGAGTTATAAGAACAGGGTTTCAGATCTTATTGAAGATTTCAAGGCTTTCAAAATTGAGTCCATACCAAGAAATAAGAATGAAGCTGCGGATATACTTGCAGCAATTGGGGCAACATTCGATGTAGTTGACAATATCAAGAGAGATAGAATGCAACCCCATATCAAGATGATTGTGCAACCAAATATTCCAGACAATAACACAAGTTGACATGTGTTCGAGAATGATCAATAAATCATCAATTTCCTACAAGAAGAAACTAAATTCTCTGCCAAGAACTAGGATAAATTAGAGAAACAATATGGGGATCAAGTGGTTCAAATAAGGACAAATAAATTACCAAAAGGCCTGGTAACTCTAGAGTCAATCTTCAATCCTAATAAAAAATTTTGAAAAGAGAAACTAAATATTCAGGTAAAAGGGGAAGATTCGAAGCCCATTTCAGTCAGAGAGGGTAAAGTACTCAAAATTGGAAAAGTGAGTACTTATAAAGAAAATTCTGATTTCATTAAGCTTTGGCAAGATTTTCCAAATGTCTTTGCTTGGAGTTATGAAGACTTGAAATGATTTAACCCAAAGTTAGCACAAAAGACTATTGAAATGGATCTAGAAACTAAGCCTATTAGATAGAAATAAAGACTAGTCAACCCTCATATCGAGCCTCTCATGAAGAAGGATTTGAAGAAGCTCATTGAGGTTAGAATTATGTTTTCAATCAAGCACTCGAGTTGGGTTGCAAATTTGGTACTAGTCAGGAAAACGAATGGAGAAATCAGGTTGTGTGTGGAATTCCGAGACCTGAACAGAGCTTCTCTCAAAGACCACTATCCAATTCCTTATATGGAGAAAATATTGCAAGTGGTAGCCGTTTCAGAGAGGTTTTCTCTTCTAGATGGCTACTTGGGCTATAATCAAATTTTGGTGAAAGTAGAGGATTAGTTCAAAACAACCTTCACCATAAAATGGGGCACTTACGATTATAGGAAGATTCCATTTGGGTTGTCCAATGTTAGAGCCACATTCTAGAGGGAAATGCACATGATATTCAAAGGGCTGATAAAAAAATAGTTCTTATATACTTGGAAAACATCATTGTATTCTCCAAGAATGTGGAAAGTCACCTCCATCACCTCAAGAAAGTGTTCCAAAGATGCATAAGATTCAAAGTGTCTCTAAATCTGAAGAAGTGTATATTCCTATCTCATGAAGGGAAGCTCTTAGGCTATATCATGTTTAAATAGGGGCTGACTATTGATCCAGAAAGGGTTGAATCTATCCATGCACTACCATTTCCAAGTCACAAGAAAGCTCTCCAGGGTTTCTTGGGGAAAATCAATTTTCTCTGAAGGTTTATTCTTTATTTTTCCACTCTTGTGAAGCCATTGACGATGATGTTGAAGAAGAGTATGGCATTCAAATGAACATCGGAGGGAAAAGAGAGTTTTGAAGCTATATAATAGGCCATATCTCAAGCCCCATCTCTCAATAATATGAATTTCTCCAAGGACTTCATTCTCTATGCCTTTGTAGGCTCAGACACAATCTCTACCATTTTGGTGCAACTGTAGAACAAGGTCCAATTTCCGAATTAGGTTTTGGGACCTTCAAGGGTTACATTTCTATTTTGCCAAGGGTGATGTGTTCTTGGTAAGATCCCAACCTTTTGAGGTAACTTCTAAACACAATTGGTGATTCCATTGGTCCAAATTCTCTGATATGTAGATCATTTCTTCCACCCATTTCCATCCATTTTTCTTTCCATACCATTTCATTTTTCTTTCATTCCATGAATTTTTGCAATCATGAATTCATTCCCATGCATGAAATTCACACTTGCAGTAGCAACCATATTTTTTCAAACTGCCTCCAAATTTGCAAGATTCAACCTTCGGGATCATTACACATCCACCTCCAAATCTATTTTTATGATGAAAATCAGCAGTATACATGCTTCCATAAGAACAAGATTCAAGCTCAGTTTGGTTATCCACATGAACTATGGAGCTTATTCAAGAGTTAGGGGTATATACATTTTTGGAGGCTCATCCTTACACCTAGAGATGACACTAGATTACAGTTGGAGACTCATGAAAGATGGAGGATGGAGATGGTGCAGTCAAGGGCTACAACTCAAATGAAAGCATTCATGATTGGATTTTGAGTAACCTTGTCCATGGGTTAGTGTTAGTACCCAGACAGTTCAATCTCCTTCAAAATAATCTTGAGCAGAATCATGGATTCGATAATGCTACACTCAGAGGTAGATAGATGGATTGATGTATGTCATTTTGTAGCCTAGGGAAGAAAACTATTTGAATTTTTAGTCACTCAGGCTTTGAAAGAAGTGGGTAGTACCCCTAAATTAGGATGTGATCTATAGTCCTAACTCCATTTCCCAGGTTAGTGCCATCTCAACCAAGGTAAGAGAACATATTTTTTAACCTCTGTTACTTGAAGCCCCCATTGCTGGTAAATCCTTCTTTTGCATCAAGTTATTATAGAAAATCACCTTGGTAAAATATGATCAGCACACCAACTTCTAAACTCTCATGAGTTTTCACTTCTAAGATTATAGTGTAGATACCTCTTCCACCAACACAAGGGAAAGGTTACTAAAGATCAGTTAAGACTCGACCCATCCCTCCTATTGCATTCCTGCAACCATTTTTGCAAGTAGATTTTGGAAACCAGTCATGTTGGATAACACAAAGAGGATCCCAACAGGGGTAGTTCAAGTGATGAGATCAATGGTTTTTAAATTATTTTTGTAAGGAGATGAAGTAGGATAAATCCTCTGATTATACCGGATCCTTTGGAGGAGACCGATGTTGGACAATAGGTGGTAACAGATGATTTGGTTGCAACAGATGGAAAGCTTCAGAACAATCAGATGATGATCAAAACTCCATTCATTCTAGAAGGTGCAATGCTTCACATGGAGGCCCTAGATTTATAGAATGTTTTAATCATTTATCAAGTTGCAGACTCCAACAGAGAAGGCTTGAATTGGAAGGCTCCAATTCCAAACACTAAGAGTTTCTGATGTAATCATGCTCTGAAGGAGACACCACATAAGACTTACAGACAATCTTTATCAATGTAGATGAGGCAGCACAATTGAATATTAAATTTTTTTATCTCATCCAAGATGAAGGCTCTTCTTGAAATGAAATTGCAAATACCATTAGACTATCATAGGGACAAGATCCTATGTGATTTCACAAAAATTTCATGTATGAGGATGATGGCAACCAGGAATGAAAGAAACTGCAGATTACAGAGGTCATTCATAAAGGAATAAGAGCAGACTGCAAAACTGCTAGAGATTAGGAGGACAAATTACCTATCCAAAATTGCTTAGGATTTCATTAGCAGGGAGAAGATCTTCCATGAGAAATCTCATGTACTTTTCAATGGCTATCATCATTTGTAACCAACTTAACATCGACAGAAAATTCTAACACAGAAGAGAACATAAGCATTCTTCAATCAATCGGCTTTGGTCTCTCAGGATTGGATGGAATTTAATCTTCAAATTTTCACATTGGACTCAAGAAGGGGATACTCAGAACCATTATGCAAGAGTATTCTCATAAGTCATTTAGGGAGATTATTAGTTGTCCCACTCAGATTTTTCCCCCAAAAGAGAAGATATAGCTCACAGACAGTCACCTTTGCTTGTTTTCAATTTGTTTGCAGACAACGACGCTTAACAAATTTAGATCCGAAATCTGCCAGTAGTGGGTAAATCAATTGTGAACTGATCACATTTCTTGGGCCCTCGACTAATGACTAGGATGGAGCCATAACTGATCATGTTCACTTCCGAACATGAAGATGATATTTAGAGCACCAAAGCCTCCAGAACACAAACAATGAGCAGCTTGAGGAGGTATTATTTTTGTTTGATGTTGATACTTCGGCTGATTGGGTGAGAAATTATTCCCATGGAATTTTTTCACTCATGTACATGATCATGCTCATTTCCAAATCAATTTCATGGTCTGAAATTATGAGGAAGGGCAACTACTTTTCCTTGCCAGTGTCAAGGTTTGTTTGAGTTGCTCATTTTTGTGGTTAATGTAGGGTAGGAGTAGATTTGATTTCAACATAACAAGTTCTTATGCACACTTTGCATGTCTCACTTGGGTATATATGATTTGTCTCTTTCTATATAGTTTTTGTTCGTGTTTTCTCCAACATATTGCATCAAGTTTTCAAAGAAGAACACCACAAGAAGAAGCTCATAGTTGCAGGGAACAGTTACAAACTTCAAGAAATTCCAAATGCAGAGCAACTAACCCTCAAAAAACGGGCTTGACATGTGTCCCAATAAGGGTCCCAAAGGAACCGCGGCTTGATTATGCTATTTAACCTCATTTTTTGAAAAAGGAAATTTTTCCAACTTTTCCCCATAGCTCCGCCTTTCCGCCTTTAGCTTCTGATGTGGGTCCCAGTGGACCTGTGCTTCATTTTTTCACTTTATACTTATTTTCCAAAAAGGAAAAAGTTCCACATTTTACACACAGGCCCGCACCTCTGTTTTTGACTATTCAACACTAGCATTACTTTCCTGTCGGGGATGCACTTCAACTTACAATTTTATCCCTTTTTACAAAAGGTAAAAACCTTAAATAACCCCAAAGCTCCATTTCTCCATTTCCCTACCTGCTACGTGTCTCAATGGCACATTTTGAGGACAAGGTCTTCATGGACGCATCAACGAACCCTGACCAAAATATTCATGAACATGATCTCAATCTGATGGGGCACAAAAATGGGGTGACACAAAAGAGGAGACCGAAAACATGGGGAAAAAGAAACAAACCAAAATCCTAATTACCTATGTACATACGGGGAGACAACACCGTTTTCAATTTTGATAGTGCTTGAGATATTGCCCACTATAGGGAAAAGGAAAATGAGTTCCATCAAGATATGCCAAGTAATAGGTGTTATCTCCACAGAAATGTCTTATTTTGAACGGGCCTAGCCACAAAAATTGAATCAAACTTCCCATGCTTTCCTTTTGGTTCACGTCTCTTGTCCCAGAGAAGAACCAAGTCATTGATTTGGAATTGCCTCTCTTTGGTTTTCCTGTCAAACAACCTCTTTACCTTGGATTGATGTTCCTCGATCCTGTTTTGCCACTTGACTTCTTTGTTCCTCAAGCTTGCTTAGGAACATGATCCTTTTATCTAATGCATTGAAGCATTCATCATCAACTGCTTGGGCTAATTTTAATGCTGGTAAATCCAGTGTGATGGGAATTTGAGCATCGGTTCCATACAAAAGTTGAAATGGAGACATCCTGATTGCCCTTTTGGGAGTTATGCGGTCAGCCCACAATGCATCATATAACTTTTTGTGCCAAGTTCTTTGATTTTCTTTGAACTAACTTGTGCACGATAGTAATGATGTTTTTGTTACTGGATTCAGCCTTGACCATTTCCCTAAGGGTAGTAATCTGATGAATGAGACAAAGATATCCCATACCCATAACAAAAACCTATCATCTCTGTAGAAGAAAAATTTGAGGCATTGTCCGTCACGATCTTGTGTGGAATTCCATAACGAACCAATATATTTTCTTTGATGAAGTCACAGATTACCCGTAGTAGATGTTTGTTTCACTGGTATAGCTTCTACCCACTTTGTAAAGTAGTCAGTTGCGGTGAGCAAGTGAGTATGACCAGCACTAGAATTAGGATTCAAAACCCCAATGAAATCTAAACCCCATTGTTGAAAGGGTTCTTCAATGACAACTGGCTTCAAAGGCAAAGCTGCCAACTTTGGTCTTCCAACAAATTGTTGACAAGCTTCGCATTTTGTCACCCATTTCTGAGCATCGGAAAACATAGTGGGCCAGTAATAATGTGCTCGTAGAATTTTATGAGCCATCACTGGGCCAGAGAAATGACCACCACAAGCATGATTGTGGAAAGCTTCCAACAATCTAGGTTGTTGCTCTTTATCAACACATCTGAGGAACATGCCATCAATTCCTTTCTTGAACAACGTGTTGTCCCAAATGACGTACCTGACAGCTCTTAGTTTGATAGCTCATTTCTCCTTAGCTGTTCAGATTCTCTGGACACTCACCATATGTGAGAAAGTAGGCAATATCATAATACCATTCATCTGTGGTACTGACAAAAACTACCAGTGGTAAATTTTCTTCAACTGGTTCTTCTTCAGAGTTATCTCGTGGTTCATTCTCTGTGATGAGTTGGCAGAGTCCTCTTCCTCGAACCAACTTGGTAGGCTTGATATCCAAATCATATTCCTGGATCTTGGAGACCCAATTACCTCTTTTAGATCCTGGTTCCTGTTGTGTCAGCATTGATTTAACTGCGGTGTCTGGAACTAAGACTTTGGTGTGAGAATTCAACACATAGTACCTGAAGTGTTTCAGGGCTCTCACCACCACATACGCATGTCTCTCAAGAGGAGTGTAATTAATTTCATGTTTCTTGAATCCAGAACTCATGAATGCAATAGGAGATTCAATCCCCTCTTGATTGTGTTGAGTCAAAATGGCAGAGATTGTGTGCGGCGAAGCATAACAATAAATTATGAAATCCTTTTTAAAATCGGGACACACCAATGTAGGAGCTTTTGCAATAGCACCCTTGATTTTCTCAAATGCCTCTCTACCTTCCTTTGACCATTTGAAGGATTCTTTTCCTTTCATCATATCAGTGATTTCTTTAGTCATCTCAGCAAAATCTGGCACAAACCTTCTCAAAAAGTTCACCTTCCCAAAGAAGGAGTGGACTCCAGGCTTACTTGTAGGCAAGGAAAGATTCTTGATAGCTTGAACACGCTCAGGATCGATCTTAGTTCCTTCCTTAGAAACAATATGACCTAGGAGTTTCCCTTCTGTAACTCCGAACACAGACTTTTTTGGATTTAGAGAAATCTTATGAAGTCTGCACCTTTGCAATATTTTCTCTAAATCTCTTAGGTGATCTTCTCATTTCTTTGAGAACACTGTCAAGTCATCTAGATATATCACGATGATCTTGTCTTTATAATCTGTGAATGCCATATCCATAGCCCTTTGAAAAGTAGCGCCGACATTAATCAAACCAAAAGGCATTCTTCTATATGTGAACGTGTACCCTAGGGGGTGGTGAACACAGTTTTATGTTGATCTTCTCTAGCCACTTCAATCTGATTATAGCCAGAGAAGCCATCTAGCATAGATAGCATTTCCAATCCAGTTACTGCCTGCAGAATATGGTCCATGACTGGCAGTGGGTAGTTATCCTTCAAGGAAGCCTGATTAAGATTGTGGAAATCCACACAAATCCTAATTTCTCCATTTTTCTTGCGAACCGGTACAATATTAGCTATCCAGGTCGAATGTCGAATAGGAAACACTATTCGTGCATCTAGCATCTTTTGAACTTCATGAAATATTGTCCCTGCAATCTTGGGATTATATTGTCTTTGCTTTTTCCTGAATGGAACTGCACCAGGCTTCAAGGGTATGGCATGCTCCATTTCCCTGGGTTGGAAAGACTTCAAGTCTTCATATGAGTAAGCCAAAACGTCAGAATATTTGGTAAGGAGGCTTATGAATTTCCTGCACTCCTCAGGTGAGCAACACTTACCGATATTGACCAGGTGAGGTTTATCCTTGGTACCGATGTTAACTTGCTCATAGTCAGCAGAATTCGTAGGTCCTGCCTGCTCTTTCTCTTTGATAAACCTGTCATGTTTGTCAAAAAGTTCTTCAAGTGAAACCAATCCTTTGGGAATTTTATTTCCTTTGAGTTGGATGATGCCATCACCAGGATCTTCATTCTCAACTCCTTCCTGAATGGGTGAGGTAGTTGATTCACGAAATGCAGAATCACTTCCTTCAAAGTACAACTGTTCAAAATTATCTCTCTTTTCCAAGAAGGCAATAATTTGTTGATCATCATTAAATACTTGCCAATTTTCTGCATTGTCAGGAACACTTGGCCTAAAAACCATTTCAATGGTGTATTTGACTTGATCAAATTCTAAATGAGGAATCATTAATGAAGCTGAGACTGCTAGAGAATCTTGCTTTGTCATTCTTTTCATGAGGGACAAATTTTATGGAAAAAGCGTCGAAGACTTCTATTGCGTCCCACACTTTATTTCTGTAGTGTCTCAAACGATCATTCTTTACTTGGAACTGATTTCTTACCTGTTTCACGATCAATTCCGCATCTCCAAAGACTTCCAAATTTTTGATCCCTTTCTCCTCTACAGCTTGAAGGCCAAGGATTAATGCCTCGTACTCTACAGTGTTATTAGTATTTGAAAATTCAAGTTTGTAGGAAAAAGGAAATATTTTACCATTTGGAGATATGAGCACCACTCCTGCACCAGAACCCGTTGAACAACAACTTCCATCAAACTCAAGAGTCCATATCTCATTGGAATCTTGGCAAGTGATCTCAGGGGTATGAATTTCTGCAGTCATCATATAATTACCCATACTTGAGCCTTGGAAAAGGATCTGTGCGCGAGGATCTTCGGTTTTAGTTACCGTGAACTTTGCTTGAGCTTCTGGCATAAGCTTCTTCATTTCTCCATTGATAGGGATCATGGCGTGAGACCAATCCATTTGAATTTCTCCACCTAGATCCCTGTAAAATTTCCTGCTCAACAACATTCCATACGAGGCGGGAATATCAACAACTAAAATAGTTACCTTAACTCACTTTTGAGGGAATTGGGCTAAAACCATTTGGGCGTCTTTAATCTGCCCGATCAAAGGAACTTGCTTGGTTTCCATGGAGTAACATGATCCGAATGTTCTTGTACAAGTCAAACCAAGAGCATGTGCTACTTTTTCTGGCATCACATTATCCGAGGCTCCAGAGTCTATAATGCAATTACTTAATTTGCATCCGTTGATCAGAAAGGACACAAAGAAAGGTTCAATCTTTTCATTTGAAGGTGTAGTGGCCACCACAATATTTTGAGTTTTCCCATCTTTGGGAGTTTTCAGAATCCCTTTGGAGGAATGAATAGTAGAGTCACCTTTGATAAACTGGACCAATTTCTCGAGTTGATCCTTATTGGACTTCAAGTACTCTGCCTGTGACATGGAAATTTTTTTTTATTGATATGATCAATGATATCAAATTTGGGAAAAGTAACCGTACTTGATGTCTCAGATACTAGTTCTTTCAAACTTGATGATGGCACACTTTTGACCTTTGTCTCGGGCTTGGTTGATACGGATGTGGAAGAAGAAACTTTCTTCGTAGCTGATTTATCAATTGATTGATTTAACAAAGGCCCTCCTTTCTTTAAGATAGTTTTGACCTTTGAAACCTCAGTCGCCTTGGACTCTTTAGGAGTCTCATTTGTTTTGGATTCTTTGGAAGTTTCCTTAATCTTAGATTCTTTTTGAAGTTCCTTGGAAACCTCTTTATCTCCTGCCTTAGTGGTATCCTGCTCCTTTTTCTGAGAGCGTGTGAAGACAACGAAGGATTGACTATTCATATCTTCTATAATTTCTTCGTATCCATCTTCTTCTTCTGAATGGTACTCAAAGAAATGATTATTACTTTCTCCCTCAGGATCTTCAACTTCAGGTTCAGATGTTCCAGAATCTGGCTCTTCCTCATCAACCTCGACGACTTCAACCTCATCATCACTTTCTTCAATGACATCACATTTTGAGTTAGTTGCGGGAGCTGCTTCAATAGCAAGCCTCGTTGGAGGACCTGCAATCCTGGCTTTGTTGGGAACATAGCCTTTCCTTGGGATGTCTTTGTAAGGAGTGGGTTTACTACTCTGAGCAACTTGCTTTTTCAAAGCTAGCACATCATTAGCTAACTTAGTGAGTATAGCTTCTGAAGCATTGGAGGTTTCTTGACTCTTTCCCTTGAGGGAAGTTTTCTTGAATTTACCTGCCATGATTAAGTCATCCTCAATTTCAATGGCCAAGGACTGAGCAAGTTCTAGGGTAGCCACTCTAGCCCTTCTCAGCTGATAGCACACTTCTGGTTGTTGTGCGTTAATAAAGAAACATTTTTGTCCATCAGGGTTCGGGTGAATCCTGGCTGGAACTTTGTTCACCATTTTGTTGAATTTAGCCATGAAGTTCCTCATGGGTTCTGTTGGCTCTTTCTTCACCTGAGATAGTTGGGCAAGAAGGGCATGTTCATCTTCTGTCATCTTGAATCGATCTTCAAACTTAGTTTTCATATCATTCCAATTTGTAATGCATCCATTTGGTAGATGATGAAACCAATCTGCAACAACATCATGCAATGTTTCGACGAAAAAGGTGAATAGCAACATCTTCATATTCTACCAACAAAACAACACATGCAGTGAAAAAGGTAGAAATATGGTCATCTGGTGATGTCTTCCCATCTCCATCAAACTTGGGAAGAATCTTTCTTGATCCTCATGGGAGTTCATGTCGAGCTGGTAAGGCCAATGGGCCTATGGCATTTCCCCATGGTACGTTGACTGCCATTTTGGGAAAGGTGGTATGCGAAGGTAAAACAACGTGAGCAAGGACAAGTGCTTGACTGGTAGTGATTCCTTCCTTGCTTTCTCTTTCAGGACTTGATGCAAGGCTTGCAGATCTACGAGGTGTGTTCTTCTTTGGAGGAGATAACTTGAAACCAAACTTTCCTTGAAAGTCAAAAATGGGATCAGATCGACCTTTAGCTTTTTCTCCTCGCGTAAACCTCTTTCCTTCCAGTTTGAAATCTTTATTGTGAAGGGATCACTGGCATGTTCTGATCAGCTCTAGCCTTTTCTCTTCACTCTCTTTCTTGAGCTATTTGCACCTGAATAGCTCTAGCAACTCTCACGGCTTTCTCTTCTTTGTTATCTAGTACTGATGCGGCAAGATGAAAATGATAGGTATTCGTGCACTTTTCCCAAATAGCTTGCCTCAAATCTGATGATATATCTTCTTGATTATCTGCAAAAACAAGATTTGGTTGCAAGATAGGTGGGTTACCTGTAATAGTCATACAACTTATTACCTTGGTGGAAGAGGACCGCGTCGGTGAACAATGATCAACACGTGTCCAGGAGGTCTTCTGGCCACAAGTGCGGGTGCTCTTCTTCTAAGGTCTTCAATGTAGATTTCTCTGTCAATGGCTCTATCAATAGCCACAAATTGCTGCAAGCTTTCACGGTTTTCCCAAGCTACTGTTCGAAGGTTGGCAGCAATGTCTCCTTGAAAATATTCATCGGGCACAAGGTTCGGTTGAAGAACTGGAGCTTGTGCAGAGGGGATAGTCATAAAGATTTAACCAAGCACTGGTTAACGATTCCTGAATCCCCAGTAGAGTCACCAAAAACTGTTAGCATATGGATTTGCACGCATGCAAATGACATGCAACAGTGTGGGAATGAAGTCCCTCCTCAATGAAGGTGAGGCTGCCTTTATTGAAAACCAAAACTGTATTTACATCTGTACATTCAAAATTGTATGTGGGGGGTGTTTTGGAACATCAATGGAAAGAAAAGTGAATGAGGGAGATGGAATGGAATGAAGGAAAGGAGTGGAATGGAATGAACTGAAAGAACATGCAAGAGTTAGGTAAAAACAAAGCCTAATATTGCATGAAGAAGAAAGATGAATAACCAACACAAATAAAACAGAGTTTGAGTTAGCCAAACAAGAATGTGTAAAAGGGAACACACATGAGCAAGTAGATAATCAGAGCTTGATCACTGTGAACTAGAACAACAGATTAATAACGTTGACAATAAGATCAAAGATAATATTTGCATGCAAGATTCAAACACCTAACATCTAATGAACATAAGAACATCAAATGTTACAAGAGACAATGAATGAGACACAAAGTTCATATTTCATTAACTCCAAAATGTTTTCACAAAAGAACACAAAGTTTCTTCCTGAAACAAAGCTTGCACACAAAAGTATTTCTTCTCCTCTCTCAAAGTCACCTTTACAAATGAGCCCCTCACTTCCTTTTATAACCCAAAAGTTGGTTACAAAGTAGTTAGGGTTTTAAATGATCATTAAATAAGGCACTTAAGTGACCTTTGACTTTTTCAACCAACTTTATTAAAAAGTGACTAAAAATAGAAACCACTTAAGTTAAAAATACATTTAAGGAAAAATACATAAATAAAAGAAATGGGTACATGTGGACCCACTTAAATGACTTGGACGCACACATAGACATCCTAGTCAACAATGCGCCACCTAGATCAAGACACCTAGGATCAGTGCCTTATCCATTGGGCCAAGAGTCCACCTATCCCGGTCGTACGGGAATGAACTCATTGACCGTGCTCTGCAATCCTCCAGGTGATAAGAGAGTCGATCTTGAAACTTGAGCAATTCATCCACCCCTCCATTTGAGCAACATCCTGGTGTGAGCAAGTTCGTCTTCATTCGTATTCACATTCACAATTACACACAATTCTCCACATGCTCGAATAGCCTTCCATGATGAATTATTCATTTTTCGCGAGACTGTAGTCGTTACGCCACCTTGGCTTGTCAGAATCCAACTTTTGATCTTTTGCCATTGAGAAGATCTTCCAAGAGCCAAAATTGCAATTCACTTCCTGGAGTTATGTATTTTGTCTTTGTCACCATCCCAAAGTGTTGGCATTTTGATCCACTCACGATCGTCCAATTCGAGAACACTCCAACTTTAAGACTGGCCGATGAAGTATTGTGCACGCTGCTAACTGAGAGCTGACAGGGACACACTTGAATGATGTGGCCTTGCTTGATGATCCACACAATTGTACTTATCATTGGTCTTGGTTTGTCTGATGAATAGATCCGTACACAATGATCAAGTGAAAAATTGATGTAGACAAGATTCTCCCATTATCGATCTCTGCCGATAACAATGGCTTTTGACTCCGAAGAGACCAATGCCAATAGCTACGACTTATACCGCATAATGAGGAAGTTAGAGGTTGCTTCCGCTTCAGAGCCATTGGAGTTGAATCGCCACACTATGCAGGTATTTCATGGTGCATCCATGCAAGTGATGACCAATTCAGAACAAGCGTCAGGAAAATTGTGACTCGCCTTCGGTTGATATGCGATCGCAGAACCGACTTATGTCGACGTGTCCCAAGTTGGCATCGACGATGTTCTCATACTCTGAATGGAGCGTCGAGGTGATTAGAATGCCCTGGAACTTATACCGCAACATCATTTTGTTTGGAGATGACATGATTGTGACAGAAACGTGATTTCAGGTGATTACTTCCATCTTACAAAACTGCACAAAACCTGTAAAACTAGCCTAGGAAAAATACCAAATCTTGTCACCTATGAGAATTAAAACTTGGTGAGGAAGTATATTAAGGTACCATAAGTTTTTTCATGTCATAAGGGTTTTTCTCTTATAATCAAATTGAGTCAGTCAAATATTAAAGGTCAAAGTTGACTCTCAAACTTGCTAGGAAAATGCAAGTGTAAAACTGCATGCAAATTGCGTTTAGTTTTAGCTTGGGAAAAATACCAAACGTCACCCTGGGCATCTAAAAATTTTTGCAAGGAAGCATATGAAGGTGGGAATAAGTTCAATGAACCAAATAATTATTTTCTCTTGACGATCATCTGAGTTCAAAATATCAACTCTCAAAGTGAGGCCACCTTGACAGGCTGAAAACTGCGCAGTGAAATCATGCAAACTGCATTTTATTTGACTCCGTGAAAAATATCAAACGAGAGCTGCACATTTGAATTTTTGTAAAATAAGTACATGAATGTGGGAAGAATTCAACGAACCAAACCATTTCTCTTGATGATCATCTGGGCTCGAGATATCGGATTCTCAAAGTAGGCCTTCCGCCAAGCTAAAACTGTGCACGTTCTTTCCGCAAAATCGAGCAAACTAAGTTTTTCTTGGGTTTGTGAAAAATATCAAATGAAGTGATATTACGTTTAAATTTGGAAAATGAGTATAGGAAGATGGGAAGAATTCAACGAACCAAACTTTTCTTCCCGAAATCATCAATTTTTCCGAGATATCGAGCTCCAAAGTTGATTACTTCGACAACTACTACCCACGGCACGTTCTTTCTGCATCTATCATTTTCTTCATTAAATTGTCTTTTTTTGTGCCGATATACATCGGTAATGTTTGAATGCGTAAATTTTTTGTTTGAATATTCTCATCAATTTGCTGTTATTTGAAAATGCGTTTAATTTTTTAATTAAAGAAAAAAAAAATCTCCTTCTTTTAATGACTTCGTGGAAGGATTTGATTTGGATTCTTCCTTTTAATTGCTGCAAACTTGTTCTTCGCCTTGCATGATTAGAGTTGCTTCTTCTTTATCTGCTGTGGATTTTAATCTTTTATTTTTCTAGCATATGTATGAGCAAGTTTTTTTTGTGAACACTGACTTCTCTTTGCATGCATATTTTTGGACTTTGATTTCCTTTGTCTTCCTCGTTTGCAGTTCTTTACAAGACATGGTGATTGAAACATTGCTCTTAATTGCAAAACTGTTTTTGTGTCTCCTTTCTGGTCAACTTGAAATGCCTTTGTGGACAACTTGTGGAAATGTTTTACTCAAAACCTTGGAACTTATGCTTTATTTAGCTTTTGCTAAACTGCTGGAAACTTGTTTTTTAGGCTGAAAATGCGTTTGAAATTAGCTTGGATTTTCTTTATGGTGTGAAAGATCCTTTGCTTTGGATCCTGTACCCTTTCCTCACAATGGCCATATCCTTTGAGCTTATGCTACGTTGAAACTCTTACTTTTGGCAATTGTTCTCTTTGCCAATGCGTTGGGCTAAGCTTTGAAACATTTTCTTTTTTTTAAAACCTGCGTGGCTTTTTTATTTGGACTGTCCTCCTTATCCAAATGCGTGGGATCTTTTTGTCTTCTTTTTTCTCCTTTCTTTCACAACTATTTTTCTCATCCGTGGAACATCTTTCTAATACCTCCTTTGGCGTATGTAGTGTTCTGGACTGTGATTAATTGTCTTTGACTTATGCAAATAGTTGTGGGTATTCCTTTACCAATGCGTGGCTGTTGGCTTTTAGAACTGCTGTGCAAACATGGATATTCTTTACTTTCTTATTCCCTTGTTTCTTTGTACTCTACCCTTCCTTGCTCAAAACTTTTACGTGGATTTCTCCTTCTCTTTTTCCACCTTGTGGCCTGCCTGATTTTGTCCTTCTCCCATGCGTGGAAAAATTGTTTGGCTTTCCTTCTTTTTTTGCTGCGTGGAAAACTGTTTATGCTTCTTTGCTGTCCTTGGAGCTTTCTCTGATGATTTTCTCTTCCTCTTTGCTCATGGAATCTCCTCTCTTGCGTAAATCTTTTGGAAATGGGTGGAAGTTGTATTATTTTTCCTTTAGGTGGAGAGCTTCACAATGGCGTTCTTTTTGCAGTGTGATGATGTTGGGATGTGATAAAATATTACTCTTGTTCCTTCAGAAGAAATAAGAAGCAATTTTAGAAAGCTTCGTACGACTCTTTCCAACGAGTTTGACGGAGGAATTTATGAAGGTTAAACCAACTTCCCCTCTTCCCGGGTAGTGGAATTAATTGCCAGGGGAAATGGGGAAAGCAACGGCCAATTGCCAATGGGAATGGCAAAGTGGGCTGGCAATCTCTGTCTCAATTTCCCCATGTGGGAAATCGGGAGATTTCTTGCCCGTTTGCCAATTCATTGATTTGGCAATTGGTGGAGAAAATCCCACAAGCGGGAAATTAAAATAAATTTTCCAGGAAAGGGGAAATCCGGGTTCGGGAAGCCAATTTGGCATTCCCGACAATTGGAAGCACAAGCTTATTTTTCCCCGGCAATAAAATAAAATAAAACTTGTCGAATGAATTTTAATTAATATTTATTTAATTAAATACTCCCAAGTTATTAAAAATTAATTTTATCAAACAAAGAGTAATTAATTAATTAAATATTAATTAATTAATTTTAACGCAGTTTAAAGCCTGGCGGGAGGAGTTCTTGCCCGAAAAGGACGAAACGAAGACCGGAACGATCACAAAAATGAGACGGTCGTGATGAGAGTGATAAACCACGCAAAGTAACACTTTTGAAAAATTTCAAAATTTCCATTTTTTTATTTTTGCGAAGTCAAAATTGGCTGATAACACCATGTTAGCAAAAAGTAGGGATCCATAAACAAATATCCCAGGATGCTAATTTTTTTTCATAACAACTAGGTTAGTACAAAAGGATAGAGTATCATCTAGAAGTCTTATCTTGGATTAAGTTGAGAAGTTGATCTAAAAGTGGTATGGAATTGAATAGAGAATAGGAAAAGGATGCCAATCTAAGATAGAGTTATGGATATTTAAGATCTCTGTGCGGTTGGATGCCAAAATGATTACCTACAAAACTGAAAGAGGTATGTAAGTGCAAACTACAAGTGATTTGGAGAAGCGTGGTTTTTCCTAAGGCTTGATAAGGATGTTAACATAAAAAGGATATCTTGAACTTGTGGATTGAAGGTATGTGCACTTTTCATGATGTCTAGGTTTTCCTTTAAAAGGTATGATTGAACTGTAATGTGTTGTGGGTGATCATACTCTGTGTCTAATCAGTGGCATTGTTTTATGCAAATGGAAGAAAATTTTCAAAATGATTCTAGTACTCAGTATTAACATTAAGGAACACCATTTTTTTAGATGAGGCATGTATTTGATTTGAGAAAAGTAAGTAAAGAATGCACATACAATGTGTTAAGGGTCTAGTAGAGTATATAACTGTTTGACGTAGTTAAATGACACAAAATTGGTCCCATGCATAGTTAAGAAAACAGAGAAATGGTGTAAAGGGAAACTTGTTCCATTTTCACATGCTCAGTTTTTTTATTAATCTATCAAAATAGTGGTCATTAATTGTCCTGATACAATATATGTGAAGAGAGTCTTTAGCTGAGTAATGATGTTTTAGAATTTTTAAGTGAAGTTTTCAATTTGGGATGAATGTGTTAAACCTAGATGATATGATATGCATTTCAAAGGTCCAAGTAGGCACTTGAAGGTGTAATATCCAAATGTGTTTAGAGCATGATCACAATAGGGGTATGAGGATTGTGGAAAATAAGTATGATTGATTATAGGTACTAAAACTGTATAGAGGTATAAAATGCATACCTACATGCCTGTGAAGGTCTGAGAAATTTCATCAAATCATGGGGAGCATGTTTGGTTTTGAATTAGGTTTAGAAGTTATAAATAGGTTGGTAGAGTTTCATTACAAATGATTTGAAAATCTTCAAGGGTGAAGTGGTTTTTGAGTCAAACAAGTGTAACTATATGCAAATGTGGAAGAAAACATTGAAGAAGCTTCTTAGGTTCGAGAAGAAGTGTTTGATCCCTATTCAAAACTTGAAATCAAAGTAAGAACCTCAAATTTTGTGATTTCAGTTAGAGATGGTTAGTACAAGACCATGGGGAGAATTTTGAGGTTAATTTACATGTCTGAGTTGATTCTATGACAAGTAGAAGGATGTCAAAAATGCACTAAAGATGTTGATTAGGGAAAATAGTCCAAAATGTAGTTTTGATAGCTTTAGAAGTAGAATTTTTGTTCTTAAGTATGGTATAGACCAAGGAGAGGTTGAGAAAAATAAATAAAGAAAAAATATGAGGATATCAACTCAAGGGGATATTTTTGGGGGATCTTATCAGGTCCATGGACCATCTTTATGCTGCTGAAGCTGTCAAAGAAGAGATAATTCAGTCCCACATGGAGCTATTTGGGCAAGTAAGATGGTTTTGTACATTGTTGTCATTGTGTTGTCATTTTTACATGTCTAGTAGTCAGTATAAATTTTTTCATAGATGTAAAAGGGGGAGATAAGTATCATAAACATAGAAAAGAGTCTAGTAGTGGTGTTGGTGTTGTTGGTTGCCATTAATGTTTCTGAAGGTGGTTGTCATCAATGAAAAAGGGGGATATTTTTGGCCATTGTGTGTTTGTGTTGTCATTGATGTAAAAGGGTGTCATGAGGTCATAAGTGTCTCCATGAGGTGTCATCAGTTGTCAAACATGAAGGTTGATTGGTAGTGTCAGGTTTGGTTGGTGGTGTAAATTAACTTGCAACAATTAATATGTTGTTCATTAATCTACAATCATTTAACCATCAAACCAAGGGACGTAAACTTTCAATAATTCCAGTGTTGTATGCATATTTACAAAGCATTTAGGAGGCAAGCAAAGAAATTGTTGTCACTACAATGTTGAAATAACAATTCCGAAAACAAACTAAACTTAGACTGAAAGTAAATTACTTCCAAATACTATACCTAAAATAGAGCTTGTAAATTGAGAATACAAATAAAGGAATGAATTTCTTGCTAGTCTATCCATGCAATAAAACAAAGTAAAAAACTATGGAGGGATTTAACAGACCACAAGTGGGGCCTGCCTTGGGTGCTAATCCATCCTAAGGATTGTACCTAAAATTTACTTGAACATAACTTAGATTATTTATTGAATTGACATGAAGATTACATTTAGGAGCAAAAAAATTCTGTATATGTGTATCCTCTATTCTAATTATCTCTCTATATCTCTACACATCCGATGCATTATCAACATTAATCCTTCTCTTTTATAATCCTTGTTTGCGGCCAAACATGAGAAGTAGAGTTCAACTAGGAGGTTAAAAAAATCAAGTAAAAGATCTCAAATAAATCATCTAGAGATTTGATGCATGCAAAATTAATTAACATGTGTTTAGATGTCAAACACACAAATTGAGTAACCGATCAGTTCAATCAATCAGTTCTCAAATAAAAAATTCAATCAATCAGTTCCTCATTAAGTTGTAACAAATAATCAAATCCAGAGTTAAGTTATCTCTTGGTTTTCATGTTCTAGTTTGTAACTGCCTCTTCCATGACACGTACAGACTTGGAGTGTCATCCTTCATGTTCCAAGATATCTACACAATCACAACTCCTTTACTTTAGGTAATCTTCTTTGGCTGCAGATGGGTTGTTGTAGATAGGTCCTTTGGGTGTAGGCGAGTCCCTTTGGCTACGAATGAGTTACTGTGGATGGGTCCTTTATTGTATACAGGTTGCTGCGTATAATAAGTTTCTAACAAACAAGAGTGGCATCACAAATATCATCATTCAAAAAACTTATTGCAACCATAAGAATAAATGTAAACTCAGAATATTGCAAAATAAATTTAATTAGTAATAACTATATTGATCAATATCATGCCAATAAGTTCAATTTATAGTGATGATGTTAAATAGTTTCATAGGGAAATATAAGGACATGGTCTCAATGGCTTAACAAAATTATAGAGGATGAGTTATTTATAAAGGGAATTTAATCAACTCATCACATCCCCAGGATTAATTTCTTGAATGTCCTCATTCAAGTTCTTTAGGTTCCGCTTGAATGGTGATGTATACTTGTTGGGTTTTTAAGTGGAACTTTAACAAACCACAGTCATGGGACAATGAGTCCCTCGTCTTTAATGGGAGAGGTTCCCTTATTGAAAGCAAGCAGCAAAACTTATGTAAAAATATACAACTTTGAAAGCGTGGATTCCTGATACTTTGCAACGTTTATGCCCAAAGATCAACAATACGAAAGAATAAAAGAATTAAGGAGATAATGAAGAAAGATCATAACAATAGCTTTAGGAAATATAGATAGCAGAGTATAACCTTCTAATTATTGAGCTAGGGAGATGTAGAATAGAATCACTCACTTTCTAAATAGATATAATTTCACGGACACAAAGTTCCATAAATCATAGAAACAAGAACACAAAGTTTCTTAGCATGCAAAGCTTGATGATTCATAAATTTTCAGACAAGGAAAGAAGGAGTAACAAAGGAAGAAAAGGGAAAACTTATGTATTTATTACTTTGAATCTATTATATCTATAGAGTACCGGGATCCAACCCTAACAACAACGTAGAGAAACCATTAAATAGCTTCCAAGAAAGATTACATTTTGTTACAAAAATGACGAAAAATGATTCAAGAAATCGATGTCTGAGTCTCTCCAACGCCTCAGCCATTTCCATTCCTGGTAAAAAAATCAAACACAGTGAATCACAACCGTTCAATCTACCTTTGCAAACTTTTAATTTGAGTCGTCCACGTGGAAGAGATTTAAATAAAAGTGGGCACGGGGATGCCTTTTTCATTTTGTGCCTTTTGGAGATATGGCACTTTGGAACATTTTTTCCCACCCACCCACTTTTGATACGGGTTTGACACATGGCTTTACTTGAGTGGTGATAGAGCCGCGGGTCACTTTTATACTTTACCTCTTTTCAATGTGGGCTCAAAAACTCAGATTGCTTCACTGGCCTGCCTCCTCGCCTTGAATTTTCAATGGCATCAAAACACAAAAAGGGCTCGCCTCCCCGCCTTCGCTTGAAATGTGACCATATGTCCCTTTGCGGGTTAGTTCAGTATTTTTACATTTTTCACTAAGTCCCTTTCATTTGGTGGGGCCGTATGTCTAACCCTGGACACGTAAAATCTCAACGCACATTTGGGACTTACCTCTGGATTTTGCTTTTGAAGTTGCACCAAGATGACATGCGGAAGCTTCCGCAAACCCTTAGATACTTAGCTGATTTAATGGTCGGATCTACCCCTTCTTTGAATCTGACCACATGGCGAGCTCACACACATTTAAATACCCACTCTTGATTCTTCCTTTGAAGTTGCGCTGAAGAGGCATGTGGATACTTCCACCGATTCTCCATACTTAGCTGATTTGGGCCTGCCACCCACTTGACTTCGTTGAACCCTAAACACTTGGAGAGTTGGCATTCATTTGATTTTTCACTTTGGATTTGCCCCTGAAAGGGTGCTAAGCTGATGCGTGGCTACTTCCATTGTTCTTGGACTCTCCTTTAACTTTGACCACGTGGCGAGCTGGTGCTCATTTGAAGATTGGCCCTTTGGTCTCACTTCTGAAATTGCGCCATTGAGGCACGTGGACGATTCCACCAACCCTCTCATACTTAGTTGATTCAACAGACGAATCTATCCCCTTTTCAGATCTGGTACACGTGGAAAGTTGGCGTAAGTTTGGGGAACTACCTTTGGCTATTACCCTTGAAGTTGTGCCGATGAGGCACATGGCATTGTCCACTAAAACTTCAATACTTAGCTGATTCAGGATTGTTCTGTCTTCATTTTGGACCTAAGACACGTGGAAATCCTGCGCTTGTTTGAGGATTGTCCCTTGGGCCCTGCCTTAGGAGTTACACTATTTGGATGCATGGAGGCTTCCACTAACACTTGAAACATGGTCATGCCACATCCAATCTGATATGTCCACATACTACCCATGGATGTTGGGGAAAAAATTAACAAGGAAGATACACTCGTCATTACTGATTGTGGAAGAATAAAAAGAAAGGGAAAAACTCCACCTTTATGCCTGAATCTCAAATTGTTCTCCATAGAATGGAAAATTTCAAACAATACCAGGCTCGACGTGATCCATTACTCTAAGGTACCGACTCAAAATTTTAAAAACTTGACTTGAAAAAGAGGGGAATTTTGAGGGCGACAACAACTGGATCTTTCTGGGAATGACTTGACAGAGGAACAAGGCAAGATCAAGGACCATAGAAAAACTCAGGGGAAGCAAACCAGTGCCTTATCCATTGGGAAAATAGAGTCAAAGACAAAACCAATAAAGAATAAAAAACAAACAAAAAGGGAAACAAACCAAAAGGAAAACATAAACAAAACACAAAGGAATGACCCAAAACAAATAACACTGTACACGATATACAGAAGGACTGCCTAGTCACCTAGGAATTGAACAACTTCAGATACTGCCCACTATAAGGAAGTGGGAGAGGATAACCATCCATATAATCCAAATAGAAAGAATTTTCTCTAGCAAAGTGCCTGATTTTAAAAGGACCAAGCCAAAGGGATTCAAACTTACTATGGCTTCCTTGAGGTTCATATCTTTTTTCCCATAGCAGAATAATGTATCCCACTTGAAAATCTATGGGTTTAGCTTTCTTGTCAAAAAAAAATTTCACCCTCAGTTGATGAGCTGATATCCTATCAAAAACATGTAACCTGTCTTCATCCAACTTCTGGAGATACATGATCCTCTTGTCCAAGGAACTGGTAAAACTTGAATCTTCAATAGCCTTCATTAAGTACAAGGCTGGTAATTCCACTATTACTGGCAACTAAGCTTCAACACCATACACCAATTGAAATGGAGATATTCTAATTTCTCTTTTGGGTGTAATTCTATATGTCTAGAGAACATAAAGTTTCTTGTGCCAGTTCCTCTGAGAGTCATTGACAAGCTTCCAAATGATGGTTAACAGATTCTTATTTGTTAATTATACTTGTCCATTGCCTTGGGGCTAGTAGTTTGAAGAATAATCAAGGGAAATTCCATAACCATAGCAGAAATCCATCATCTCCAAAGAAGAAAAATTCGAAGCATTATCCGTCACAATCTTGTTTGGTACCCCAAACCTTATCAAGATGTTCTCTTTAATGAAATTACACACCACCTCAGAAGTAGTGCTTTTGACTGGAATGGCCTCTACCCACTTTGTGAAGTAGTCTTGAGCAGTTAGTGCGTGAGTATGCCTAGAACTTGAAGGTGGGTTAAGAGTTCCAATGAAATCCAATCCCCACTACTTAAAAGGCTCATCAATCACTACTGACTTTAGTGGAAAAGTAGCCAACTTAGGTCTCCCAACAAAACTCTAACAAGATTCACACTTGCCTACCCATTTGGATGCATCTATGAACAATGTAGGCCAATAGTACCTAGCATGAAGGATTTTATGGGTAGTGACAGCAGAAGAGAAATGGCCTCTACAAGATTGATCATGAAAATATGAGAATAACTTCTTCTATTTCTCTTTTTCTACACACTTCAAAAATCTTCCATCTATGCCTCGCTTGAACAAAGAATTCTCCCATAATACATACTGTGTAGACCTTAGCTTAATAGTCCTCTTCTCCTTGGCACTCAAGTGGGATGGAAACTCTCCATAAGTAAGAAAATGTGCATTATCAACATACCATTCATCTGTTGAATCGAATAATAGGACAACATGAACATCAACTACTTCTTTGGACAATGTTGCATCAGCTCCTTCAACAATAAGCTCACACAAGCCTTTACTCTAGACTAGCTTAGTTGGCTTGATATCAAGGTCATATTCTTGAACTTTTGCTACCCAATTTCCTCTTTTAATTCCAAAATCCTACTGTGTAAGAATGGACTTGATGGTTGTATCAGGTAAAAACACAAGAGAGTGAGAATTAAGAATATAAAAATGAAAATGCTTGACAACTTTGACCACTGCAAAAGCATGTTTCTACATCATAGTATATTTAAACTCATGAGATTTTAGAACATAACTCATGAATGCAATTAGAAGTTCATGATCCTCACAATCCTTCTGAGTTAGCTTAGTAACCAAGCTACTCTCTGTAGCATAGCAATAGATGATAAAATCCTTGCTAAAATCAGGAAATGCTAAGATGGGAGTTTTAGCAATGGCTTTCTTGATACCTTCAAATGCTTCCTTACCCTCGGAAGTCCCACCAAATTTTTTCTTTCCTTTCATCATGTGAGCAATGCTCATAGTCAGTTCTACAAAATCAAGAATGAATCTCCTTAGGAAGTTAATCTTACCAAAGAAAGAATGAAACCCTTTTTTTCTTGTGGGAAGAGGAATCTGTTGGATTGCTTGAACTCTTTCTGGATCTATCTTGATTCCCTCTTTGGAGACAATATGCCCCAAAAACTTGCCTTTAGTGACAAAAAAGATAGAATTATTTGGATTGAGAGAAACTCCATGTTCTTTGCATTTCTGGAGGACCGCTTTAAGATGATGAACGTGATCTGCCCTTGTTTTGGAGAAAATAGTCAAATAATCAAGGTACACAACCACACATTTTTCCTTCAAACTACCAAAATCCAAGTCCATTTGCCTCTAAAAGGTGGCACCAATATTGATAAGACCAAAAGGCATTCTCTTGTAAGAAAATATTCCCCAAGGAGTAGTGAAAGTAGTTTTTTGTTGATCTGGGGTACTGACTTCCACTTGATTGTATCCAGAGAATCCAATAAGGATAGACAACATCTAAGAGCCTATGACAACTTGAAAAACTTGATCCATCATAGGAAGAAGATAGTCTTCCTTCAGAGAGGCCTAATTCAAATTCTTGAAATCCACACAAATGTGAATCTCACCATTCTTCTTCTTGATAGGCACAATGTTGGAAATCCATGTCAAATGATGTATAGGGAAGATGATCCTTACCTTTAATAACTTTTGGATCTCCTGCAAAATAATGCTAGCAACATTGGGATTATATTGCCTTTGTTTCTTTGTGAACAGTTTGATCCCAAGTTTTAGAGGGATAAAGTGTTGCATCTCCTTTGGCTGGAAAGCCTTGAGATCATCATACGAATAGGAAAGAATATCAACATACCTTTTTAGCAGATTTACTACCTTTTTCTTCTCCTCTCGAGTACAACATTTTCCAATTTTCACCATCTTAGGTTGATCAAGACTCCCAATATTAATCTTTTCACATTCAGTAAACTGCCGAGCTCTTTGGGAAGTTTTAGACTTAATGTACCTATCATGCTTACCAAACAGATCCTCCAAACTCACCAGTCCTTTATGGATCTTGTTACCTTTCAATTTGATGCAACCATCTTAATCTATCTCTTCCTTGATATCTCCTTCATTAGAGGATACACACTCTCTAGGAAAGGTCTCACTTCCTTCAAAATACAACTGGTCAAAATTATCCTTAAGCTCCAAGAATGAGAGCAAGTAATGATCATCATTGAAAACCTGCCAGTTATTTGTGTTATCTAGTACACTGGGCCAATGAATTATTTCAATGGTAAATTTATCCTGAGAGAAATTTGGGTGAGGAATCAACAAAGATCCTGAGATACCTAGAGAATCATCTCTAGTGTTCCTTTCTCTTGGCACAACTTCAATGGAGAAAGCATCAAGAAACACAATGGAATCCCATACAAGATTTCTATAATGTTTCAATCTCCTATTCTTGACTTGGAAAAGATCTCTAACCTATTTCACAATCAACTCTGGATCACCATGAGCACAAATATTCTTCACTCCCATTTCTTTTTCCATATTCAATCCAAGTATAATTGCCTCATATTCAGTTGTATTGTTTGTATTTTCAAAAAAAATCTTGAAAGAAAAAGGATGAATGTTCCCTTATGGAGAGATCAACACCACTCTATCTCCAGAACTAGCTGAAGAGCAGCTTCCATCAAACTCCAGAGTCCAAATGCCATTGGGGTCAAGAACCACTCCCTTAGGAAGCTTTGGATCATCTTGTGACATGATCATGTAGTTAACATGCCCTGTATCTTCATAGAGTATTTTTGCTTTTGGATCATCAATCTTTTGCACAATGTATTCAGTGTCTCTTAGGTAACAACTTCTTCATTTTCCCATTGACTGTGATCAAAGCATGCAACCAGTCCATTTGAATTTCACCTCCTACCTCCTTATAAAAATTTCTACTTAGCAACATCCCATATGAGGGAGGAATATCAACTACCAAAATGGTGGCTAAGACCCTTTTATCTGGAAAAGCAACAAAAGCTACTTGTGCATCTTTAATTCTCCCAACCAAAGTCACTTTCCTACTCTCCATGGAATAGCATGAACCAAAGGCACGTGTTAGAGTCAGGCCCAAAGCATGAGCTACTTTCGTAGGAATTAAATTATCTGATGCTCCTGAGTCTATAACAAAATTATTGAGTTTATGGCCAGCTATGAGAAGAGTCACATAGAATGGTTTGATTTTATCATTAGGGGAAGTGACTGCAACCACAAGGCTTGATTGAGGTGAGGAAGAGGGAGTTGGAAAAATACCTTTATAAGTATTGTATGAGGATTTGGATTTAGAATTGAAAAAGTTTACCATTTTAGCAAAAGCTTTTAGATGTGTTTGGTAAAACTCTACCTCTGAAATTTGGATTTTGGTCTTTTTGAGGTGATCAATAATATCAAAAGATCCAAAGGTAGATGGGGCATCATTGCTAGGAACTTGAAATACTTTTGATCTACCAGTTTTAGGATTTGAAGGACAAGAAGCTTTAGAAATAGAAGTAGAAGGAGGAGGATTAACATTACTCACCTTTTGTGTGGAGGCAGTGGGAATAGGAGCTCCTCTTCTTGCAATCACTAGAATAGTTGTAGGAAACTCCTTGGAATTCTTAGTAGGCTGCACTAGTTTATATTTTCTGTTTGTTTGCTCCTGAGTCATGACAACATATGAATCACTATTCACATCTACCAATCTTTCATCATATTCATCTTCATCATCCATACCTTCAGTGGTGAGGAAATGAACTTGAGACCCACCAAGCTCTTCTAGTTCTTCCTCAACCTCTTCTTCTGGTTCTTCATAGAGTTCATTACACTCCTCATCATCAGGTTCTTCAAATTCACAAGTTGCATTGACTGGAACCTTGATGGGTGAGCCTTCAATAGCCAATCTGGTCTGAGAGGTAGGTAGATGATTCCTGGGTTGAAAATTATTCCTTGGAACATCTTGGTAAGGAGTATGCTGAGACAATTGTTTCTTGAGAGCAATGAGATCATTTGCAAGCTTCTGCAATAACTGCTCAGAATTGGCTCCAGGGGAAGAGGAAGAAGAAGAAGCTTTAAATTTGGAGGATTCTCTTTTCAGTTTAGCAGACATGATTAAATCATCTTCAACACTAATGGCTAACCGCTGATCAACATCTAGAGTTGTAAGGTTTGCTCTCCTTAGTGCATAACTCACTTTAGGTAACTGGGCATTGAGGAAGAAACACTTTTGGATTTGATCCACTGGATGAGTTTTTTGTGGAATTTTATTAATTAGCTTGTTGAATGTAGCCACAAACTCCCTCGTGGGATCAAATGGTTATTTCTTGATATGAGAAATTTGTGCTAACAGAGCATGGGCATCTTCAACAGGTTTGAACCGCTGCTCAAAATAACTTTTCATGGTATTCCAATTAGTGATCACTCTAACAGGAAGATGATAAAACCAATAAGTAACATTGTCTTGTAATGTCTGCAAAAAAATCATGACAGAGACATCTTCATGTTTAACCTTAAGAATCCCACATGCAACAATGAAGGCTGCAATGTGTTCATTTGGATGAACTTTCCCATCACCCTAGAACTTGGGAAATTTTTTCTTGTTACCCCTAGGTAACTCATGCAATGGTTAAGGAAGAGCAAGAGGCCTAACCTATTGTCCCCAAGGAAAAAGGGCTACCATCTTTGGAAAAATTGACTGAAGGTGAACAGAAACACCAGCAAGTATCAAAGCACATAGATTAGGATTGAGATGTTCCTAAGGAACACTATCCTTTGAATTTTTGTCTTTAGTAGGTGGTGTACTTGTAGAACGAGTTCCTCTATTCCTTCTTGCTGGAAGAGAGAAATTTTATTGCTCCAGAAGTTGAAAATGGGAATCCTCAACCCCGAGAGATTTCTTCCCATGTGTATACCATAGAGTCGCCAAACCAACAATGATCTTTAAATTGTTCTTTTAGAAAGTGATCCGTTTGAAATGAAATCCCCAGTACAGTTACCAAAAAATGTTGGGTTTTTAAATGTAACTTTAACAAACCATATTCAGGGGACAACAAGTCCCTCCTCTTTAATGGGAGAGGTTCCCTTATTGAAAGAAAGCAACGAAACTTATGTACAAATATATAACTTTCAAAGTGTGGATTCCTGATACTTTGCAATGTTTATGCCCAAAGATCATCAATACGAAAGAATAGAACAATTAAGGAGATGAGGGAGGAAGAACATAACAATACCTTCAAGAAATGTAGATAACAAAGTATAACCTTCTAAGTACTGAGCCAGGGAGATTTAGAATAGAATAATTCACTTTCTAAATAGATATAATTTCACGGACACAAAGTTCCAGAAATCATAGGAACAAGAACACAGTTTCTTAGCATGCAAAGATGGATGATTCATAAATTTTCAGAAAAGGAAAGAAGAAGTAACAGAGGAAGAAAAGGGAAAACTTATGTATTGATTACTTCGAATCTATTACATCTACAGAGTACCAGGATCTAACCCTAACAATGACATGGAGAAACCATTAAATATCTTCTAAGAACGGTTACATTCGGTTACAAAAAATGATGAAAAATGTTTCAAGAAACCGATGTCTAAGTCTCTCCAACACCTCAGCCATTTCCATGCCTGGCGGTAAAACCAGATGCATTGAATCACAACCGTTCAATCTGCCTTTGCAAACTTTGAATTTGAGTTGTCCACGTGGGAGAGATTTAAACACAAGTTGGAATGGGGACACCTTTTAGATTTTGTGCCTTTTAGAGAAATGGCACTTTGGAACCTTTTGGCTTGCCCACCCACTTTTGATACCGGCTTGACACCTGGATTTACTTGAGTGGTGACAGAACCGCAGGTCACTTTTATAAATTTACCTCTTATTAACATGGACTCAAAAACTTAGATTGCTCTGCCAACCCGCCTCCCCGCCTTGAATTTTCAATGAGATCAAAACAAAAAAATGACCCACCTTCACTTGAAATGTGACCACGTGTCCCTTTGTGGGTTAGTTTAGTATTTTTAAATTTTTGACTAAGTCCCTTTCATTTGGCAAGGCCATATGTCTGACCCTGGACACGTGGAAGCTCATCACACATTTGGGACTTGCCTCTGGATTTTTCTTTTGAAGTTACACCAAGCTGACACGTGGAAGCTTCCGCAAACCCTTTTATACTTAGTTGATTCAACGGCCGGCTCTACCCCTTCTTTGACTCTGACCACATGGCAAGCTCGCACACATTTGGAGACCCGCTCTTGATTCTTCCTTTGTAGTTACACCAAAGAGACATGTGGAGACTTCCACTTATTCTCCATACTTAGCCGATTCGGGCCTGCTACCCACTTGACTTCTGTTGAACCCTAGACATGTGGAGAGCTGACACTCATTTGAGTTTCTGCTTTAGATTCACCCCCTGAAAGGGTGCCGAGATGATGTGTGGCTCCTTCTGTTGTTCCTGGAATATCCTTTAACTCTGACCACATGGCGAGTTGACACTCATTTGAAGACCGGCCCTTTGGTATCAATTCTAAAATTGCACCATTGAGGCATGTGGAGGTTTCCACCGACCCTTTCATACTTATCTGATTCAACGACCGGCTTTGTCCCCTTTTTAGAACTGGGACACTTGGAAAGCTGGTGCGAGTTCAGGGAACCACCTTTGGCTTCGACCCTTGAAGTTACACCGATGAGGCACATGGAACCATCCACTAAACCTTCCATACTTAGCCAATTTAGGCTTTTTTTGTCTTCATTTTGTCCCTGGGACACGTGGAAATCCTGTGCTTGTTTGAGGATTGTCCCTTGGGCCCTACCCTTAGAGTTGCATCATTTAGACCTATGGAGGCTTCCGCTAACACTTGAAACATGGTCATGCCACATCCAATCTTAGATGTCCACGTACTACCTGTGGATGTTGGGGAAAAAATTGACAGGGAAGATACACCCATCATTCGCGACTGTGGAAGAATAAATAGAAAGATAAAAAACTCCACCTTTATGCCCTAATTTCAAATTTTTCTCCATGGAATGGAAAACTGAAAACACTACTAGGCTCGACTCAGATCCATTACTCTAAGGTAGCGACTCAAAATTTTCAAAACATGACTTCAAAAAGAGGGGTATTTCGAGGGCGATAACAATACTCATATGAAATCCAGTGGAGTATCCATTCCTTCTAGTTTTGTGAATAAGTAACCTCCATTCATCCTGAGCATGTTCATGACTTTGTCCTGTATTTTTCATTTAATGGTTGATCACTTGACCAATGTGGTATAAAAAAGCGGAAGATTGGGGGATGATAGCCAATTGGGAACCATTTTTCTGCATAACCAATAGCAATGTGAATGTATGCATTCACTCTTCTTAGAGTTGGTCCTATGTTAGGGTATGAATGTATTTCCTTTTATTTCATTTTAGGAGATATGTCATTCCAATGCATTTTGTAGGATTGAACTATCTGAATTCCATGATCTTTAATCATATCTCTAACCTCTTATTGATATAATTTACTCATCTGACATACCCTTCTTCTAATTTCCTTATTTTGCATATACTTTCCATATTTCTTTACAATTTATTTAGTGTTACCATCTTCAGCCCTGACCATTAGTGGTTGTACTTTCTCTAATTTCATGTAATCCTCCATTTGTCTTTCCCTATCCAACTCATTCAAAATGTAAGAACAAGGTGCTTTAACCAGAACATATCCAATGTATAGGACTGGGATCCAATCCCTATCATACTCAAGATCATAGTTAAGCATGTAGAGTTCACAAAGTAGAAGCTGAATTTCATGAGGGTTGTTCAGGTAAAACCTGAAGAAGCTTTTTGCTCCACTGATATCAAATGGCATGTCAGATTTGATACAAGTAAGTTTGATCTGCAAAATCTTTTCTTTTGAGAAAATAACACAGACATTAGAAGGAGGCCTGTATTTGAATATCTCATGGGCCACCTTAAGTGTCTCTTCTTGATTTTTCTTTAGCCTTTCAATTTCTTTATCTTTTTCCTCAATTTATTGCTTGTGTTGGAAGATGAGTTCTTATTTGTCTCTTTCATACTTTCCTTTTAACCTATTAACATAGGTTTCAAATTGATTCACCCAATAATCAGCAGTGTTGTTTGTGTTATCATCTCCTTACAAATTGGTTTGACAGGTTCTCTTATTACTTCTTTGATGAAAATGTGTGGCTGCAATGAGGCTACATTTATGTGGTGCATGCTAGCATGTGATAAAAATGGTGGTGTAATTTGTTCAATTACATTAGCCACAACTATAGGGTTATGTTCTAGTACTTATTCAACTCCCATAGAAAAATGCTCTTTCTCAATTCCATAAACCAAGTGCTCAATGACCTCCTCAGGAGATTCCAGAATATGTGCAAGTTCAATTGGTTCACCAATTCTCCCTTCTTTGTCTTCCTCGGTACCTTTTGATACATGAATTGTTTGGTCAAATTTCTTGCCAATTTCTTCTCCCATTTTCTCCCCAGATCCTTCTATTTCACAAATTATCTCATCAGTATGAAATAATGTTGCATGTTCCTCCATGCACTCCTCAGGTATTCTTATATAGTTTCTCTTGTAACTTCTTCCTCTTTTTTCTCTACATTACCCTCCACACACACTGTCTCCACATTTTGGAATTGGTATTCTTGCCCCTCCATGCACTCTTTAGGTTATTATTTCTCATGGAATATAACATCAACACCTCCCTGCTCTGTCTCCATGGGCTCAATGTTCTCCTATGCATCTTCCACATCAATATCAAGTGATATGGTATGTGCCTTTGTTGGTTTGGAGGTTTTTGGTAGTTTGGTTGTTAGCCTATTAGAGCCCCTCTGTGGTATATGAGTGGAATTGGAAGATTTTATTTTACCCTTTGAGGTGGATGATTCAGGTGTAGAGAATTCAAGGAGGGTTTCAACAATGAGAATTGTTTCAGGGGAGACAGGAACATGATTTTCTTCAGTAGGTGGTAAATTTTTAGAGGAAGGGTGTTCTTCTGGTTGTGGTTCAGGTTGGGAGGTAGAAGTTGCGGTATCAGATACATATGTGGAAGAGATTCCAGTACTTCTTATCCTATTTCTTTTATTTCCCAAAAATTCATCAATACTTTTAGTTCCTGCAAAATCTCCCCATCCTATCTCTAGATGATCCCTTTGTAGGGTGTGCTTTATAATCATAGGGTGATGAGGACAGTGGTGTGATAGTGCAGACCCACCCTTTTGTGCCTCCCTACTCATCCTTTTCAATATCTCATGTAAGAAATTTGCAACGTTCACTTGTCTATTGTTTTTCAGGTGATTGAGCAATTTAAAGTGAATTGTATTTAGCCTAGAGTATCTTCCCTCACAGGTAAAATACTTGATAATATAATTTAAAACTTCAGAACCAAAAAGGTTTGAGAGAAGTTCTATGTGTACCTTATATCTATCATTGACAAATACATCATCTTCATAAGAAAATTCCCTTCTAAAAGCCTCCAGATTTTCTTTCTCAGGAAATGGTTCACCCTATGCAGGAAGTCCAGTTACCTCTGCCAAGATATCATCACTAATTCTCACTGATAAACCCTTTATCTTTACTTCTCCATCTATGAATGTATTAGAAAACTCTTCAACCATTGATTCGTTAAAACCCTAGAATCAGTTTATGTAGTCAAGCCACCATTATCTTGAAAATATTGTAAAATTTGAGGGTTACTAAGAAGCTGAGAGTGCTATGTGGTTTCATGACGAATCAAAGTATCCTCCCATTGTGAACCTATGCTTGCTCTAATCTCAACACGCAATCACACAATTTTGTTTGAATAAATAACATAGAATTGAGTTGCGTGGGATTGGTTGAGTATTTTTGAACTTTGAGACTGAAGTAAATGTAACACGATTACATGAGAGGTAATTAATTGATGTGACTATATGAAGTGTGTGAGGTAAAGTGATATGATGGTATGGGCTTACGTGTAGTGACACCTCATAACATAAATGGTAGCTATCTTTTAAATGCATTGAATACTTGATGACTTGGCATAAATACGAATTAATAATAATCATTCTAATCATACTTTAATAAAGTGGTATTTAAGTGCACTTATCTCAATGCATGTTTAGAATGATGATTGTGTGTGTTTTATTGAATTTACACCGTTACTGCATGCATGATTACTATTATGCTATGGACACCACTTATGATGTTACGTGTGTGTGTGTGTTGGATTTATATTGGCTACTCCTTACTATAATCAACTAAATCCTAGAGAGGGAACACTGATCTATTGGGGTACTAACTATATTTTTTCATCTTTCACATGTGTAGATATATTTGATCTTCTTCATGCAATCATGAGATCTATCATACAAGAAAAAAAATAGGGTTATGTTGCATGTTGTTGCAAGTGGAGCTTCAGTCATTACATGCTACCCTTATGATGGAGATCATGCACTCTTGCAACCATCTAACATCAAAATGATGTAAAATAGAAATTCTAAGAAAATAAAATGTGTTAGCAGTGTGATCACCAAAAGGGATCACAACACTTTTATTTTCCCTTGGAATATTCAGCAAGATGAATATACCAAGGCCACTAAAATTTTTCAATCCTTTGAAATCTTAGAAGATGAACCAGTAGGCTCAACTTCTGATTTTAACCCTAATGTCCTTACTTCCATCCTATTTTTTCCTCCTCTGAACTATTGCATGAAGGTACTTCTGTCAGTTGGCTTCTTTTATAACCTCAACCTGTGACCATTCACCAATAATTTGAATCTTACAGGGTCTATGGTGGTGAGTTTTACATCTCCATTGTGAAAGATCTTCTCTATCTCATATGGCCCTAACCATCTTATCCCAAGTTTTCCCATATGGTCCTTGTACTTTGAATTGAACAAGAGTGCCTAGTCACCTTCTTGAAACTGTCTTATCTTGATGTACCAATCATGTCATTTGATTCTTTTCTTCTACACTACCTTCTGTATTATGCACAAGCTATCTTCTCATTTCATCCAACTCATTGAGTTGGAGAATCCTTTGCCTTTGAGCTTTAGATAAATCTATATCCTAGTTCAAGTGTTGTCCTTAGTTTTTTATGCTCAAATTCAATTGGAAAAACAACATTCTTACCATACAAGAGTTCAAACGGTGTGAAGCCAGTTTGTTGTTTTCCACGTTGTGTTGAATGCCCATACTGCCTGTAGAAGTCTGTCTTCCCAATATTTTATGTGAAGTGTAATGGTCTTTGTCAAGATAGCCTCTATCTCTTTGTTTGTCACCTCTACCTGGCCATTAGATTAAGGATGGTATGGTGTAGACTTCCTATGCCTAATTTCATATTCTTTAGCTAGATAAGAAATTACATCAGCAGTAAAGTGTGTACCTTGATCAGTGACAATCTCCCTTGGAACTCCATATCTGGTGAAGATATGATCATAGAGAAACTTGGCTACTTTCTCACTTTTATGACTTGGTAATGCCTTCACCTCTGTCCACTTAGTTAAATAATCTATACATACCAAGATGTACTCCTTCTATAAGATTTAGGATCTATGGGGCTAATGAAGTCCAAGCCCCATTTTTCAAAAGGTTGCAAGACCAACTGAGGGCTGCAATGGCATTTCATCAGATCTGGTAGGCTTTCCCATTCTTTGACATTTATCACATCTCCTGGTGTAAAGTGTTGCATCTTTATGAAGTGTTGGCCAATAATAACCAGTTTTTAACACTTTCTGTGTTGTTCTTTTTACAGTAAAATGTCCTCCACAAGGTTCACTATGGCATGCTTGAGGACATCATATATTTCCTCATCATCTATACATCTTCTCATGACATGATCTTTCCATGTATGAAATAGAAATCTAGTTATCCAAGAAAAATGCACACTCTTTTCAACTATATATTTCTTCTCATAAGTATAAGTAGTGTGGAGGTGTTTTACCTGAAACCAGATAGTTGGCTATGTCTACATACTAAGGTGTTTTTGTAGAGATAAAAAATAAGTGATCATCAGGAAAAGATTCATCAACTACATGTTCTTCATCATTAGTCTCCATTCTTGAAAGGAAATATGCTACCACGTTGTCCTTTCCAGGCTTATCCAATATTGTGACATCAAACTCTTGTAGAAGGAGCAACCATTTGATGATTCTACTTACTTACTATTGGTTTATTGATCAAATATTTGATTGCAACATGGTCAATGTGAATGAACACTGGATAACCCATGATGTAGTGTTTGAATTTATTGATAGCATACACAACTCCCAATAACTCCTATGTTATTGTGTAGTTGAGTTCAACATGCTGCAAGTTCTTGCTAACATAATAAATTACATAATTCAAAACTCCATCCTTTTTTCCTAAGACAACTCCAATGGCATGGTCTGATGCATCAATATGGATGTGGAAATGGAAATTTCCAATCAGGTTCTCTTAATACAGGAGAAATAGTTAACATTTTCTTCAAAGTTTGGAATGCAGTCTCACATTTTTCAGTCCACTTAAAGGCATCATCTTTTCCTAATAATACAAACAATGGTGCTGCAATCTTGCTGAAATCTTGTATGAATCTTCTGTAATAACCAACATGGCCTAGAAAATTCCTAACATCCTTTTGATTCCTTGGTGTTGGAAAATTTACAATAACAAATATCTTGGTCGGATCAACTTGAATTCCATCTGAAGAAAGATAGTGTCCCAAAACTATACCTTCAGACATCATCATGTAGCATTTTTCATTACTTAAGGACAAATTATTCTCCTTACATCTCTTCAAGACTTTGTCCATATTTTTCATGGCTTCTTCAAAAGTGCTGCCATGTACTGTGAAATCATCCATGTAGACCTCCATGAATTCATTTGTTAGATATGAAAAGATACTTCAAGACTGCCCTCTGGAATGTAGTAGGTGCATTACACAAGCCAAATGGAAGAACAAAATATAGTAAATGTTCCCCATGGGCATGTGAAGGTAGTTTTGTCCTAATCCTCTGGTGCAATCTAAATTTGATTAAACCACTTGTATCCATCAAGAAAAGAGAAATAATTTTTACCAGCCAAAGTGTCAAGTACCTGATCAATGAAAGGTAGTGGAAAATGATCTTTCTTTATTGTTACATTCAACTCTCTATAATCTATGCAGATCCTCCATTTTCCATTCTTCTTTGGCATAATGAAAAGGGGTGACACCCATTGATTGTTTGATATTGGATATATAAATCTAACATCTAGTAATTTCTTCAATTCTCCTTTTACAATATCCCTTACTGTTGGGTTCATTCTTCTTTGTGGCTCCCTGATTGGTTTACAATTGTCTTTGATATAAATCTTGTGTGTGTAAAGCCTAGGATGAATTCCATGCATGTCACCATAATCCCATGCAAACATGCTACTTTATGTTTTTATAGAAGGGCAATCAATAATTTATCTTGTTGTATGTTTAGCATTTGTTTAAATTAAGTGGCCTTCCTGGAGTTATTTCCACTTGCTTGGAGAGATCAATCATTGAATATACATTGCTGCTTACAAAATTTGAGTATGCAATCATGGGGAAATATTTGATGAAGAATACAATTCTTACCTGGAATGTCCATGGTGCTTTGTTGCGGTAGAACTTGGTTCAAGGGGTAGTTTAAACACCTTAATCTATCATCCACTTCTTCATTTCTTCCATAGTTATTCTGTAAGAACATTGGAGAGAACAACATCTTCTTCTTATCCTTCAATTATATAAGACTTCTCCAACATCATGAGCTATTGCACAGAGTTTTGATCTGCTTCTAGTTCTTCTACCCAAATGGTTTGATCTTCATCATTCAATGGTTGGGTAGGAGGATAAAACATCATCTTTTTAGTACCACTTCCATTAGAAATAATCATGTTTCCATACCTGCAACCTATGAATGCATCAACAGTGGCCAACCATGGCCTTCCTAGGATGATAGGATATCCTCCTAAACTTTCCTTTGGTTGTAGAACAATAAAGTCAACAGGGTATTCCCAAGAGTCTACCACCACAACTATGTCCTCAAGGATTCCTTTAGGTCTCACTGTTGATCTATCTACAAGTTGTAAGACTATAGCTATTGGCCTTAGTCCTTCCAATTTCAGATCATCCATAATTTTCTTGGTCATGACATTAATGGCTTCCCCCAAGTCAATCAGAGTGTTCTTTATTGTTGTGCCATTAATTGTAATGTTTACCAAAGACTGCCTGGATCTATGTACTTGGTAAAACTGAATTCCCAAGTATGATATCATTTAGTTGTCCAATAAATTATAAATTAGATGGATCCTTTCTTTTTATGCCTAGTTTTTTAATGCATAGATCCTTAACCAACTTGTTGTAGATGGTCACATCCTTGATGGCTTGAATAAGAGTAATTTTGACACAATATCCCTCAGCTGATTGAAAAAATCAGAATCAGATTTTGATTTGAGGTCAGTCTTATTTTCTTGTAATCTCTTTGAAAATGGTGGTTCATTAGCTTGTAATTTACCCTTGTTGGAACTCTATTTAGGTTGTACTACAGATCAGTTTGCATCGTGTTTTCACTTTTGTGGATAAGTCTGTAACAATTTTGGTTCATCTGCAATCTCTGTAATGGTGGGTCCACTTGGTGGAGGAAGTGCTCTTCCTAAGTGGAGATGGATGTTATTAACATCAACAAAATAGGTAGGGTATTGAGTTAGTTCAGTGGAATAGGTTGGCTGAGAAACTTTATTGTTGGGGTTAGGTGTTGGTTGAGTGGTAGTTGAGTTACTTTTGGCTGAGAGCCAGGTTGGGGATTTGGCATTAGAGCTTGACTGTTGTGGATAAGGAGGTTTTTGGTAAGATTATTGGTAATTAGGAGGTGGGTTATTCCATTGCTATGCCCTCCTCTCCAAGGTTGTGCCATGAAGAAGGGGGTTGTTTCCATTGTTGTTGGCCTGTAAATTGAGGTTGTCATTGATGTTGGTATTGGCTAGGGTATGGAGCCCAACCTTGTTGTGGATTAGCCCAAGGTGGGGGTTGAATATATGGATTACTAGCCCAATTATGAAATGATGGCATAGGGTCTTATGACATACCTCCTTGTCTTGGTGGCCACAGTTTTCTTTGAGAAACATAGAAGAATTTCCCATCCTCTGTCTCCAACATCTTGAATTTAAGCTTCCCTTTCTTGTGAATGTTGGCCAATCCCTTTCTGCAGTCATATTTATTTCTTCTACATGCATGATAGAACTCTGTAAGTGCTTCCTCTGCATCTTCTCTTTTCTTCTTGGCATGTAGATCATCTAGTTGAGTGGCCATGTCATTAACAATCTCCTACTTCATGTTCTTGAACATGTTGACAATCTCTGACTTGGATATGTCCCCAATTATTTTGGTAGCTGATCCACCCCTTGATCTTACATTTCTTATTATCTTCATAGTGGCTCTGGAGTAATTCCTGCAGGATTCACAAATTTCCTCAAAGGTAGCTTTTGAAATGTCTCCAGCTCCTATCAAATCTAAAGCATCCATGTCCTCCTCACTGAGTCCCTTCAAAAAGAGTAATTTGAGAGATTCAAGAGGTAGTCTTGTGTTCCTTGTCTTATGAACGCAGAACATGAATCTTTCTAGATAGTCTTCCAGTGGCTCATCCTTTTTGTGCCATCTTCTAGATTTTCATCACCTCCTCTACTACTCGAACTTACAATAGTCCTGGTACTTAGTGAGAAAATTCTCTTCATCTGTGCCCAGGTGGTAATGACATCTCTTCCTAAACCCATGAACCATCTCAAGGCTACATCCTTGAGTGTAGTAGGAAATAAATTCAGTTTATGTGCATCAGTGGTATAATCATAGCTCTTGCATAGAACATCAAACTCAAACAAAAAGGTTTCCGGGTCTTCATTCATGGATCCATGAAAGTTAGGAAGGGTAGATGGAGAAATATTCTTCATAGCAATAACCTCATCATTATTGGAAATGGGAAACTCAAAGGTAGTTTCCCTATCTTCAACATTTTGGTTTACTTATTCTGCCATGTCTGGCTGATCAGGAGCAAACTTCAAAACTTTCACTTGGAAAGGGATCTTCTAACAACAAACCTTGTACAGAGGAAAGTATGTCTTCTTTAGAATCCTCAGATTATATGAAGAGATCTGTGCTACTTGTGGATTGGGTAAAAATCTACCATGGGCATCTCTTGGACGGTGCATGCATCAACTAGCTCAACTCAATCAATGGAAATTAGTGGGGGGGTTGGAGGTGAATTTCCTAAACCTAAATTTCTTCTAAGAAATGAAAAACCTCTCAAAAACCTTATAACTTGGAAGTATCCCTAGAAACAATGCCAAAAATGGTGGTGTAAATTAACTTGCAATAATTAATATGTTGTTCATTAATCTACAATCATTTAATCATCAAACCAAGGGACATAAAATTTCAATAATGTCAGTGTTGTATGCACAGTTACAAAGCATTTAGGAGGTAAGGAAATAAATTTATATCACTACAATGCTTGAAATAACAATGCTTGGAAATAAACTAAACTCAAACTAAAAGTAAATAGCTTTAAAATACTATAACTAAAATAAAGCTTGTAAATTTAGAATACAGATAAAGGAATGAATTGCTTGCTAATCTATCCATGCAATAAAACAAAGTAAACAAACTATGGAGGGGGTTAGCAGACCACAAGTGGGCCCTGCCTTAGGTGTTAATCCCTCCTAAGGATTGTACCTAAAATTTACTTGAACAGAACTCAAATTCTTTATTGAATTGGCATGAAGATTACAATTTAGGAGAGAAACAACTCTATCTGCATATCCTCTACTCTCTAATTCTCTATCTAGATCTCTACACATCTGATACATTTTAGCATTAATCCTTCTCTTTTATATTCCTTGTTACAACAAAACATGAGAAGAAGAGTTCAACTAGGAGTTCAAACAAATCAAGTAAAATATCTCAAACAGATCATCCTGAGATTCGATGCATGCAACAAAATTAATTAGCAGGTGTTTAGATGTCAAACACATAACTTGAGTAACCAATTAGTTTAATCAATTAGTTCTCAAATCACAATTCAATCAATCAGTTCTCATTAAGTTACAATGAATAATCAGATCTAGAGTTGAGTTATCTCCTAGTTCTCATGTTCTAGTTTGTAACTGCCTCTTCCATGACACATACAAACTTGGAGTGTCATCCTTCACATTCCAAGAGATATTCACAATCATGACTCCTTTATTGTAGGTGATTTTCTTTGGCTGTGGACATGGGTTGTTGCGGACATGTCCTTTGGCTATAGGAGAGTCCCTTTGGTTGTGGATGAGTTATTGTGGACGGGTTTCCTTTTCTACATGCATGTTGTTGCATAACAAGTTCTTACAAACAAGAGTGGCATCACACATATCATCATTCAAATAACTTATTGCAACCATAAGAATAAATGCATACTCAAAATACCAAAAAATAAAGTTAACTAGTAATAACTATATTAATCAGTATTATGCCAATAAGTTCAAGTTATAGTGATGATGTTAAATAGTATGACATGGAAATACAAGGACATAGCCTCAATGGCTTAACAAAAGTACAGAGGATGAATTGTTTATAAAGGAAATTCAATCAACTCATCATTGATGTTGTTCTATGAGGTTCTGGTGCATGGTTGATCTTGTATAGCCACAATATGAGTCCTCCAAGTTGAGTAAAGGTTTTCATGAGGTCACTAATCATCCATGAGGTGTCTTAGAGGTGTTAATGAGTCTGTAATATGTTAGCATGGTCATTTCATGAGGTGTCATGATTGAGTCAAGTCATTCCAAGCCTATTCCTATCCATGGAGCACGTAAAATGAGGTAAAGGTATGAGATTTGGAGTTGATAAATATTTTATAATCATGGTAGCAACATGGTGGTAGTGTATTGAGGTGTATGGTGAGTTTCAGGTCAGTATTCAGTGAGTCAGTGCATGTATGAGGTCCTTGGGAAGCAAACAATGACAAACATGCAAGTAAACACAGGTAAATGAGATTGGATAGAGAGTTTTAGAGATATTTGGGATAATTGGTGATTATTTGAAGTTAGATGATGTTATCATTGTGCTTCATGAAAAATTTCAGGTCATTATGAAGAATTATTTTGAAGATACACTAGTTTTGGTAAAATCGGGTAAGTTACATTGTGTTTTTGAGGCAAATGTGGACCTTTTAATGCTCGTTGCGAATTGCATGCTTTGTATGGGGACGTGAGATATTTGGCATAAATTTTTAGTTCATTTTAAAATATTTCAAAAAATAATGAGGTGGTTTGATTGTCACGTTTTTATGAATGATCGTTAAGAACGTAAGCTGCTTTGAAACCCTAGTTAAACCCTAGCTCAAAGTGACTTGTAGAAAAAGGTGAATACAAATTCTGTTTTGATTTATTATGAAAAATTGATGATTTTATGTTGTATAGTACTCTTCTATATTTCCATAGAGGTATATTAATCCATGTGACAGTATGTGGGCCCCACCTGAAAAGGCTTGTTTCTGAAGAAGTTTGACTTGTGGAAAAGTTCCAAAAGAAGGTAAAGAATAAAGTAATTTTGTTTTTATCCCTTGAGTTGTTCTAGATTTTAATTAAGGTTTCAAGTCATGGTTGAGGTGTAAAAGTGTGAAGTTCGCCCTATTTATGAAGACTTGTTTTTGGGGCAGTTTAGAGAAGTTTGTGGTAAAATTGGAATTGTAAGACCTACATAAGGATTTAGGACTCCATTCAAGTTTTTTTATGATCCTAGTTTAGAGTTATTTCCAACAGTATATCAAACTTATATTTTTTATAAGGTATGAAAAATTTATGACCTATTATTTGAGGGTCAAATATGGAGGATGCCTTATCTAGTAAGGTGTTAAGTAGCTTTATGAGCTATGATGATGTTTCTAAGTTGTTCATGCTTGGTGAAGGTTTCTAAGTGCTTAGACATCATGTATAAAGGTGTTACATGCTTTGGTTAAGTTTTTAAGTGGTTTTTGAGGTGATGGAGTGAGTTGAGCTCAAGGTTAGTTCTTGAGTCCTAAAAGGCTTAATGAACAATTTTTAGAGAAGGTCTTGGTTGAAGGCATTACACTTGGAGTTGGAAGGATTTCTAATACGTTATGGAAATATGATTTAGAGGGATTTAAATTTATGTGTGAATTATGTCTTGGTGAGTTTATTTAATGTGTCTTTCAGGTCAGTTTGTGAGAAAGAAGGTATGTTACTTTTCAGGACAAGTTTTCTTTTGCTAAAAGATTGAGTTAGTTGATGCATGTAATGGAGTGGATGATTATTTATGTCACCTGGAAAGTGAAGAGGGATAAAAAAATTTCTTAGTTAAGTAATTTGGAGTTATTGGAAGTGGTATAAAGGGTGAAAACTAGTTGAGTTTGCAAAATTGGTTTTTGCACAACATGTTTTGGAGAAGAGGAAAGCAATTGTAGTTTGGAAACATACATATTTAATGAGATATAACATGAATCAATGTGATGTAAATGTCCCAAGGATTCCATAGTGTCGTTAAATTTGATATTTGAGTTGTTTTTGGGTTTTGAGGCCCAAAGGTGAAGACAAGGTGTTGGAAGCAACTATTTTGTGAAGGATATGAGGCTTTTGGCTTATGTTATGAATTATTTGATTGGAAAAAGATAATTAATGACCATGAATGATGATATTATGTTATATTACATGTGTGATGAATTTTGGATCTTAAATAAACATAGTTTTGATGTTAGTGGATTTTACTCATCCTAATGATGGGGTTTTGAGCTTGTTTTGTGTAAAATGAGTGGTTTTGGGCATGACCGACCTATATGGATCACATGTGAAAGTTGTAATGAATTTATTGGGATTTTATTATGATGAATTTTTCTAAAAAAATTATAGGACTGACCTATGATGAGTTATTGAAAAGAGAAGCATATAAAAGTAATGTTTTGAGTTCATTTGTGAATGAGTCTTGCATGGGGGTAAAGTGAGACCCAAGTAGAAGTATATTATAGGTATGAATACATTATTTGAAGGCTGAGGAAGTTTTTTACATGTTGAATACTGATTGAGATAATGTTTATAATAGCTTAGAGCTAAGACAAGTCAAATAAGAAGAAGATATAGTGAGTTGAAAGAATGAGGGTTTAAAGGTGTTTGTATGGGCTGAATTAGAGATATTCATGAGTTTTGGCAACAAAAAAATTCATAGATCACCATCATCGGGTGGTTGAGTTAGTGTGTATTCATCTTAGGGGGTTGTAGCCTCTTGTGGAGTGGGTGCTTCACTAAATTAGGGGTTGGTGCTCCTTGTAGGGTTGGTGCTCTACTAAACTAAGGGTTGGTGCTCCTTGTGAAGTTGTTGATTCAATAAATTTATTTTTTGTGAGTAATATCAGAAACGTTTTAGTGGGGTTTCTTCCCCTTTATGGATTCCCATTTATATATGGTGTCCACATGTCTTATTATTTTGTTTCATGTTGTTGTGAATGTTTAATACATAACTAATGTGCATATATGGTTATGGATGGTAGATAGATGAATGAAATAATGAGTGTATGTGATGGTAAATGAATTGAAATATTTTTAGGACTGATTCATTCCCCCTCTCAGTCCATTGGGCTTCCAAAAAATAAATGAGGAAGGGTGTTCATATGATTCATGTAATTTACAATTATATTAGCATAACACATTTTAGGTTTCTACAATATCAATGTGAAGCTTATGAGAAAAAACTTTGAGTTAAGTAAGAGGATCCCTCATGTTGCAAGTTATCTACAATTTATTGCACCCTTGTGGTCAAATGAAACTGTCACTTCAAAATGAAGATATACATTTAAGTGTTGTTGAAGTTTTGAGGAGAGGGAATATTTAAGGATTATAGAGTGTAGATAGGAGGTATACTCTTATAAATATTAGTAAAAAAATCTCTAATTTATCTCTCTCTTTGAGAGATCGAGAGCATCCCTGGGAATCCATGTAAGGTTTCTTATAAATATCAAGATCAAAGAGGCAAAGAAATGATGATGCTCTTGAATATTAATAAGAATTGACCACATGGTCTACTTGCTACATAAAGGATATGAAAAGTAAGGTATGGATACCTAAGTCGACCACTATGGGAGTTACTTAATTTCCTAAATTTTTGGATCATTTTCAACACATGAAAGACCACTGAAGTGATGATAAAGGTGGTGTTAAATTCTAAAAGAATAATGATGCAAGGGACAAGTCTCTTAGTATGAATATGATTGGATAAAATCATCATAAACATTCTCTATTTTTTCATTCTTGGTCCTTTTCTCAGAGATATGATCAAAAAATCTCATATCCATAAAAATGGGTAAGTGTGATCACTGAGTGAAAAATTTGGATCTTTGTTTGAATGTCTTGAAATCAAAGTCAAACACATTTCTTTTAAAGGGTTTTGAGAGATAAATATCTTCTATTTAATCTAAAATATATGGTTGGAGTCAATCCAAAACATGGCCCAGAGATGAGGACACTTAAATATACGTATGAAGTGACTACCTCGACCCTTTGACCTTTGTAAGTAAGAATAATCTTGCTTTCCCTAAATTTGGATATGTTAAAAGACATATTTTTTTCTTTACCCAAATTAACTTGAAGCTCTTGAGTATCAAAGAAGGATGCTAAGATATGAAGTTATTTCTAGAGACCTGTCATTGAGTGAGACACTAAAATAATGTCATCTATAAATTGGAGAATTGCAATAGAGACTCATAAAAGTAAGAAACCATATGTGCAACCAATGTGTTGTAATTTTTTTTCTCTAGCTCATTAATGTAGATTCCAAAAAGTGTAGAAGAGATTGGGATTCCATGTTTAACACTTATGTACACTAGGCATCCTCCATCTCATAATTTTTTGTTCATACCTTTCCCACAATGGTCTTGTAAAGTATCATCACAGTCAAAATTACCAAGAGTGGAAGACCCAAAGTCTTAAGCTTGTCACCAATAAGTCTCAAGGAATTGTGTGAAATTCCTTGGAAAAGTCCACAAAACAAAAATAAAACCAAGTATCTTTTTTGTCTCATCTTCCTCAATGATAGAAGTTAAAGAAAAAGATACAATTAATTGTACAATGGTTCCTCTTGGAACCTACTTGTACCTTGGCCTTCAATCTCATTGTATCTACCCATCTAGATAAGTAATGGGGTTTCATGAATGAAGGTAAATGACATTGAAAATATTAATGTATTTGAAATGGGGCACATGGTTCTTCATGACAATTATTTGTAAGGTTTTATTCCCACTTGAAATCAATAATTATGAGTAGATGTGGTGGGCATTGAGAGTAAATACAACAATATATTTCATGTATAAGAGGTTTATGGTTACACCAATGATATGAGATCTATTTAGCAGTGGCTTGAAACATAATATACCTTTAATACTACTTAGTATTACAAACCTCACTGCTACAATATAGGATTCCATATTTCCTTGTTTATCTTGTAGTTCTTAATATTTGTTTCTAGGTATTTATGGGCTACAATCACCTAGAAGGGGAGTTTCTTATTGGCCATGGAAATTTGCTTAATCTTATGATACTATGCAAGAATATTTGATCAAAATTATAGCTACAATGTCTATTTACACACAAAGTCTCTCTATACAAAAATAAATTTAAATTCCTCTAGAAGCATGTTTTCTATTAGTTACATGTGGATTTTAATGTCACTAAAATGTATGAAAGTATGCTCCTTTCTAAGATTTGTAAACATGGTTCACTCAAAGTCTCAAATGAAATCAATAACTTGGTTACTTTCCTAATGAAATTGTTGCAATTTTTATTGGGGTGGAGAAATTTGGGCAAGTGCACAAAGATGGGGGACCAACAATTAGCCAATTTTTTTATTTGAAGTGAAACCCGAGTGCATTTTGGGAAAACACAATTGTGTTTTCAATTACTAGGATTGGTAATTACCAATCCTAAAACATGAGTGCGCTATAACGCATTTGCGTTATAGCGTAAGTGCACTAAAACGCGAGTGCGTTGTAACACGCTCACGTTCTTGTTAGTAATGTTATATATGTTCTTTCGGGAGCTATATATCTACAAAAATAAATGTTGAAGTATAAATTTTTTCATTTATTAATCTGTATACTTTATTATTTCTTATAATTTAAATTTATTTTGGTAAATATAAGAAATTTGGGTCAGTCTACAACTTATTGAGCTAGTCTTACAACTCCTAAGTCACGATTTAGAAGATAATTTTTCATATTCTAATTTGGTCAATACATAAGTATTATTTCAAGATTTCAGCATTCAACCTAAAGTTTTTAGGATCTAAATTCTATAATCAATATCTATTTTGGGAAATAGTATAGTCATTGTTTACGTTTTGGGGCCTTTTTGATTGATTATTGACATGTTTTTCATCCAAAATATATAACATACAAAATTGAAATTTTGAGCATGACAACTAAGCATATGATTGAAAATCATATTTCCCTATCATTGTGAATCCTTGCATGTCATTTCAACCCTCGCCCCAACTTAGAGGAATCTTTTAAAAAGGTTTTAAAGTTTTTTTTAGTGTGCAAGGATGATCACCCAAGATGATTGATGAATTCATTGTGACTCGATGAAAGACTACTTCCTTAGGCATTTTTTACCTATGATGCGGAGCAGTAGCCTTTCAACACTAATACAATAGCACAAATAGGAAGGGAAAAACATGGTGAATAATATTGAAATGAAAATAAATCTAAATACAAAGGAATGAATAAATGACAGTTGTATTTCCAAATAAATTTTTTCTAAGAATCACTTCTATTTGAATGAAATCTCCCACCAACCTCGGCTAAAAAATCCTCTGAACAAGGACCTCAAATGGCTCTCCCGCAACGATATTGACTGGGATATTCGATATTCACAAGGCCTAATAAGAACAAATTTACATGGACAAATATTTTTAATTACAAACACAATGTAGAGAAGGAAAGAACAAGTTCCATCCAGGAATAAACAAATCCACATACCTGAATCACATCTGTTAAATATACAAAAATGGCAAGGTATAAAATTAACTCTGTGGATTAAATGCGCTATCTCATTTGGCCAAGGGGTTTGCTTCCCCTTTGGCAGTCGGCATAGTTACCTAATTTTATAGGAAAGATCAACATAAATAATTGGTTTAGCATGATGGAGCATATATTTTTAGAAAGATAGTTAGGCAATGGTTCTATAGAGGGGGCTGATCCTCTGTTTTTTTGAGCAGGTGGTCCCATGAAAAAATAAATTTCGTAAAAAAATAAGAAACAACATGTTTTTAGGAAGATATTTTAAGGAGATGATAAAAAGAGCGGCTAAAAGTCCCCCACGTCCCCGCCCCACCCCCCTTTAATAATGTATTGTTCAAAATGTCAATTTATAAATGAAGAAAATTCACGAACCCCTACCATGGGACCACTTTCTTATTAACATTTTTGAAATTTTAATGTTTTAAAAGATGTTTTGTAAAAGATGTAAGATGTGGAGTAAATTAAGATAGAAATTTTCTAAAATGGCCATTTTACATCGAATTGATGACCTCAATTTGTGTTTCAAAGGACATACGCAATATATTGCTAAAGTTGTTTGAGGGATTTCTTCCACCTAAATAAATCTTAATTTGAAACTCATCGCAGAAAATTCTTTAGGAGACAACAAACTATTTAATTTGGCAAGGATGTGGTCACACAAAATGTATCCATATTTTGCAAGGTCTTTAAATGTTAACATAAATTATATGTTCAAAAGTTAACCCATTATAATGTACATAATACACATACATATATACACAATTTAAAATATGAAAAAAAACCTAACTTTCATATAGATCACATTGAATGTTAGTCTCTTATGCATTGAAATTATGAAAAAAAAATGAGAAATTATTTTATACACGTTTGTAAACTTCCATTAATAGAAACTAAGATCCGAACTATAAAAGTACAAGAAATGTGGTTTTTTATGTTGGTCATTTTTTTTTTTTTTTGACCCTTTTAGATTTGGTTTAAAGGTATGAGGGCTATCCATACTGCCAAATTCACTTGGGTACTATCCCTACCTCATTCTATTTTAATGTTAGGGGATTTACACTCAGCAAAATTTGATTCATGGTAGACTCTTTGTGAGACAAGCATCTTTACCAATGGACCAACGTCCAATCAACCAAAGGTGTTCTTTGATTATTTCAAACTTTCATAATTAACTATTCTTTTGTTATGTTTTTGTTTTTAGATTTTTAATTTTTTGACTTAATTTACTTTGGGCCAAATATCTCATAAATCATAATATAAATTCTAATTTATGCAATTGTTGTAATCAATAATTTCAAGATAAAAACCGTGCCATAAAACAAAATGTAGTATGCATAATACTTTACTACAAAACAAAATGTCAATAATTAATTGAAGTAAACAAAATCAAAATATCACAAGAGAAAAATCTATTACAAATCAAAATTGTCAATAGAACATATTTTATAAGAAGATCAAAATTGAAAAATTAGATGGTGTTATGCAAGTGTCACTAGATGGACATAACCATTTTATGATAAATTGGGAAAAATTATATGTCATTTAAAGAGGATAAAAATAGAGAGAAACACAAAATATTTTTTCAAAAAAAACTATTAGGTTTTTTATTGAGTTATGTTTTAAGTTGTTTCTTATATATCAATATCAATATATGTGAATTGGTCTAATAATGAATGATTTGAGATTTTTATTTGGGTTTCAATTTCCAATGTATGTTCAAGATATTATAATTTTCAAATTTCTATTCATAATAAAATGAAAACTATTTTATGATAGTCAAATAGATGTCAAATTTAAAATCATTAATTAATTCTTTATCTCCATAGATTGCATCCCTCACCATTCTCTCAGTAATAGTTGTTTAAAAATTAAATATTTTATATTAAAAAGTTCTAAATATTATGAATAAATAAAAAGAATAATAAAATAAATTTTAATTAAGAAGAATTTAAAGAACATGAATGAATTTCAATTAAGGTCCAAAGAATTGGGAAGACATTAAAGATAGGGAAGGCACTTTGATTGGTAAGATTCCATAAAGGCATCTTACTTAGAGTCATTTGGTAAGATTACATGAAGTATGGAGACAATTTAATTTACTTATAAAGAACCTCAAGGAATATGAATGAATTTCAATTGAGGTCCAAAGAATTAAGAATAATTAAGAGATTCGTAGGCACTTTGATTGGTAAGATTCCATAAAGGCATCTTATTTAGATTCATTTAGTAATCTATTTTATAAAATGTGAAGACAATTTAATTTACTTATAACAAGTCTCTTATTTTAATAATTTATTTTAAGAAAGAAAACTAAAAAATCACACTTTCCAAAAATAATTCAAAACCAAAATCCGTTTGAAATTTTTGATAGTTTATCATCATAAATCTGTCTTGAATAAATTGTATTCTTTTGGTTTTTTGAATTTAAACATTTTAGGCGAAGATAAGTTTAATAATAACTCTTAATAAGTTGTTTTGAAAAGAATTAATTAAACTTGTCTACAAAATTGTCCCAAAACATCAAACTTGAAAGAGAAAAGAAGAAAGTTTATTCCAAATATAATATCAACATTGCATTCGTCTTTTTAAAAAAATCTGCATCATTACTATTGTGTAAATTTTATTTTCTATTTTAAATTTAGTGTTTATTTGATTGTCACATAAAAGTTTTTTTCTTTTGAGAAATTAATAAAAAATAATATTATCTTAATTATATGATAAAGTTTGGAGCTCTTTTTAAAAATATTTTTCCACCATGAAACAAATAAAAAATATTTAAAAATGTAATATATATATATATATATATATATATAGATCATATGATTTTCAAAATAAATATATAGAAAATATTTATACTTGTAATAAAATATATTATACTTTTAAATGATAAACAATATAAATTAGCAATCACACGTGAATTGTGAAATGGAGACGCCGAATGGGATGTGACGAAGAAGTTAAACTTAAGGGAGTGAAACATTGCATAAGGCACAACCGAATTAAGAGTTATGAGCACCATAAGCAATAGTTAAAGCTAAATACACCATTTAATTTGTAAAATCATTATATGTTGGATTTTTTTAACAATGCATAATTAAGGTTAAGAATGATTCTTTATCAAAACATTAACATTAAGCATAAAACATAGAATTTTTTTTATATTGGAAACACATTGAAACTTAAATAATAGGGTTGAATAGGATTATTTTTCAAAATATTAGGATTTTAAATTTTTTCATTTTTATTTCGTATTGTCATTGTTTAAAAATATTCACCAGAAAGAAAATTGTTGCATAATGAAGCTAAAATTGACCCATAAATTAATGTAGGCACCTTAAATAATCATACCAAATATATAGACTCTTTAATTAGTTTACACAATAACTCACTAAGAACAAAAATTGCATTTTTGTTTTCATCTAAGGTATGTTTATCAAACCAACGACACTACCATATTATTAATTTACACAATTTTTTTTTTATATTATTATTAATATGCACTATCAACCATTAATATATCAAAACCACAATAATTATTGGTGGGTAGTAAGTGGTCAACGTAGTAATACGTCTATAAATTTTGACATTTTCTAATTGTTGCCACATAGACAATTAGTTTATTAAAGTTTTATCCACCTTTTTGGAGACACTGTCATATTGTTGACCTTATATATAATCACTTTTACTATTATATTATCTACGATAGATATTGTGCCTAACATTAATATATTACAATAATAGTAATAATAATTGGCGGGTAACTAAATGGTTGATCTAATGAAAATCCTATAAATTTGGCACCCCCTAATTTTTGGCACTCTAGGCAACTACCTAGTCTGCCTAGGGCTTAATCCCCCCTTGGCATAAGGAAGAGAGGCGATGAGGAAGGGGTTTGAGGGAGGAAAAGGACCCTTCAAGGAACCAATGTGAAACTTTTTTTTACGGGAATGTGTCATTTTTGTTAATCGTTTGAAGGCAAAATATTGTGAATTTTGTAGGCCGAACATGAAATGAACTATGGAGATATCTAAGAATGCAAGGAGTAGGCAATCAATACTGCCAAAGACAATATATTTTTTAAATGTCATCCCTTATGTTTTTTTGGTAGTTAGAACACATAAGCCCGATGACACATAATGTCATCCCTTATGTTTAATTGCAAGGAGTAGGCAATCAATATTTCCAAAGACAATACTGCAAGGAGTTAGAAATTTACTTGCGTGTCAGAGACAGTTTAGAGACATGGATATGTGGAGTGGACTGGGCATCCCGGGGGTGGAAATTTCATGCACATTTGTGGTTTCGGTTTATCTCTAGCTATCATGGTAGTGATTAGGGTTACCCTCATCAATGATATTGATCATAGAATGAGCAAGTTGTTATTTTTTATTTAAATTTTTATGCCATCAAGGTTTTTGATTGGACAACATTTAATTTGTTAGCTAAGACGAAGACTTGAATGCAAAGTTGGAAATTAACTGCCTACATGTCTCACACCTATTCCACATCTCATATTGTTCCTACTCAAATAATATTTTCTATATGTGTGTCATGTTATCATCTCAATATCTTTTGCATTATTCACGTGAGTGTAATTTATGCTTAAATGGGAAAAAATAAAAAAAGGGAAAATTAAATAGGTTCTAGGTTCAAAGCCCAATCACAATGTTTGCTTCTTGTATAACTTTGCAACCCCCTTTAGTTCTAAGGTAGATTAATTACAATAAACATGTGATGTGTGAACAATCATCAAGGATTGAGCCCCTCTAGTGGTTGGTCATATGATCGATCAACATATTTTATAATTTATTAAAGATTGAAAATGATGAGTTTTTTTTCCAAACATTTTACAATATTATCTTATTTAACAACAAAATATAATTCCATGGGGTCAAGATACCTCACTTTTGTTAAACAGACAAGAGAATTAAAAATTCCTCATACTATGTTCATGTGTGCGATACAAAAGACAAATGAAATTGCACAATCACAAGCATCCAACTCGAGTAATTACATGAAAATAAGGGATAAGTGAACAATCATAAATAAACGATCCCCTCTAATAGTTGGTCATATGAGTGACAGGTAGATTTTATCTTCCAATTGAGATTTGTTTCTTTTTTAAAAAAAATTATGGTGTCAAGGTTTTCCATTTGACAATGTACAATTTGTTAGATAAGAGGAAGACATCAACTTAAATTTGGAAATAAAATGGTGGGAATTAAATACCTACATGTCTTGCACCTATTCTATAACTCAAAATTTTCCTACCTAAATAATATATGGTATTTGTGACTCACTTTATCGTTTTGATCTCACTCACATTATTTATAGAAGTACAATTTGAGCTTATAGGGGCACATATAGAAAATGGAAAAAAAATCAATAGGTTCGAGGTTCGAAATCCACCCACATTGATTGATTCTTGAAGCACTTTGTAGCCCCCCACTTTTGTTTCAAGCTTGAGTAATTGTAGGAAAATGGGAGCCTCTCCAATGATTGGTCATATCCGTGAAAGGTAGATTTTATGAGCCAATAGATATTTTCTATTTCTTCTAATTTTTATTTTTTAACAGTGTGAAGGTTTTAGATTGGATGGAATTTAATTTGTTAGATAAGTTGAAGACAAAAATGGAAATTTGTAAATAAAAATGTTGGAATAAATACTTGCATGTCCCACACCTATTCCATGGCCCATATTGTCAGACTACCAAAATAATATATTCTATATGTTCTCCACTTTATCATCTTAATCCTGTTCACATTTTCCACGTGAGTAAAATTTTTGCTTAAAGAGGAAAAAATGAAAAATGGGGAAAATCCAATAAGTTTTAGGTTCAAAACTCAATGGAAATCTTGCTTCTTGTAGCACTTTTTAGCCTCATTTTCCAAATGTAAGCTCAAGTAATTATAGGAAAATAGGATACAGCATGAGCAATAATCAATAATTGAGCCCCTCTAAGGGTTGTTCATATGTGCGATAGGTCTACAGATTTCATCTTCCAATTAAGATTTGCTAAGTTTTATTTCATGACATAATTTTTTTGATTAAATGTCATTTAATTTGATATATATGACAAAGACATAAATGGAAAGTTGGAAATAAAATTTGGGAATTAAATACTTGCATCTCCTACACCTATTCCATGGATCAGATTGTTCCTACCCAAATAAGATTCGTTATCTTTTCTCCACATTATCATCTCAATGTCGTGCACATTTTTCACGTTAGTGCAATTTGAGCTTAAAGGGGCCAAAATGAAAAATGGTGAAAAATCAATAGGTTTCATGTTTGAAAGCCAACCACATTGCTTGATTCTTATAGCACTTTGTAGGCCCATTTTTCAATTTTAAGCTCAAGTAGTTGTAGAAGAATCGGTGATGCAATGAACAACCATTGATAGTTGATCCCCTTTGGTGGATGTTCATATAAGTGAAATGTAGATTTTATTTTCCAATCGATCTTTGCTATTTTTAATTTAAGTTCTTTACTGCATCAAGTTTTTTGATTGAATGGTGTTATTTTTTATATCAAATGAAGAAATGAATGGAAAATTGGAAATAAAAAGGTGGGAATCAAAACCCTACATGTCTCGCACCTATTATATGGCTCAAATTGTTCCTACACAAATAAAAAATGGTATTATTTCTCCACTTTATCATATTCCTCTTGCTCACATTATCCACATAAGTGTAATTTGTGCTTAAAGGGGTCAAAATAGAAAATGGTGAAAGTCCAATAAGTTTTAGTTTAAAATCCAATCACAATAGTTGCTTCTTGTAGCCCTTCTTTTCAATTGTAAGCTCTAGTAATTTTAGGAAAACATGCGATACACGAACAATCATCAAGACTTGAACCTCTTTAGTTTAAGCTCGAGTAATTATAGAAAATAAGAAATGCACAAAGAATCATTGATAATTCACCCCCTCAAGTGGTTTCTCATATAAGTGAGATCATATTTTATCTATCAATCAACCTTTTTATTTTTTTATGGCGTCAAGGTTTACAATTGGATGACATTTTATCTGTTAGATAAGATGAATACATCAATGGAAAGTTGGAAATAAAAAAGTGAAAATAAAATACTTGCATGTTTTTCACCTTTTCCATGGCTCCCATATAATATCCACTATTTTTGTTCCATTTTTAGTGTCAATCTCACTCATAATATTCACATGAGTGAAATTTTCAAGTTAAAAGGGCCAAAATAAAAAATGGGAAAAATCTAAGGTTCTACGTTTGAAACCTAGCTGCAATGCTTGATTTTACTTGAGCACTTTGTAGCCCCACTTTTCAATTTTAAGATTGAGTAATTACAAGAAAATGGGCAATGCACGAACAATCGTAGATAATTGAATCACTCAAGAAGTTGGTCATACATTTCTAGCGGGTGAAATTTTTAGATTGAGACCATTATTTACGTGATCCACATTTTGGAGCAGTATTTTTAGCATCATAAGCTAATAAAATCACTATTGTGATTATGTAATTTTGATCACTTCACACTATTTTTATGGCTTTTGTTGGATGTAACCACATAAACAAGGTTCAGGATGAAGTTGTGAAAACAAGAGACCTCAAAGAAGGTAGTCTTCGGTGTAAAGGATTAAACACCATCGAATATGTCATCAAAATCCAAATTTGATTACATATTTTTGTTACTTTCGAAAAATCGTTAAAGTTCAAGAAAAACGACACCAATTTTGAGTTTGTATGAAAAAGTTATGAGCTCCGAAAGGTAGCAAACTTTGTATGGTGACAAAAGTGCCCCTCAGTGTAGAGTGGTGGTTACTCAACCACCGGTCTGCAAAAAAATGATGGTTCTGTAACATTCAGTGGTGGTTTCGTAACCACCAGGATGGTTATGAAACTGTCAGTCTGCGTAAAGTGACAGTGCTGTCAGACGGGCAAATCTGAAGAGTAAACGGATGCAGATGGTTTCTCTTCGACTTCTGAGTCATTTAGGCTTCATTTTTGAGCTCTCCTTGGTGTCAAACTTGTGTGTGTGTGTGTGTGTGTGTGTGTGTGTGTGTGTGTGAGAAAATCCAAAAGTGTGTGTGTGTGTGTGTGACACTGAACTGTGAATGTGTGTGCTGTCTGTGTGAGCATGTGTAAGGAAGGTCTTTGTAATGCATCGGAGGTTGGATAAAAGAGATTCCAAGTAATTTTTCTTCTTGATTGTATGTGGATTTTCTTAAGTGAAAGGAAGGTGTGAGTGAGTGAGTTGCAAAGTTTGTATGAGTGCTTGAACATTATAGTGTTCATGGAGGCCTTGGGAAGGTAGTAAGCTTGTACAAAAATAAATGATAGTGATTTGAGGAAGCATTGCTTCACTCTTGTTGGAGTTTACTCGATTTTAGTTTCTCCGGGGTAATTTTATGTCTCTCTCATTGTGTTTTCTCTCTTTTAAGTTGCTCAATATTTCCTTGATTGAAAAAAACTCTTAGTTCATTTTTAAATCACATTTAATGACCATTGGTGCAAATTAAAATCAAATAGTTTGTTAATAAAAGATAGGAATTGCGAGGAATGCACATGATTTGTTTTAGTGAAGATTACAGTGTTTTAACCACCTAGTTTACAAATCATTACATGAGTGAAATTTGAGTTTAAAGGGGCCAACATAAAAATGAAGAGAATCCAATACATCGAGGGTTGAAACCCAACCACACTACATTCTACATTAACACTTTGTAGCCCCCTTTATGAGTTTTAAGATTGAGTAAATGGAAGAAAACAAGTGATGCATGAAAAATCATTGATAATTGAGCCCCTCCAACAACTAGTCATATGAGTGTCATGTAGATTTTATAGATGTCAATTGAGATTTGCTACTTATTTTTCACTGTCAAGTTTTTTGATTGGACGATGTTTGATTTTTTAGATAAGAAGAAGACATAAATCAAAATTTGGGAAAAAAGTGAAAATTAAATGCATGCATATACTAAAAATTTTCAATGGATCAAATGTAGCTCCCAAATTATATATGTTATTTATGTTCCACTTTATCAACTCGATCTCTCTCACATTATCCATGTGAGTGCAATTTTTTCTTAAAGGGGCCAAAATGAAAAATGGGGAAATCCAATAGGTTCCAGAGTTGAAACCAACCACACTGCTTACTTCATGTAACACTTTATAACCCCCTTTCATTTTTAATATTGTGTCTATGCAAGAGTAATAACATGAAAATAGGTGATGTGTGAACAATCATCGATAATTGATCCCCTCTAGTGAGTAGTCACACGAATGAGTAATTACTTAAAGGGGTTTTGCATTTGGAGTTTCTAGTGCCAAGAAGCCTGGGCCTTTGGTTTGGGTAGCAAATGTCATCTTTGTGCTTGCATTGTTTATTTAAGAGTTTGTACTCATTATTTCTACAAGAAATACAAGGACTACATCTATGGAAATTGTTATAGGATTGAACAAAATAAGGGCCCCTAGATGATGAATTTCCATCACCTCAACTTCATGTTGAGGCCATTGTGGACTTCCTCAAGAGATCCAACATTATCAACTTGGGATCTACTGTAATGGAAATCTGTGGGTCGTATGATCTTTCGGCACACACAAATGGAGTAGGGGACAATGGGTACATTATGTGCTTTATACAAAATGAAGCAACCAGAGCTTCCGAGATGTTAATTTTGGATGCATCATCATCCATGCGAAGACCGTCACCTGGAGAGTACCTTACAGCTTCCACGAAACTTAGTTGGCTTTTAACGACCTCGCTTCCCAACAAATAATCACATACATGTATAGCTTATCTAGACATCATTAAAGAGAATGTCTCAAACATGTGGACGACTAAGCCAACATCATACATCAACATCCAAACCTGTTTGTGTCGTTGAGTTCTCTGCCACTTTTCAAATTCATAGAATGATTTAAAGATGTTAAAATTGAGTGATTTAAACTGTTTTAAATTATTACAAATATCTTAAATATATTTATTTAAAATATGTTCACAAACATTAATTTTGAGGTTATTATCTTAATTTTCAATTTGAAGGTTTTTGTCTTAAAGTTTTCAATAGTATAATAATTAATAACTTTATTACATTCCTCGTATGATTCTATTAATTGATGATAATTGGCACAAATCTCACTGCATTATTGTGTTGTTTTTGAAAAAATATTTTCAAGAAAAAATTAGTCCAAAACTCTACAATATGACCAAAATATTTCTACTTTCTTATTGACTTTTACAAATGGAAATAAAAGGTTTTAAGTGACAATTAAATAAATGTCAATATTAAGCCAAAAAATGCCTAATAATAGTCAAATGAACGTCAAATTTAATATCGAAAGTAAACGTTCCATGTCACATCGTCACATCATATCCCTTATTTCCATTATAAAATACCTCTAGACATAATTCAACACTGAAAATAATTCTAATTTTTTGGTCAATCTAAAAACTAATTAATTATAGCTTCAAATCTCACATTTAATTGAGGGAAAACAAAAGCACTCTAAGATTCCAACATAAAAATTGAATTCTTGCAACGAGCCCTGGAATTTGATGGTCACCTTTACTTGTCAAAAGGGAATTTTGTGATAGTTTAGCTCTTTTAGGGGGCTGTAAATTCTAAAAAAAATTAATAGATATTTCTATAATCTGCTCATATATATATATATATAAGTATTATATTTTTTAATAAACTACTAAAACAATTTACGATTTTTAAAGTTTTCACCTTGTCATTATCTACGGTTTCTAAAAAATTTCAGCTGTAATATACAATTAAAATCACAAAAAATGGCCTGCAGCCTGTCAATTTCCAGGGCTTCATCCATTATTAAAGAAGAGGCACCTTTTGTTAAACATCATAACTTTAAAGGACCAAATTTACATGCCACATTAGAGATAAGAACTAGCAATCGCATGTGTATAATGCAATGTGAACACTAAATGGTATATGTTATTTGATTTAGAGGGACAGTTATTACTTTTGTAGTTGATGTTGATGAGGGATGTGATTGATAGTGTAAGTGTAGGAGTATAGATGAAGCATTACATTTAAGGGTTCTATCTATACATTTCAAAATTGTTACAAATTCATACATACACATTTGCAAATCTCATATTATGAGTGGTAGATTTTTGCGGACTATTTTATTTGAACTAAACATGAATACATGAAGACTTCCGTATATTTGCAATTTTTATATCATAAGTGGTTGCCTTTTGTGGCCAATTTTATTTGCACTAAACATGAATACATTTGATATCACTTTGGATACAAGAAGTTTGAGTAAATTAGTAGTGGAGGTGCTATCAAAGTAGAGGGTAGTATTTACGACAGGTTATTTTTGTTGAGTGATAGTAGTCTTGACTCCTCCTTTCTTCTTCATAACATAATCATTATACTCACCGTGTAGGATGTCCCACAGACTTCCATTTACCATGTAATCATAATACAACAGGTTTCCATGTGGAGAAAGCAAATATCCATGCAGACTCACAAGATTCCAATGTTTGATGCTTCTAACTCAGTTTCCAGTCAAGTGCTCAGCGGCAGCCTGCAGGTAATGGACCGTCAAACACTCTAGCGCAATCAACAATCTTGATGTAAAAGACTTTAATGTCTAACCATTTAAGGCATTTATGCCACATGGGGCGCCCGGATTTGCAGCAAAATTGAATCGCTTTTAATGGCGTGAAAGATTCCATCAGTTGACACATCATAGATTTGGAGCTAAATGTGACTATGTTCTAAGAACTCTCTACCATGTACACAGAAAACAAAATTTAAATGCATTAAAGAAAGAAAAGAAAAACCTTACTAAGTATACCCGTATTAAAGTTTTGAAAAAGAGGAGATGTGCCAGGTTTTAGTGATATCTTTGCAGGTTTTGTGGTGTTATTATGAAGTCAGGGACACTAAAGAACAAATGGTAAAGAAAGAAAAAAATGTCAATCATTGGTCAGTGGTCACACTATTTCTAAAAATGGAAATTGTATGTTGATATGATGTAATGCTAACTTGAATCTCTAGCAAATCTAGTGTGGGTGCAATAGAAAATTATTTTGGATAGCTTAAATTGGAAATTCTAGGAGTTACTTCATAGATATACCACATGCACCTATTATGTGACTGTATAATGCCATTTCTTGATGAAGAGATACTTATTCAATGCACCTTCCCTTAATTATTTTGCTTGATTTTCCTGTTCACCCTTTACTTGCTTTTACTATTCGATCATCTTCTACATTACTTTCTCTTCTGAGATGAACTAACCTCTAACTTTTAAGACATTTTGTAATATTAGCTTTCATTAAACATTATCCAAGAAAATTTTTGTTTATGCATTTGTTCTTCTTGGTTTATTGTAGAAAATGTTCCTGCATGCCTACAAAGAACATAGCTTGGACACATTACTCACAAAATAATCGATGTTTGCCTTTATTCTGTGGAAATAGATGTTTAAGTTTAAACCTGGTTGGCACTACATTGTATTCAATTTGCAATAGACTTTTCAGATTATTTCCAGTTATTTTGGCATCTCTGCTAGGAAAGGCAGTGATTCACGGGAACGTGCTTTCTTGGGGATCCTTGTCCAACATGTTGTTTACTTAAATATTATTTGAATCATCTGGAATGAAAGAACTTATGCCATTTTTGTGAATCCTCCCCATAATAGCCTCAGAATATCATAGAAAGTCTTCTGTCAGTAAGACCTTAGAACAACTTGTAACAAAGACTTAGATCTGTGTTGGGTATTCCTCTCTATCCTGTTAACCTAGGAGGGTGTGCGCTCCCAAGCACATACCCCAACATTTATAGCCTTGTGTACTGGCATTTCACTTAAAGCTTGCACCATAAGTGCTCACCCAAAGCACAGGAAGCCGAATGTCTTTTTCTCTACAGTGGAAAGGGACTCATGCCCTTAATGAAGTCTCTGGAGAGGAGCTAGTCATTATCCTTCACGCTACCATTCAGAAACCATTCAAGTAAGATGCAAACATCATTGGGAGTTCTAATCCATTCTACTGGAGACTATGCAAGGAAATCTAGATGCCTAACAGACACTTTTGTAATTAACAAAAACACATAAGATATTCTATTGCTCATTCAACATTTTCTTGATTTTGTATACATGCTTTGCACAAACCAGCACATAACAGTACATACTTTCTCCCTCTATTCTTATCCCTAGGCTCTTGACCCTTATTTATAGGTTTTCTTAGTGAATACATTCAAATTCAAATTCAAAAGATTTCCCGCTCAACCCTAAGGCAGGATCCATTAATTACACAGAAACACCAATAAAACACAAATCAAATCATACAAGTTTATTAAAATGGTTGATCGAGGAACAAATACCAACCAATACACTTCTATGATTTCTGTTGATAGAAGCCTCACAATGTCAACTATCCTGTCGGCTAATCACTTATACATTGGGCATACTATTGTCCTCATCTGCCACCCTTTAAGTGAAGTCATGTAAGAACTTTTGTGGAAATAATTTTAAAATAGTATGAACTTTTGTTAGGTCCAGTATTCTGCATCCTTGTGTACTATGTGCAAGACGCCACTGTATGTTCAACCCTGAGTGTGTATGTGTATGTCAGAAATAGCTCTAAAAGATGGTGACATAATCGGGCAAATGCTATGTTTAAGTGAAATCATGTAAGAATTTTGTGGAGTAATTTTAATTAGTATGAATTGATATCCATATTCTACAATTTGAATGTTTTGTATACCACATATAAGCCTTTGAGGTGTTTAGTACAGATACATTTAAGCTGAGGGTGACCCCTGGAAAAACTTCAGCATGCTTCACATATAATCAACTTTGTGTGCCCTTAACAACGAGTTATTCTTTGCAATTGCAGAACCACATCGGTGACTGTAGGCATGGAAGTGGAACAGTTGACATGCCCTGGTTTGAATAGAAAATTGGAGGAAGCAATTAGGATCCTGTGCCTAGGTTTTGCAGTGCTCTTGTCCCCCTCGAAATTGCATTTTTTATGACAGGTGCCACAGGCAAATTATAGATCTCGATTCCCAAGTCACTAAGGAGGTTCAATCCTCAGATCACTTACACTCTCGGGATTTGGTCAAACAATTCATACATATGATGTTGACTAGTTCCATAAAATCTGCAAAATGAAAATTAACAAAATTGATGTTGTTTTTGAGAATTGCTTGAGACATGGTGGAATGCAGACACTGAGGGTATTATCAATCAAGCAATGCAAAGTGGTGGGATGCCTAATGTGTCGAATGCATATAGCATTAACAATATCCCTGGAATATTGTACAACTGCTCAAAAATTGGTGATTCGGGCAAACTTTCGTAAATTTTCGTGTATATAACAATGAGACTCGAACTTACATTGAATGTTTTGTATACAATTCTAGACCCTTCTAGCCCTGTTTGCTAACAAATTCATTTAAGCTGAGGGTGACCCTTGGAATCATTTACATGCAAGGCATAGATCATTACTTGTTTCGAGTTGCCATTTTTGTCAGTATTTTTTGTGTTTTTTATGCCACATGTATATGAACAATTTTGACAATTCTAATACCTAGAATGATGTTGACCTGGACATCTTTGCCAATTAAAAAAAAACTTGTTTAAAGTAGCCGAAAAAAGAGAAAACACCCAAAAAAAACTGTTAAAAACGCAAAAACGTCTAAATGGTCGTCAAAACGTCAAATTTAATTCAGTCACAAAAACGTCCACAAAGCCTTTTCCCATAGGGGGAACGCCTTCAACGTAATAATGACATCCATGAGGCAGTTTACCAAAATATTTTTTTTGACTTCTATGTACATTTAAATGTTCTATATACATGTCTTTCATATAAGTCACGACCACAATGCACAAAGATTCACTTTTAACTCATCTTAGATGGATATCAAAACTATTTTCTAAATCCCTAAGATTGGTTTCCTTCCCATACCACAAACACAACAACACTCGATGAATTCAATAACAACATGCAATCATTATCATATACCTTAGTTTCATTTAGGCTTACAATTCACCATATTGAAAGATCTTATGCATAATAAAATAACTATAATCTCAAACTACACGAGCATATCAAAGTGTAACCATTATATTGGCGCACTTGTATTTCAAAGGCCAATGTCAAGAAAAGCGAGTCATGCTTGCAACACCCGCGAGTCGACGCCGCATGCAGCTTAACTCTGAAAGATTCCTTTATGTGTTGCTCCTTGGCGTGCATGCGCATGTGTATCCATCCTCCCTCAGTTATATATACAGTGCTTGGTTGAAGCCGAATTAGGACATTTATAGTGATATAGTCAGCAGTGGTGAAGAATGAAGAAGCAATTGGTGTTGAAATTGTTAGCAGTGGCCCTCGTAATCGTCATCCCTTGGGCCCCTTTCACATTGGCAGGGTGTGATGAGAATGAGAATGTGGTCGAGAAGCAGAGGCGAGAGCAATCGTGCGATGCCCGTAGACTTTACGAGTGCAAGGAATTTGTGAGAGGAGGAGATGAATACGAGGAGGAGGGGGAGGGGAGGCTATCTTCGGTGTGCTGCCAAGAGTTGAGAAGAATGCCTCAATGATGCCGTTGCGACGCCATTCAACGAATGTTCGACCAAGCTCGGAGCGAAGGAGAAGACGATAATCAAGGAGGAAGAAGACATGGAGAAGAGCTGATGGAATTACAGAGAGCAAGACAACTCCCTCAACGTTGCAACGTCTCACCCTCCTGCTGCGACATTCAACAACGCACAACACAAGTAGAAGCACGTAAAACTCCTTAACCTGCATTCTCTGCAATTTTAGTACAAGATTCATTAAATTTATTCACGTTGTTTGTGTTGGGTGTAGGCATTTTCATGCCGGGGAACGTCTGAAACACAACAAGAGATATAAATAAACAAAGCAGTGTTAGCATGACATAACACATCATCGTGTGACTAAATTTGAAACAAGATTGGCTTTTTCTATTACTATGTAAATCGGCCCCTGGCTTCAATTATAAATAAATATTTCAAGCTAATTATCGTGACGTGTTTCTACACACCAAATCATGAATGTATATGGAGATTCTATATATTAAAACTGTCAAGCGACAATCTGTCGCCATTATGCGGCGGAGTAGCCCCGCTGTCTGAATCTGAAGCCGCACTTTTCATCGCCTGGGTAGATCTTAGCGTGGCTGGAAGACGAACCGCCTCTGTTTCACAACAATATGAAAAATGCAGTCCTCTCAAAAGCCACATATCCGCTATTTCTTTGTTGCTTGGTTAAGAGAGAACGGTAGTGCATTCCTCCTCTGAGTCGTACAGAGACTGCACCGAATGCTGCCCAAACTATTGTTCGCCATTTTTTGAAAAACTGTTAAAAATGCGAAAACGTTTAGACGACCGTCAAAACCGTCAACTTTAATACAATCGTAGAAACGTCCGGAGGTCCTTTACCATATGGGGAACACCTTCGGCGTAAAAATACCACTATTGTGGTGTTGTTTAAATTTTGTTTGTAATCTTCGAATCTAAAGCTCGGGAATCTTATGTTAATTGGCCGTAGGTGTTTGGGTCCCACATGACTATATAACCTTGTGAATAAAGTTGAAGTGTCAAAACTTGTCTTTGTGAGTGTTTTTAGTACCATGCGACGGGGCTATATAAAAGCGTTTGTGGACTTTAAAAAGCAAGGGGCAATATAGTCAATAATTTAAATGTCAATATTCCACGTGGGACCATGTAAATTAGTAGGTGAGCAAATGACATAAATAATGGCTACCACCCACACCGAGGTGTCCCTTTTGCAATTTTGTGCATTTGCGTGCAAAAGTGAAACCCCCTTTCATCATATTACTTAGATTGACCAAAAGACAAAGTGAAACCCCCTTTCATCATATCTAATCTCCTATTTTTTAATTTTTCTTGATTTATGTATAAGTGTCTAAATCTGTAATGAAATCTGTAGATTATATAAAAACTCCAACACATTCGAGTAACTACGCACAAATCTTTACAAATATTGAGGAAGAACTTTCGGTGGCCGACTTAGATAAACTTTCATTTTATAAATGTGTGCAAAGAGGCTTTTAAACGAGAGTGGACCAAAGGGATAATATTATTTATTGTATTAGATAAATTTTAGAGTATTTTGAATTTTTTAATGTAATTAAAAATAGTTGATCGGGTTGGTTTGTAATTTAAGAGGAGTGATATTATATTGAAATTGATAATGATTGGTTGATCATGAAATGAATATATTTTATTTGCATCTTATTTCTGTGTAATTTTAAACTCTAAAAAAATCTTGGAAATATATGCCTTACCATTTCAAATCTCATCCATTCGCTTCTAACAAAATGAAGTATCTTTGTTGACCGCGTATTTCCTATCCAAATTGAACGGTTCAAAAAAATATTCAAATGTGTTTATATTTGATTTTAGGTTTCAACTTTCGTTAGAGATAGATTCGCACGGGTACCGTGCCCGCCGTCGATCTTATTTTCACAGATGCCCGTATTTAAAGTAAAATCGAATCACGACTCACGGTTATACGCAATACTCGCTAAATTTGTCAAGCCGATAACGTGTAAAGAATCTTCCGGAAGGCTTGATTTGATTAAAATAAAGAAAACTTGTGCCCGAAACCGACGCAGAAGAATAAGACATTTTATCAATTATTTAAACCCTGAAACGAAGACACGAATCATACTTACCGTTTCTAGCCTTGTATACTGCTATTCTATCTCTATCTTTCCCCCAACAGCTGTTCCAAGTTGCCCAGTAACATATACATATTGTATATATATCCTCCTCTCCATCCGCTACTCCCTCATCGAGTCTGGTTATTGCAATCCTGTTTCTGGTATATCATAATGTCAGGTCTGCTAGCGAAACGAAGCCGCGAGGATGAGGCTCCGCAGGATTCTGTAAAACGTTTCCGCGGCGACACTGAGAAGCAACTACTCTGTTTATTTCAAGAAATCGAGTCCGCAGACAAATTGCAAGTAGAAGAAAGCTTCGGCCCAAGCGATGATGTGGTGAACCAGGTTATGAGAAGTCTGGAGGAGGAAATTGGCATAACAGCTTCCTGCTCCACCTCTTATGAAGGCTTCGGAGACTCATTCGCATTAAAGAGGGATGATACAGTCGCCTCTGATGTGACCAGCCGCTACGAAATACAGAGTCCAGATTATGGCGAAATTGATCTGGACTACTTGCTGGGGGCCTCGGACGATGATCTCGGCATTCCGCCCAGCCCGCTTCAGAATTTAGGGAACCAAACCCTTCTTTCACTTCCAGAGGACGAGGGTTTTCGTCTTTCTTTGGACTCTTCTGAAAATGCAGAGCAGAAGGGCTTTGTTGACAACTGGCATTATGACGACAGCGATTTTGTGGACTACACGCAGATCGACACTGCTGCCTTCCATATTGTGACCGAAGGAACGTCTATTGACGGAGATTATTCGGCGCCCTGGAGACTGGAAACTGCCAGTGCCGGTGTCATGTTTTGAATGAAAATAATTAATTCAATAGTGTAGTTTATTTTTTGATCTGGTGTAGAATGCAAGACCTCAAATTCTAATAGTAAAATATTTTTTTGCCCTTTGAATCGCCTTCAATGGGAAATTTCAACATAAATCATATGTTAAATCTGATAGAATACAGATTCTCACGAGGTTGTTTCATTTTTTGTTTGGTCAATTTCAATTTAGGAGAACGTAGGGTTTATTGCTACAGCCATTTGTGGGATTTCTTTCAAGAAAATAGATCCTGAATTTTAAACTCACAGCAGACAATTTTGGAGGAAGAAAATAATAATTGTTATTTTTCACGGATGTGGTCCTATGGTGCGGATGACAACATCTGTTTTATTCTTGCAGGTTCCCTGCTAAAAGAAACGGGTTTAAATAGAATCTTGTCTATGAAATGGGAAGAAAAGGATGTTTAATAATAAAGGTAGAACCACTGAATGTTTTTAGGGAGTGGATTTTTTATTTTTTATTTTTTATTTTTGCTATACATCATATTGTGTCTACTGTGCAACAAAGTTATTATAAAATTTTAAATCAGGACCCTGCAAAATTGAATTTGGTTATGGGGGTAGGGCTGACTTTTTTCTTACTTTATGGTTTTTGGATTTTGATCTTATTATTATGGTCGTCTCAAAAATGTTTGTTTGGGTTGTCTTCCCAATCTTCCTCTCCCCTTTTGGCACCTTGCGGTTTGTGCTGTTGTTGGTGATTCTCTTGGTTGATTCATCAAGATGGATGATGAACAATCTAAGCAATGGTCTTTCACTTATACTCATATTTGTATTGAGGTGGATCTTGGCAAAAGTCTTCCGGACAAGTTGGAGTTAAGCCATGATGGCTTCAAGTGGGTTCAAATTCTAGACTATGAGAACACGGCCTTCCATTGCCGGTTATATCAAATTAGACACCTTCAAGAACCTTGCCCACTATCACTCAACCAGAATAAAAAAAAGAACAGAGGAGTTTCTTCATGGCCTAAAGGTTGGCAACCTTTTACACCGCATGAAGTCAAAGAAGGTTCTTACCCAAAAAAAATTCAGAAGCTATGCATGTTGAGGTTCCCCCGATTGGCAGTTGTGTCAAGTGGTCTCTCGTATCTGAGGCTTCTGATTCAAACCCCAATCAAGATAGTCCTCGCCGAAGTCCTCCGCAAGATTTGGCTTCCCAGCCAACAAATTGGACTGTAGGTACGAGGTCTAAAGAGAAGAAGGATCACTTGGAGCCTCATATTACTCGATCTGATGCGACGTCGGGTGCCTATGCACCCTTTTCTTTGTGTGTCTTGTTTTGGGCATGTGTTCGGGTCTTGGTAGTTTGGCTTTCTCCGTTTTCTTTTTTGGTGTTTGGTGTTGCCTTCGTGGCTTGTTTGTGGGACCGTGAGTTTTCCAGTTGCCCCCGCTCTTGTAACTCTTATTATATTTTTAATATAATGTGCAGTTTCAATAGTAAAATTGTATTTGGGGTAGACCATTTGGTCAATAGTTTCATTAAAAATTTTAAGGACCACTTAAAAATATGAGATGTCGCTGCTGTATTAAACAAGTGACTAAAGTTTTGGAACCCCTCTTGATATTAAGCTTTGAAGTTTTTTCTATGAACATTATTAGTGAAAATGACATGTTTATTTCTTAGATTGTTGGTATGGACTATTAAATGCGCAAAAAACTTGGTTGGGAAAGAAAGGTGATGGGATAAGGCACATATTTGGATGGCCTTAGAAAAATCCATGGCATAGATGTGCTTTGAATCCTCTCTTAGTTCCACAAACACAACATTGATTGTGGCCTCTATTGCCTTTCGATTTCATCATCTCAATCATGTTTTTGTTTGTGTATATTTATATTTTTGGATCTAATTTTGGTGCATCAATGTTATTGAAGAAAAATTGATAATCATCTTTGAGTTGAATGAGATTGAAAAAGAAATGGTTTCCCTTGACAAAACTTGGTTTGATCTACAAGTTTGTAGGTTAGGGGCCTTATGAAAAGAAGTTATAAGCTCAAGAGTAACATATCACTGGAAGGTAAATATATTTGCATGCCACAAGAGGCTTCTATATAGTTATTTTTAGTAGTGAAGCGAATTGAGCTCATGTACACGAACATGGGCCCTAATTTTTTGATAAATCAAGGTTATTTATGACTCCTTGGAACACCAACTTTGACTTTTTGTTACATGATCGAAAAGCAAATTCCAACCTCAATCTGGATAAAACTTTGCAACGTCCCTTTACATTTCTTGGTAGAATCTATTCTTCCAAGGCTTAGAAACTTCCTTGAAGGCTTGGTGTATATTTCTTCATAAATGCATAGTAAGAAACATATTGTTAATGCCAAAAATTGTGTTAATGTGGATGTAAGTAGACCTCTTCTTAAAAGAGTATAATTAATTCTCAAGGAGATTTTAAATAACACCTGAACTATAAGGAGATTTTAAATAACACATGAACTATAAGAACCTCCTTTTCTGATATCTGATGTGCCACAAGCATGGGTATTTAGCCCAAGATCGCCCTCTTGCTACGACCATTGAAAAGGAAAGTGAAAATGAGGAATTTCATTTAGTGTGCAATAGAGGAAAGAAAGCCCCTAAACTTGAATCCAAAGGGAATGATAAAGTTAAGAGAAAATGAAGGACACTAGTCTTTCGGGTGAGTTGAGTTCAAACATGGTTCAAACCCTTTTGTGATTCTTTGAGAAAGAATATATAATATAGAGGAGACAAACATATAATATAGAGGAGACAAACATAATGGTAAGGTTTAACCCTTTAGGAACTGTCCAATAGCAAATGATTGTAGCATCATATGCATTAGAAGAATCTTCTAAGAGATGTTCTTAATAACTCTTTTATTTTTTATTTTTTATTTTGTATTAGCTACTCCTAAATCTTAGGACAATTTCTATAAGGATCACCAAATTTTTCTGTAAAATAGACAAACAAAAACATACTTGTACTCAATGTGTTTCACCTAATTACCAAACTTAGAAGACAAAATGATAGAAGAAAGTAGAATCTCATTCACAACAACATTAACACAAAATTTGGAAAATAATTTTTTTTCTAGATTTTATAACAATGTCAAAGGCAATAAGATTATCAATGAATTTAATGTTACCCACCATGACCTCTTCAACCCAATCATCGAATGGAAATCCATACAACCTGACCTAGATAATGACCTAGATAAGGATTGATGAAATATTATATTTATGAAAATCAAACAAAATAAATAATTAATTTGCAATATAAATTATAACCCGAATTAATTTGAAAATAAATTAGAATCGATTAACATGTAAATCTAAATCTACACAAAATAGTAAGAGGATAAAAACCTATAATCCAAAGCATATTCCATATTATTGAGCTAGTAAATGACCCCAAAAGAGTAGCGTCTTGATTATGTCGATTTAAAATATGTCTTGATTTGGATTTTATAAGACATCAAGTTACATTAAAAAGGTGAAACCAGCCAATGTGGTTTTTGGATTGGGTGGAAATTGGTTAAAAATAAAATAAAATTAAAAGGAGTTTGGGCGGAGAAAATCTTTGAAGACAATACAGAAAGATAAGTTAGTAGGGAAAGAATGTGAATTTTAAATTGGGTGCCACTACGTAATAACAATACAAACCATAAGTTAAAAGACGATGTATCTCTGGTTTGGGTGGAGAAAACCATCAAAGATCATTGAAAAAAATAAGATTGGAATTTCAATTGGTTAATGAAGATTATACATATTATTATTTATTTTTTGTTTTGAATATTTATTTTAGAATTTTGTATATAATTGTATTTTATTTTTACGCCGAAGGCGTTCCCCCTATGGGAAAGGCCTTTGCGGACGTTTCTCCGACTGTGCAAAATTTGACAGCTGTTTGGACGTTTTTTTAAGACGATTAAATTTAACGGCCGTTTGCCTGTATTTTTTGTTTTTAGTTGTTAAATGGAAACAATGGAAATTGCATGCCGAATAGCTTCGTCTACAACAACAGTTGCATGTTATATTTGTGATTTCTGAACTATATTTTTGAAATTAGGAGGTATTTATACGGTTAGGGTTTTAGAATCTACAACTGCGAGGCCTTCAAGGAGAGCTTCCGCAGGGAGTTTAACAATGGCGGCGGCATAGGAATCTAAAGCTTGTTCATCAAATCGAAACCACACAGGTGACTGTGATGCCATGGGAGGCGAGATGCTGTTTCCACTATTCATGTTACTCCCTGATCATATTAATGAGTAATGAATAGATGTAGAGGGATGACGTGACCAACAAACCTACTGTTAATAATTTATATATCTGTCTGTTCAGCAGCCATTGAATCTTCGTCGCTTCAATACTAAAGACCACAACAAAACACGTGCCATTGTCCACAACAAAGAATGAAAGCACTGTCTGTTGCATATTCATGTTACTCCCTGATCATATTGATGAGTAATGAATAGCTGCAGAGGGATGGCGTGACCAACAAACCTACTGTTAATAATTTATATATCTGTCTGTTCAGCAGCCATTGAATCTTCATCGCTTCAATACTAAAGACCACAACAAAACACGTGCCATTGTCCACAACAAAGAATGAAAGCACTGTCTGCTGCATATAACAAAATCCACATACCAGTTTGCAGTGCCAGCAGAGATAATGCTTCCACAACTACCCTTACCGCCCTCAGGGAGAGAAAACAGGCTGAGTTAAACTCAAGCATGCATACCACTAAACAGGCAAGGTAGCCATGAATCAAATTGGCAAACCAATCCGAGAAAGTAAATCACTGGCATACTCCTACCCATAACAAAAGTGGGCATACCATGAGTTAGGAGCACAAAGCCCACACAGAAAGCAAGCATTGGTGGTCTCCAATTGACACAATGAATATGTTAATCCTTAAGAACCAGAGGAAACAAAGACTCGCACCTGAAATTAAAGCACCTCACTCAGACCACTCAGATTTTTTCAACACAGGAAAACAGGGAATACTGCAGTATAACAACCAAATCATACTACAACTATTCATTACTTACCAATATGATCAGTGAGAAACATGAAAACCACATCTCCCTCAATATGATCAGTGAGAAATATGAGCTATGTTTTTCCCTGCATGGTGGATGTTGTTTCCTTGGAATGAGTGCAGACTACTGTGTGTGCTTTTTGTAGGATAGCCCATTCATTCATTGACTTATCAGACATGGGAGTAGCCACCGAATGAATGCCTTTTACCTTTTTAAGGGGGGCTTTTCTTGTTATTTTTGGCCACAATGGAGTGTGGAAGTTGGGATCTTCTATGAAATATGATGGAATCCAAGGTTTCACCCATCATAACAATTCAATTAATGTGTGTGAAATATGGAAGCCTTCATCATAGCAATTGAATTTATGTGTACGCAATCTTGGAGCCTCTATGTGTAAAATCGAGAGCAGCTTATAGTTTTTGCAACAATCCCTGTATTCTCCTCCGAGTTTAGGATTTGTGTACTCGTAAAAGGCTGTGCAGATGCATGTCTCTGATTTACTCTATGTGAGAGCCCATGGATTACTATTTTTTGTATGTAATGCATTTGGCCAATCTCGAATGTATCATGAAGGAGAGGAGAGGTGAGCTTTATTGTTTTCTTAGATAGATATAGGAGCTTTATTGTCCCGTGTATATTTCAACAAATCGAAACCATGCAGGTGACTGTGATGCCATGAGAGGCGAGCTGCTTTACAAAATAGAGCAGAGGGATGGCGTGACCAAGTGCCGAAAATGGCACTAAAACAACGTGGGGTTTCTCAATGCCATTCATCACTGTAAATTGGGGTTTTTGGATTGGGAGTTTGAGCTAAGCATCCAATGGAATACAATGATTCATTCGTGGTTCTTTATATATGGAGAATTGTTTTAACAGCCACTATTTTTTTTAAGAAAAATGACATCTCTTTCTGTAGTTTTCCTGAAGTCGGTGAGCATAGCATATTGCTAACTTAGCCAGGTCGTGTCTTGTCTAAATCTCATTTGTGTACCTCCATAGTCCATGTAGTGATGTACCAAATGCAGTCTGAGTATTTATCAATACTAACGAGATTAATAACTACCAAGGAATGTTCTCGTTATCCCTACTAGATAATTCAAAATAATTAAAGTCAAGTGACAAATTCTATCTTTTGTGATTACCAAAAATTTCTATGAGAATTCTTTTGTTTGGTCCCATACCATACTTGTAAATTAATTTGTGCTCCCCACAGATAGTCTGTGGTGGACAACACTTTCTTGAAGCTTTGCCCCAAAATACATCTAAGATGATTTGTATGTTTCTCAAGGTTTTTGTTTACATTCTAAAAGGTGGACTTTATTTTAAAAATTATGATAATGTCACTTGAGGAGAAAATCATTTCATCGGATTCTCTTGAACTAGGAAGTGAAACTTCAATGTAAACCATCATGTTGGTCTATTGAATATTCCGATGGCTTCAGGGATTGTTCTATTTTTGTGAATTGACATTGCTTTTGAAAATCATGTTGTATTTTAAGGCTTCTTCCAAATGCCTCATTTATTTAAAATTCAATCTACTTCATCCAAACAAAGCAGGGAAAATTTTAGTGGCGAATATTTGTAATATGGCGAATATTCCATTTTTGAAATTTTTGAAAAGGCGATTTTTTTGGCACGGGTTAGTGACCTATTCGCCTAAAAATTACACTTTAATTTTTTTAGGGGTCGGCTTTGCCTACCCTTGAAAAATATCCCCTATATAAACCTAGATTATTCGCCAGGTAGAACACTTATACTTCACATTTTTCAACAATATGATATATCTCGTATTATAGACGCGCGACAAGGGGGGTAAGTTATTAACGCGCGACAAGGAGGGTTTGCAGACAAGGAGATACTGCAGATATTGACGCATAGTAGACGCATGACAAAGAGTTTGTTGACGAGCAACATGGAGATTTTTTCGATGAGCAAGAAGAGGGCAGACGCTGCAGACGTGCGACAGGATATTTTCTGTTGCGCGTCAAAAAAATGCATTAACGCGCGTCAATAGACCTCATTGATGCGCGTCAACAGACCTCTTTGACGCGCGCCAACAACCTTGTTGATGCGCGTCAAAGAGGTCTGTTGACGCGCGTCAATGAGGGTTATTTGTTTGACGCGTGACCCTTGATGGATAGTTGATGTGCGACAAGGAGGTACAACAGATATTGACGCATATCAGAAGCACGACAAAGAGTTTGTTGATGCACGACGTGGAGATTTTTTGATGAGAAAGCAGAGGTCGGAGGCTGCAGACGCACGACAGGAGATTTTGCTGTCGTGCGTCAAAAAAAATGCATTGACGCTTGTCAACAGACCTCAGTGACGCGCGTCAACAACCGTAATGACGCGCGTCACTGAGGTCTGTTGACGCACGTCAATGCATTTTTTTTGACGCGCGACAGTAAAATCTCTCGTCACGCGTCTGCAACCTTCTGTCGTAGCAATTGACAATCAGGGGAAATTTTTTCATACAACCCCCAAAAAATTTGCCTTCCCGTGAAACCAGTTCTGGGGATATTCGCCAGGTATTCTCCACCTCTGATTTCCAAGAGGTCTTTTAAAATGAACCCTGAAACAAAGATTGTTGTTAGTTGTTTATTCAGAGCATCTTTTAGCGGGACGTACAACAATGCTACTAAAACTCTTTAGTTTTTGGCCTAAAACCATTGCATTCTTATTCATTCCTTTACCCAATCCATCTTTTGGGTTTGTGTTATCTTTAAATGATTTGTTTGCATGATCCCAGGTCATGTTGACATGGAAAAGCATAAGTGTAAGTCCAATATTAATCTTGTGATGAACTTCCACCTGGTCGGAAGATTGAACTTATATAACAAAACAAGGTATAGTAGATATATCTGGTATGTTTTCATACTTGGTTTAAAGTATTTTTTATCTTGACCCATATTTAAGTGTTTACCTCCATATTTTATGAAACTTTAACTAGGTTTAAATTATCCCCACTATAAAGTGTGCAAAATGTCAATATTTATCTTTGGTATCAATTCTCTGCACATCATTCAGTAGATTCTTTGGGGGGAAAACAAATTTATATTGTAGAAAACAATTAGAAGTAATCTACAATTGTGGTTGTGATGGCAACTTTTAAGTTTTATTTCCATTATTGATGCACACATGATCTCAATAATTTACACTTCTTTAGGTGGATGTGCTTCTATTAGTATTCACATAAAGATTGAAAGAAAAAACTTTCTTATGAACTTCAAGGTACAAATATGTTTATTTTTTATTTTTTGAATGAGTAGTGCACACTCTTTAGGCACTAGATTATATATATTGTCAGCATCTCTACTCATGCTTTAGAGGAAGTATATAGGAGATTTACAATTACGAGTAAGCATACAACTAAATTAGTGATCTTCTTCAACCTTGTATTTTTAGGTATGCATGTATTAAAACTAAACTAAAAAACCAAGAAACGGGGATGAAAGAGCTCAGCTCCATTTCTCAATTATGTTTCCACTGATTTTTTATGTGATTTCAAGTTTTAAAGCATGTCCTAAATAGTATATATGTGGAGTTGTAGTTCCCTTGCATGTGGGAACTTTTTTGGAAGGTCCTGTATTACAAAATGGATTAAAGAAATCCATATTTCTTATTCTACGGTAAAACCATTTGAAGCTATGTTCATATGGGTATTATCTCATTGTCTCTATTGACATGATATAGTTTCTGATTTTGGAGTTTATGTATTTTATTTCTGCTATTGAATAGGCAATAGGATGTCATTTATTGCCATTAAATTAATGCTTTCATATTCTTGAAAAATCCATAGTGCCCACAGTGCTTAGAAAGTGCATCACTGAGAGACATAAGAATTCACTATTTATAGCAAATATTTGTTGTTGATGAGAAGATTCAACAGGTAGATTACTCTTCTCGTTAAGTCTTAGAAAAACAATATTATGTGTTTTTTTGCTTGTTTGTTGGTTTTTTATTTGATTCTAACCATAGGATGAGATTCTATTTGAAACATGTTTAACCAGTAAATGATATAGAAGCATCAATGTTCTTATTATGTTTTAGATTATTCTACACAAATAACACATGGATCTTATTGAAAAGTACACTCTGTGTTGACACGTTTGATGGGAAACACATATTCATAAAAATGTATTAGGAGCAAATGGATTTTATGTAGATGCAACAAAAACAACCTTTCTTTCACCTAAGCATAATGTTTGATAATTTATAATTAGAGTTTTGACACAGTGTTATCTAAATATCTTGAATATTGTGAGATTTCATGAGATTTGTTTGGATGTGAATGCTAAAACATGCACTCATATGTGACATTGACTACACACATAAATCTAACAATCATTGAGAATATATGTCCAAAGCATGTGGGTATGCCTGACAGGTACAAATCATTGCGTAGAATCACGGCGTATGAATGATAAGCTTGAAACCAATTTTTTGAGTGTGTTCTCCTTATTTAAATATTTGATTTTTTGTCTTTGATATTTGTGTTGTGACACATTTAATGTACAAAACATAAATGCTCTCCTAATCCTTTCCCGAGTTTGACAAAAATATCTTAAACTTAACGAAAACAATGAATATGTTGAGGCATGTGTTACAGGTTTGTTAGTCTTTAAGCTTTCTCTAATTATCAAAAACCTAAACAATAAAGAGTATATCAAAAATAATAAAGTGCATAATTGAAAACAATTCCATCGGCGTATAAAAACCTAATTTGTGCACAAAATGTGGCATGCAAGAAATACTACTCTCAAATAATAATGAATGTTTCAAGTTTATTATTTGATCTCTCTAAAATGTATAATGCACTTTATTGTATTGTAGTGCCAAGATAACTACAATGATTCTATATTTACAAACAAATTAATTTAAATTAGGACCCTCTTAGCACCTACTCAACATACAAAAAATGAAAACTGAAAAAGATATAATGTAAGAAACAAGTGCACCCTCTACATTTCTTATTCCATAACGTAGGTAGGGTTCAAACTTGGAGAAAGTATAGTAGGGGGGTGCTGGCATGACTCTTTGCAAACTCTCATATTCTTCCGGAAACCCACTTGAATGCAGTTGATGGCACAACGGTTTTTGATTATATCAAATTTACAAAGTAGGTTTTGAAAACAATTATATATATATATATATATATATATATATATATATATATATATATATATACACACTTTAGATTGATATGCCACAAATATGTTATGATCCAGGTCCTCTGTTGCTTACATTGGTCCTACAAGAACTGTATTGGATATAAAGCCAACTCCTTTCATGATAGCCTTCCTTCTACATGACCAAATTATCTTTCTCGAGACATATTGAAGGTATAGTCCAATCCTAAAAATTGTGGTGTTCTCAACATTCTTTTATCTTGCAATTCTCTACCTGTTTTGCAAAAAAAATGATTTGAGTAGTGTGTACGATGCAGCCTGATATTACTGCTCCAGGGTTGAACATACTTGCAACATATTCTACCCTCCAAATTTGCACAAGCTATGTAACTGAAAAATCAACATATAAGATTTGCAAATGCATATGTACAAATTTGTAACAAATTTGAAATGTAGAGATAAAACCTTTAAATGTAATGTTTCATCTATATTCCTACACTTACAAAATCAATCACACCCCTTATTAACATCAATTACAAAAGTAATAAATGTCCCTCTAAAAACAAATAACATATACCATTCGGCGTTCACATTGCATTGTACACATGCGATTGCCAGTTTTATTTATTGATGATATTATGATTTAGTTTTTTTGGGTGATGAATTTAGGAGTTAAATTAGACAGCCACTTATACTTGTCAAACATTTTGTAGTTGACAACAATTTTTCAATTTTACATTTCAAAAATGTAAAAAAAATGTATTTATATACTACCGATAATATATATATTCATTTAACTATTTTGAATATACATTTATATATATATTAAGAGAATTTACATATGAATCTATATAAAAATGATGGTCCATATTTTAAATATGCAAGTTGTATGTGACAATTATTTTAAATATTTCCAAGTATTTTACATCTGAAATCATGAAAAATGCTTAAACATTCATTAAATAATTCCTAGTGGCGATAATGTTATCGAGACCGACGTTATCAAGTTTGACTCTGATAAAACCCTTATTTTATATTATTTTGATTAATAGTTTACTTTATTTTTCCAATCTTAAAATACAATTTTTTTAGTAATGATTTATTTTCCTTAATTTACTTTACTCCTCTACATTGCTTTCTTTTCATTTTGACTAAATTTGGTTCTATTTATACCTTGCTACTTATCGATTTTTATGGATTTGATTTTAGAGAAATTAGGAATTTTTAGTTGCAGTAGTTAAATATTAACAAATGTAGAATGGTTTAGTCAAATTTAACGTTATAATTTAATTTGAAATATGGTAGAGATAGTGATATTTTATGTAATTTAATAATTTTAATCAAAAAAATAATTGTCATTTTTAGAGAGATATTATAACCTATGTTTAAGCTTTAGGAAAGATATGTTTCTAATTAAACATTTAATGTCTTAGAAAGTTCGAAACGATGAATCACATTCATCATTATCTCCACTACTAACAAATATTTACGATGTTTTTGTTAAAGTGGATCCGCTTGTACTACTATTATTATTATCAAAAGAAGATATGATCATTAAAATAGTGACTACTTATAGAAGTCATTTAGTTAATGACTAAATTTACATAACATAAAAAAATATCACAAAACATTTTAAAAATTATATACAAATGTTTTTAGTAAGTATAAAGTTAAAATTTACAACCTTTTCCACCATCTATGAAATGCTAGATTTAAAATAGGATATGGAAATCCTAAAAATAAAATAAAAATTAAAACATATTTTTGTTTAATATCCTCACAACATAATTTATAGTCTTAAAACATTTAAAGATCCCACGATCAATATAAATTGAAAGGAAAATATTTTACGTAATAATTAAATAGACACAAAATTTATAGTCAAAATTACCTTTTTGATAATAAAATGAACATCAAATATAATATACACAATAAGAACTTCAATATAACACTATTACTTACAACTATTGTAGAACACCATATTAATATAATAATTACTAAAAGCACAAAATAATAATACCATAACAATTACCTAATCCTATTTCCATTTTAAACATTTATTACTTTTACATATATAACGTTTTATCATATTAATTATTACACCTATTTTGATAAAATTTATTATATCATGACTTTGTTATAACAAAAGGGAGATCTTATGTCCTTGCTCATTCTTGAAATGATTACATAGTGTGATAATTCCATTTAATTATAATAAGCAATTATTAGTGTGCATTTTTACAACTCTTAATTAATTATATAGTTTATTTTGGAAGCCATCATTTAGTTGGTTGTTCACATAAATGAATGAAATTGATGGATGATGTGTTTTTTACAAATATTTACAGATCAATGTAAATACACGAGGAAGTTTGGCCATTCCAAGTAAGATGAAGATAATATTAAATTTTACGTATGAAAGAGGAAGTGCAATATCGGAGGTGCTCTATTGGCTATTTTGAGACATACCTTTTTCCCTTCCTCTAATATTTATTTTGAAAACTTTGTTTAGAGCCTCTATCATAATTATAAAGAGAGAATATATCAAATCACAACAGATTACCTTTATCCGGAAATATTTTTAGAGTTAGAATTTTGTAGACTGCAAAACTAAATAAATATTTAATTATAATTAATAATTATTTTATGACATATTTTCAATGTTGAAGGATTCCCTTTTATTCGTATGGTGTTTGAGTTTCAAAAATGAGAGGGCCTTATCTTTGTCACTCTGATCAAACTAAAACAAACATCCGTAGTATTTTTTTCTACTTGGTTAGGTTTCCTTACAAAATCTTTTTAAAACTAGTCTAAGAGTGTTTGGATAAATATAGACGAATCTCTTTCCTAAAATCATAATGTTTGTAAAACTTTTTCATGTGGGCCAACCATTAAATGAGATATTTATGGAATTATGCATTGCTTTGCAGCCACCGATAACTTATGTATTGTGAATTGTGAGTAACCCCCGCACATAGACCCGGAATTCCCGGCCATGAATAAAGAGAATAATTTTAAGGTGGTTTACATGTGGTCTTGTGTGGGAAAGTGAGAGCCTCTTTTGATATTTGGATGGGATTTAGAGGAGAGGACTCCATAACCGTGCACCCTAATTTTAGGGGCACGTAGATATATGTAGGGGTCTCGTCAACATAAAAAATTTATATCATCGTATAGCGTATCATCATGCTACATCACTAATTTCGTTTTGCGTGTTTATTTGGAGGGAAAAGTAGTTTTTGAATTGATTTAAAATGAAAAAAAAAATATAAAGTATTTGAAAGAGGTACCAATGACCGAGCGCCCTATGTGTCCCATTGTCATTGGCTCTTTAAAAGTGTCATTAATCAAATAGTGAACAACTATTAGTCATTTTTTCAACAACCAATGGTGAAAATCAATGTACATACATTGGTACTTGCACAATTATGGGGTCCTCTCGCCTAATTGAGCTTATATCAACTCAATTGACACACTTCTTTTGTAAGGACGTCTAGACAAGGATATTTAACAAATTGTAGACTTCACTCATGGCAATGGGTGGATGGACAAGTTAAATGATCCACTTTTGCCTTTGTTTGAAGTTGTTTTAATTTCTTGTGTAGTAAACATGTTTTTTTGAGGTGTTAATTTTTTTTAAGTTGTTTTTTGGTTTAACTCAAAGAAATTGAGGTTTAGTCCAATGACTTGGAGTTGCGACATTTTAACATAGGGTGAGTCTCCATATAACCTATGGATGGAGTATAGTGGACCACTTACTACCCTCATAAATAAATCGGGAGTTGAACCCATGACTTAGGCCACGTAAAGTGATGACCGAGACCAAGTGAGCCAACCATGGTGGCCTAATTTATTTTTAGTTGTTGTTTTCCTTAAGGCACATAGATTGTAGTTAACAAGTTTTTATTTAAGTGAAGGATGTGAGGCCATGTGAATCATTAGGTTTGTTATGTCACATAGATCTGGTCACGGGGCCTCTTTTTGTTGATAATGTGAGATGGATCAAAGTATGATGTAATTAACCTAATGTAGCCCCTTAGGATAATTATATTTGGAATGTTGTTGACGAAGTTCAAACATCACCCGAAGGAATACGACTACGCACGTATGGTTTTATTATAACAACGAGCGTCTGGATAGAGCCAAGTGAATATTCAAGAGGCAAAAGAATCATCCTCTTATCTTGTACGAAGGAGAGCATCTAAAAATAAGACAATCCTATGTATCACAACCCAAAGAGAAATTTTGACAAATACAATTTGTTGGTAACATATATGGTACTCGGTCTAAATGTGAAGCTTATGCAAACAAATTTTGCGTTCAACAAGGGGAGCCCTCAGGTTGTAAGGTATCTACAATTTAATGTACCCTTGGGGTTAGTTGAACCTATAATCAAAGTCAAGATATAAGTCTAAGTGTCATTGAATTTTTCAGGAGAGTGGATTTTTAGAATTACAAAGTGTGGATTAGAGGTAGGCTCTATAAATATTAACATGAATTCCCTTATTTATCTCTCTTCGAGAGCATCCATTGGGAAGCCATGTAAAGTTCACCTATAGATATCAATATCAATGAGCTAAAACAATGATGAGGCTCTTGCATACCAATACGAATTGACTACATGGTATGTTTGCTACATAGATGATTTGAAAACAAGGTATGGATACCTAAGATACCCACTATGTGAGTTACCCAATTTTCTATGTCTATGGATCATTCTCAACACACAAAAGAACAAGTGCTAAAGCAATGAGAAAGGTTGTGATAAATTCTATAAGGATGATGATGCAAGGGATCAGTGTCTTGGAAATAATATGTTTGGATAACATTGTCACAAACAATCTCTCCTTTTTGTTCTTGGTCCTTTTCTTGAAGATATGATACCCGAATCTCAAAGCTAGAAAAAATGGTAGGAGTGATCAATGCATGGTTAATGAGTGAAAAAGGTGGATATTTGTTTGAATATCTTGAAATTGAAGCTAAATATATTTCTTTTATAAGGTGGTGAGAGATGAATATCCCTTTTTTTTTCTAAATTCTATGGTTGAAGTCAACCTAAAACATGGCCTAATGAGAAGGACCATTAAATATTCATATGAAGTGATTAACTCAACCCTCTAACCTATGTAAGAAAGAATCATTTAGCTTCCCTTAAATTTAGAGATGTTAAAAGACATGATTTTTTTACCCAAATTAACTTGAACCCCTTTACTATAAAAAAGGATGCTAAGATATCAAGTTGTATCTAGAGACGTCTAACTGAGTGAGACATTAAAATAAGGTCATTTGTAAATTGGATAATTACAATAGACACTCATACAAGTAAAAAACCATATGTGACACAATTTATCTAAAAATATTTCCTCTAATGTATCAATGTAGAGTCCAAAAAGTGTAGAAGAGAGCGGGAAACCATGTTTAGAACATATGTATTTTGGACGTCCTTTGTTTCACAATTGTTTTTTTCCTATTTTTTCAACAATGGTCTCGCAAAGTGTCATCACAATCAAAACCACCAAGGGTGGAAGACCCAAAGTCTTAAGCATGTCAACCAGTAAGTCTCAAGGAATTATGTGAAATGCCTTGCAAAAGTCCACACAAAAAAGCAAAGACTCTTGTTTGTTTCATCTTCCTCAATGATAGAAGTCAAAGAAAAATATGTGATTAATGGTACAATGGTTCCTCTTGAAACCTACTTTTCATTTGGCCTTTAGTCTCTTTGTCTCTACCCACCTAAAGATGTGTCAAAGAACATATAAGTGTGTCCCTTTTTTTGCACTTTGTGTACCTCTAAACACATTGATTTTTGACATCACTTATATTATAGAGGTGATTGTCACAAAACTGTACATAATTTTAAAATGACACAAACTAATGAAATGTTGCATTTTGAGTGTAGAATGAATATGATTTAAAAAAGGTTGGATTTTTGTTTTGTTATTAATTTGGTTCAAAGGTTTTTTATTATTTTATAGAAGAGTGTTATTTTTTATACATCGAGTAAAGTATTCAAAACTTATTTATTTATCATGAAATTTTAGGTCTATGTTGTAAATGATTAACAAGTTCCTGTATATTTTTAAAAAATTTATTAATGTTTTTCAAATTATTTTTTAGTGAACATCTTATTCGATTTAGGGATGTATAGATGTTCATGGCGATATATCTCTATATTTTTCTCATTTTTTTTTTTCATGCATGCAACAGAAACATTGAAATGTAGTAATTTTTTTTCAAGTATTTGGGAAATGTTTTACTATTGGTCATAATGTCTCAAATGGGTAGTATTGAATTATTTAAAATACTATATTTTAACAATAATTGAAAAAATAGTAAAACTTATTTTCAAAACACAAAAATTATATTTTTGAACGTTTGTAAAAAAATGAATTTAAGTGTAAATTTCCACAATTTTATTCACCAATTAAACCTAAATACATGACATCCAAAGTGTCATATTTAGGCCAATAATTAGCCTCCAAATGGATTAAGGGAAGCACATAGGTGCCACCTAGGCTCTACATAAGAGGATTTTCCCAGAGGGGTTCAAATGAACCCCTTTAAATTGCATCCTACACCACCATGCATTTGATTTGCCACCAAACATGATTTTTATTTAACTAAATATTTTGTGTGTATAGTTTTATAATTTTACTTCATTATTTTTAATATGTGTTGGACCTTTGTCATTGTAATGAGTGTTGTCATTGATGTCAAGTGACATTGATGGAAAAAAGTATGGTGCAGATAGTGTGCAGGTGTCTCAAGGTCAACCATGTATGAAAAAGGTACTAACAAGTCTGTAAAAAGCTTCATGAAGTAGTTTAATAAATACTTTGTAAGAGAAATGTGAAGGTTGATTGGTAGTGTCAACTCTCAGATAATTTCCAAGTGATTGCATGATGATGGCATGTGAAGGATGTTCTAAGATAGCTCTAACAGGACTTAAACCATTTTTGAGAAAGCTGTGGACATGAGAAGGAAGCCGCTGAAGTCTATAAGAGGCTGTGAAAGTTTAGTAAAAACCAAGGGAAAAAGGGAAAATCCACAGGTGATAACGATGAAGCCACGGATGAGAAAGAAAAGCCGCAGAAGAAAAGGGTAACTAGAAAATCTGTAAGAAAATAAGAAAAGTGTAACGCCTGCTAAAAACAACCCACTTGAGACCCAAGAAACAATGTAGGATTAGTTAGGAAAAATTATGGAATATATTTTTTTGTTTAAAAGAGTCTACAACCAGGTTATAAGACAATAACTGTCACTAACAAGCTCCAGAACAATTCTAATTCATTTGAAAAAATAAAATTATTTTATTAACAATTATTAGAGGTCATAAGGTCCAAAATTTAGGATTAGAAGGTTCAATTAGGTTCAGAGGGTAATTCCTCACCATACCCACTCTCTAACAGGCTTAAAGATTCAAATTGATTTTCCTCACCCATAATGCATTCAAAATTCCTTAAATCATTCCCATTGGATAGGGAATTTCATCACCTTTCCATTGATATAAATAAGTCCTCCTAACTCCTCATATTTTTCGAGTTATGGGCTGGCAAGCCTTGGGGTGAAAATTTTCCCCAAGAGCAGGCCTGCGGGCCCAGGGGTGAAATTTTTCCCAAAGGGCAGGTTGGCGGGCCACGGGGAGACTTTTGGATCATTTATCATGCGGGGTGAAAAAATGAATTTGCGCCTGCATGCCCATAGGTCCGCAAGTCCACAGGCACACGTGGCGCTTCTCAAACCAGCGCGGGGAGAAATGGGGCGGCGGGAGATATTTTGAAAAATTTACCGCGCGAGGTGAAAATCCAACTTTGCACCCGTAAGTCCGCAAGTTGCAAGGGACACGTGGCATCACCTAAGCCAACACAGGGAAAGTGGGGAGAAAATTATCTTAATGCCCCGAAGGGCTAAGAGGATAACAAGGATTCGTGCCTCCATCGATACCTCGCGATGTCGCGTGGCAACTCCGGATTGGCTGCGGGATAGCGGGACAATGGGAAAAACATGGAAAATTTTCACAAATTTTTTTGAAGCACAAGGAGGAAAAAGGGACCCACTCCATCGCTGATGCCTCGTGATGCCATGTGACATCACTTGATTGGGCGCGGGCCGGTGGGGAAAATTTGGAAAATTTTCCTAAAATTTTCCGGGAGCGCTAAGTTAAAAGGAGATCCATCCCACTGTTGACACCTCATCATGCCACATGGAAGCCTTTGATTGGTTGTGTGCCGGTGGGGCAGCGAGGAAAATTTTCCCAAAATTTTCTTTTCCTAAGCTCTAAGGGAAAAATTCAGGCCGCGGGCCTGTCAAGGAAAATTTTCTTGTTTTTTTGACGCCAAGGACGAAAAAACTTCAAAGGGCCATAAATTTTGATAGAGAGATCATTTTTGGGAAAATGAGGACTTTCTTGAAATCTCTTGACGTCCTCTTTGCACAAAGATCATTAATTTTTGATATTGATAAAGTTTAATGGGTCAATTTTAAGAAAACGTCCTGCAGGCTTTTACAGTGCAAACTGGTAAATTCTAACTTGTGAGATTTATTCAATTTGAACTTCTTCCTCTCTCTACATTTCAAATAGACATGGATAATTGTTCTTAGATGGATTTAGGATAAGTTTGTGAGGTAGATCTGTTTGATTGAATTTCAATTCGAAAATTTACCATTTTGACAGCAAAACGACTGTAAAACGGTTGAGCCCGATTTGGCTAAGTTTTTGAAATATTTCCTTTAAGTATTTTTTTCTATTTGAATTCGTTTAGGGCCTATTGCTTCAATTTAATCATTTAATTTTTTATTTTATTGTTGTAGGTTCAAACTATGCATTTTTTTGTTTGGATAATTGCCAATTTGAAATTATAAAAAAATAGGGATGAAATTTTAATGGTTCTATTTGCCATTTTCAACTTCTAAGTATTAAAAGTCATTCCCATTTCTAATCTAACACATTAGTTGATTCAAATTAAACTATTCTAAACCAAAATGCAGTTCCGATTTCCAATTTTACACATTTCAAAAGACAAAGTTATGTATTTTCCTCACACACATTTCTTCCTTTCAAACAAAGATTTCAAATACATTTCAAAACAGATTTAAAACAATAGTAACGTCTTTATTAAAGGCAGAACAATATATATATATATATTCAATTGGAATGATTTCTTTTATAACTTCTTCATTTACAATGATCAAATACAACTTACAAAGATATAATATTTCTTTTCTTTCATTCAAAAACAGAGAACAGAGTGCATCACTTTCACATTTTGAATTAAAAATTTCATAACCAAATACAAGAATCTTTCCATCCCCAAAAGTATTACATTATCATCCACTTCAAGTGGGAACAAGGGTTCTACAAAAGGAACTCTCACAAGGGACTGTCACAACTATCTTCTTCTTTGCTCCAGAACAGTAACATGCCAATCATCATACTTCGATTTTGATCACAAAAAAGGTAGGGGAAAGGAAACGTTCTCCACCCAACCAAGACATCTAATGAAAAGAGAAGCTATCCTTCTTCATTTGCCCTCGAGCCCCAACCACAATGCAATAAGAAATGTGTTCAAATCATGGCAACAACAGGATTCCACATCACAATGCAATCTTTCAACATGCACATTTCAAATTAAAAACACAGTCCAAAACAAAGCAACAGTTTTACAACCACATAAAAGACATCACACAAAACTCAGGCTTCATCATGCAAGCCAAAGGAGCAAAAAACTATGGGGGAAACTGCTTATGCCTCCAAAGGGGGAAAATGGGTATCACCACCTGAGTACAACCCACCAAACCATGTCATGCCCTTATGCCTCCCCCAAGCACCCCTTATTCCTCACATTTTCTTATGTCTCCCCAACCTCTTATGGCACCCCATAATGAGTAAAGAAATTCAGGTTATTTCTTGGTAAGGTGGAACTCAATTCCCAACTCCCTCCACCCTTATACCTCCCTAAAACACACTTGTGCCTCCCAAAAAATGACCCCATAGTCTTCTCCTACACCATTCCTAGGCCATCTACCCAACAACCCACAATATATACCAAAACATTCACACAAGAACATTTACATATATACAAGAAGAGCATTTCAAGAGCCAAGCTCTTACCTCTCCATGATGGAGTTGTTCCAAGTTCCAAAACAACAAGCTTTATCCCAATGCAAGAAATCCAAAATAGCCAAGCACAAGCATGCAACAATCCTCCAAAACTTCTCCAAGCAAGAGCTCTCAAAATAGCAAGAAAATTCGCCCCCAAAATGAAGTCTCCAAAGTGAAGCAACCCAAAACAAGGCAAACAATTTAAATTTTATAGAAGAGGGAAGAGAAGAGGATGAGGTGGATCTGTGTAGGATGCCACATCACACATCCTCAACCCCAACCCCCACAAGTCAACTACATTCTCCAATGCATAATAAATAAGTGGGTGAAAAATATGACATATTTACTTACACACTCAAACAAGCCCATACCCCATAAGGAATGAAATTAAAACATGTAGGAAAAGTGCAATTAAAACCTACAATAAGTCTTCCCAAAATGCATAATAAAAGTCTAATTTCAACTCCCCAACCATAGGTATGGTTGGTAAATAAATTTAAGAGGTATGGGACAAGTTTAACTTGTCCCACAAGCCTCCAAAAACAGTCTCCAAGGACAAATTCGAATTTCCAAGAAGGTGGAGTGTTTCACACTCAAAGGTTAACTTACACATGAATTACAAGGTCACTTACACATTACTCACACATGCTTACAACACTTTAAAAGATGGCTAACAACTCTATTAATTACATTCTTATGACATATTTTAATTAATTAACTAAACAATATGATTACTCACAATATTAACACCACATAAAACACATGCAAAAATTAAACAAAAGGGACCAAATAAAAGAAAAACATAAAATACCTTGGTCACATTTAAAGGCGATCCCCCCCTTGGAAATCCCTAACAAAAACAACACACACAAACAAATACAGTTGCCATGGTGACCTTGTTGAATTCATCTAGAATTCCAATGTGGTTGGTCTCCAATCCCCCGATGATTGTTGTGATATTTTAACCTACAAAACACAAATACCTCCTTCGGCCTCGTGGCCATATTAGAACATCCAAAATAATATAAACATAATTAAAATTCTAAAATAATCTAGATATATGAATCACCACAACATCAAAACAATCTAACAATATCATTATAGTTTTATCAACAACTATATCATCATCTAATAATTTTCCATTTCTAGGGCTACTCACAATATCCAAATATCACAAGGCTGAACAACATCCATCATATAACCATGTCCAACAGTATAACATCATCAACATATAAAGTGTCTCTAATAATCATCATGCATCATATAAGAATCAAAGTCAACAATAATCTATGATCAAATATCTAACATAATACTAAATCAAAACTATAATAATGTCCATAATATAGTCAACAGTGTCATGATCAGTATCAAAAGGTGTCAGAGGGAAGTGGGCACTACAAAAAGTTGTGGAAGACTAGAAAAGCCCTGGGTAAAGGATTAAATCTGTGGAAGGATATAAAATTCATAGGTGAAGGAGGAAAACCGCGGAACACAAGATAAAACTGCGACACAAGGAAATAGTAATGTGTAGATAAGTGATGTGATGGATGAACCTTAGAACAAGTTCGATTTATCCAAAAAATGAAGGTAATGGATAAAGGTTTTGAAAAAGATCAAAATACATTATACTGCTAAATGTGTAATTTGTGCTTCATGAAAAACAACAGATCAGATCTAAAATATCTTGAGCTTCAGGTGTTAGAATTTAATGCTCTTTGTCTTTGGTGAAAAACTGATTACATTCTCTATATCAAGAAATCTAAAATCCTGATTTGTAGGCACAATTAAATATCAGAGAGGAAACGTGGATCATTATTTTTGATCAATTGAAAATCCTAGAGTGATGGGAAAATCTATTTTTTGAAATCGTCTCATAAATGGATCCCGAATTAACATGTTGAATATTTAATGCATTGAGAAAACAACAAAGTCAAGCTTTGAAAGCTGAATATAGATAGAATAACTCATTGTTCGTAATATTTATGATATAGTGGTGTGATAGGGTGTATGATACACCAAAGAAGCAATAGGGAGTGATTATTGAATATATAGCTATATATCCAGGCATAATGTGGGGTTTTCTCAAGTAAGAGGACATGCATTGAAGTTGAAGGAGTGACATAGGAAGAGAGACAAAAACAAATAGATCCAATAGATGAAGTGTTAATAATTATATATCAAATGAAAAAAGCATCAGTGTGGTTGATTCATTGAGCAAATAGTTTAACTCAGAAGTGCAAAGCAAGTGATAAAGCACATAAATCAGAGATCTAGATTGAGTTCAAAAGATAGAGACAAAGAAACAAAGAATGCTGAGTGTGAGATCCTAAAAGAGCAAGCACAAAAAGATAAATAAAAAGTGATCATAATATATTATCTAAGCATTCCCAATTCTAAGTGATCAATGTATTCGTAATATCATATTTCTAAGTGGTTGCTTAAATTATAGGGGTGGGTGCTCCTTGCAAGTTGGAGCTTGCTAAAATCTATTGTGACATTGTGTGGGTGCTCAGTTATCTTCAAGTGGGTACTTGGAGAATTTGAAGTGGGTGCTTCAAAAGTTGAGTGGTTTCTAAACCAAAACCAAGATATTGTATGCATTGGAATTGGTGTTCCTAATAAAGCCTTAGTTTTAAAGTGGGGTTTTCTCCCGGAAGGGTTTCCCACTGTAAATTCTATGTTCAATGTTTTTATTGTCTGACATATGTTTCTTTAAATTCTCATGATATATTGCTACACTTTACTAAAGAATTCCTAATTGGTATTGTTTGATTTTTTTTTAATTTACACTGATTCACCCCCCTCTCAGTGTTTGTTATCTCTAAAAATTGGTATCAGAGTGATTCCTTCTAGTAAAATCTTAATATCTTCAAGGATATCCTCTTTTCACAAGCATGGAAGAAAATCAAGCACAAGGCGGATTATCACTGTTTTAAATCACCTCTCTTCACTGTAAGAAATTATGCATTATGGAGAATAAGGATGAAGACTTATCTCATGTCACTTGGTTTTAATATATGGGAATGTGTTGAGAAAGGATACAATCCTCCAGCCACGCCAATCACTTCTGCGGAAGATAAGACAGAATATGAGTGTAACTAAAGAGCCATGAATGTCATCCTATGTGGGCCTGACTAAAATAGATTTTGTTAAGGTAATTCACTGTACAACCACAAAGGAAATTTAGACCAAGCTTCAAGGTAATTTATGAACGATATTACAAGGTCAAGTTAGGTAAATTACAGACCTACAAAGCTCATTTTTAGTATGTAAAGATGAAATATGATGATAAATATAACATCTTACATGCAAAGAGTAGATGAAATAATCAATATGATCATAGGCCCTAGGTGAGAAGATAGAAGAATCTATTATAGTCACAAAGATTCTAAGATCTTTGACTGCCAAATATGATGCAAAGGTTTCAACTGTGGAAGAAACTAAAGACATTAAGACTCTAACAATGGATGAATTACATAACATCCTTTCAGTATACGAAATGAGGACTATTGGATCCAAGTCTACCAAGAAAGAAGTAGCATTCAAGGCCAAGACAAAGACTCAATCCAAACAAGAAAAAGAAGAATCAAATTCGGAGGATGAAGAAGATGATGTAAAGAATGAAGAAATGTTTGTGAGAAGACTAAGAAGAGGCTCAGGTAAGTATAAAGGTAAACTTCCATTCAAATGTTTTGAGTGTGGACAAGTAGGCCATTTTGTAGCTAAATTCCCAAACAAGAATAAGGAAGCTCAGTTTGACCATGATGAATAAAGCCATAAACACAACAACAAAAGATGAACTTCAAGAAGAAATATGACAAGAAGAAATTCTGTAAGGAAAAAAAAAATTCTACTCAAGAGAAGAGTCAAGTGAATCTGGTTCAAACAAACTAGGAAAATTTGAAAATGAGGATGATGAAACTCAATATGAATGTTTGTTTATGGCCATGGATGTCTCTATTGAGTGTAGTTCAAAAGGACAAAATGTAGTTAATTATGAAGAATCTAATGAAGACGAAGCAAATGTAAATTTGAAAGCCGAACTTGTTTGTGCTCTTGAAGGATTGAAACTGTGCAAGAGAAAGAATCAAAAGCTAAGATGCACTTTAAAATATTATAAAGAAAAAATTTGCATCTTTGAGAAATGACAAAGTTTAAAGGACGAGGAAGAAACCAATGAGCTCAAAGAACTTGAAAATCATCTGGGAAATATTTCCAAATCTTACAAATCAAAGGAGGATGAATGCATAAATCTTAACTTAGGATTGGAGCAAGTGAAGAATGAGCTGGAATAAATGAGCAATAAGCTGAAAATGCATGAGAAGCTAGAAAAGAGCTCAAATGTTATAACTGATATACTAAGCAGTCAACAGGATATAAATGAAAAATCAGGGATAGGCTTTAACGAAGAAAGAAAAAGAAATGGATCCTTCAAAGAAGGGAGGAAACAAGACTGCATTAATACCAAACATATTTCTTGTTGTAAATAAAGAAGTCATCAAAGACACCAAGAGGAAGACTAATGCTCGTAGAATCACCTATGCTATGAGGTACACACATTCTTTCTACAGTTATTGCTTTTTATGTAACCAGCTTGGACATAAAGCTACTAAATGTAGAAGATATGCTAGAGGCTATGGAAGAAACTATAGCTCATCATACACTAGAATGAACTATAATGTTGCTCACTAAAAATATTACAAGAAAGGTCATGTAGATTCAAAAAGTTAACAAGAACCTTCAAAATAGAAGATATGGGTGTAGGTGGTAAAGGAAGAATCCAACAAAAGAAAAAAGTCTTTCTCAATAGTACAAACAACGTTTTATGTGCAAGATGAAGACAAAATCTGGTATTTAGATAGTGGCTGCTCCAGTCATATGACATGTGACAAAATAAAATTCATCTCATTATCAAATAATGCATCAGGAGTTGTTAGATTCTGTGATAATAATTCAACAAACATAGTTGGAAAAGGAACTTTAAGTCTAGACAATGGAAAAATAATTACTGAGAATGTTTTATATGTTTAAGGACTAAAGCAAAATTTGTTAAGTCTGAGTCAAATGTGTAAGAAAGGCTATAATATGATATTCCATGACAAAGGATATGATATTATAAATGGAAAAATAGGAAAGAAAGTTGCAAAATCTAAATAGACCAAGAACAATATGTATGTTCTCAATGAAATAAATAAATAAAAATGCCTCACAAGTAAAGTTGATTACTATTGGTTGTGGCACATGAGACTGGGACATATGAGTTTTAAAAATATTTTTAAACTAGGTACTAAGGGTGGAGTGAGACACATGCCAAAGATTGTGAAACCAACAGACACTATTGGTGCAGAATCACATCATCCCTAATTGTTTGCAATTCGAAATATTGAGATAGTAAGTGTGATTGCACAACATGGAGCTTTTCCCAAAGTGTGGAAATTTGCAATCGGGAAATCTCTCTAGAGAAAGGTCGACTTCCTATTCCTAAATCTATCACCACTCACCAGTTTGCAAAGAACTAATCTAAATCCTACCCTAAATTTCCAAGGAGACATGGATAAGAGGAATTGCAAGAGAAGTAAAACTAATCTACTGGAGGTGATGCACCAATAAGGGATGCTGAATAATCTACCTTTTCATAAATGTAAAAAAAGTAATTTTTAAAGAGGGAAATTCAATGCCATAGATCAAAAAACATATTACAAATCCATTTCACCATAAACACAATCCATTGAAGCTTATAATAGCAATAAAATCATACACAAATAGCCAAAATTGTAATGAGATATCAAGAAGGGAACAATGGAACACAAAAGAGGGCTAACTTATCTAAAGATTTGTATTATTGCTCCAAAGAGTGATATAGTGCATTATAGAGGGCCACAAGGGGCATTCAAATTACATTACAATTCAATGGGAGGTTTGAACTCCACAGGTTTTCTCCTAGATAAGAAAAGAAGGGAGGGGCAAAGGTCAAAAATCCAACCTTTTTGAAATGTGGCCCTCATTACATTTTATAGTAGACAGATTGCAAAGGAGGAGAGAGAGAAGAGGAGAGAGAGAAGAGATTTCCTGAATTTTCCCCAAAATCCCTTTAATTTTTTTAATCCTACAATGAGTGCTTTTTGATCTCCAAAATATCTCCTTTCATTAATGGCGTGCCTTATGCTTGAAGGAAACTGTTGTGATTGCTCTTGGTTGTAGCTCCTAGCCCCTATAGCTTCATCATGACCCTGCTTTCCACCAACCCAATTAATGGACCTCACCTACCACTGCAATGCTTGCAATTTTTAGATATCTAGAACCCCCAAATTCTGAAATCGATATTTCCATGCTCTAGATCCCGAAATTACCTTTCTGATGACTTGTTGTTTACAAAAATGGTGGAGTAGGGAACAAAAGATATCATCATTTTAGTCTTGGATGTTTGACTAGATTTTTGTCTTCATTTATCCTTTTGAGAACTAGATTTAGTCACCTGCATTTAATATATTCTTTGAAAATCCTTTCCAAAAATTATAAGTTTATCAATTTTGGTTGAAAACTGGGGAAGATATCATAGTTTGAAATTTTGGGCCTATTTGGGTTCTCGTGTGCTCCACTGAGCTATCCCACCAACTATCGAGCTACCTACATGCGCCTCTGAGTTGTTTAGTCTCCCTAATGTAGTGGATCCTTCATCACTTTTAGCCAACTCAACTCCCTTCACCATGTGCCAACTTGGAACATTAATCCCCACCTACCGCTTTCCACGTTCAATGCGACTCAGCTTCTGATGCACGACTTGGCGTCTTTAAAAAAATCACCTGTGGGATTTTCATTGGTTTCAGGGATTTAGGCCCATTTAATTTAGAGATTTCACCACACCCATTTTGGGCCTCTCACCGTGCCAACCCCAAAAGCTATCTCCAATGTTGCCATTGCCTAAAAAATTGAACTCTTCAACCCCCGAAAAGGACTCCAATTTGACACGTCACCCATTTTGGACCTTTGGTGGTTCCAAATTCAGACATTGTTTGATCCCAATTTTTTGGAGTCTTTGCTCATTGCTTGGCAAAACCACGTACCCCAAAATTACAAAGTTGACTTGCCCATGTACTGGGTTAACGCCCAAAATTTAGGCTTCGAGTTTATTGGATTTCAGACATTTCTTCTCCCTTGCTTTGGAAATGACCTCGCTAAGTTCACAAAATGTAAAACCCATGAAGTCTGCCTAGCTCAAAACTTGAATCTCCTACAAGTAGAACTGATCTTCCCTTATTTACTCTAGCTCTTGAGATATTTTTCTTCACCATTACGACAGTCAATGCTCTGGCTTCATAGCTCGATCTCCAGCGAGTTGAACTTGCCCTATCCGACTTTGTTCAACTCGCTGCTTTGTCCATGGTTGACTTACTTCGACATGTTCTCTCCAGGCTGAGAGCCAACTCCACTTAACTCATTTGATTCTTGGACTTCACCTTTTCCTTTGAGCTCACGAATCGAGCTATTCCCCCTTGCTCCGATTTATACCCCGCCGAGGCCAGTTATCTGTATTGTTTCGATAAGCCCACCTTGCCACCATGGATCCATCCTGATTGTCAAGCCATTCTTTTACATAGAGCCAACTCAGCCTGTCCCTCTTTTCATAAACTCAGCTTGCCAAGTAGCTCACTGAGCTACTTGATGAGTACTCTTCTCAACTCGCCACCTTCAAACAGTCTCCCAACTCACTGAGTAGCTCGGTGAGCTCATTTTAGATTAGTGGGTCTATATGAGGTCCAATGAAGATTTTTGATCCCCTAAAGCCCTTTTTTTTGGATTTTTGTAAATTTTCTTGTGCCTGGGGGCCTGATAGGGGCTGAGTATGGAGAAATTTTAGGATCGACATATTTCTACCCATTTTTATCGTTCTAGCCCAATGTGAGCTCGTGTTGGCCCATTTTTCCCAAGGGGAATAATTGTCAACAAACACTCTTTGCAAAGCTTGCTTGCTCAGTAAACAAACAAGGAGATCCTTCAAGTCCAAAGAGTATTCTACCACTATACCTCTGGAACTGATACATATAGATATTTTTGGGCCTACAAGAATTGAAATTTTTCAAGGAGATGTGTATTTCATGCTGCTAATAGATGATTACACCTGGATGACATCGGTAGCTTGCTTGAAGCACAAATCAAAAGATTTGGATAGATTTAAATCCTTCAAGGAACTAGTGGAGAATGAAAAGAACACCAAAATCAAATGCTTAAGATCAAAAAGAGGTGGAGAATTTTGGTCAAATGAGTTTGATGAGTTTTGTGAAGAACATGGAATTTGAAGATAGTTCTAAGTCGTCAGAATAACCCAAAAAAATGGGGTTGATGAAAGAAAGAATAGGACTATACAAGAAATGGAGAAAACTATGTTGAATGACCCTAAACTTCATGATATATATTGGAGTGAAGTAGTCTACACAACGGTATACATTCTAAAAATAACACAATTGAGAATAAAAGGTGATAAAACACCCTATGAACTTTGGAAAAACAAGCCAGCTAATGTAAAACACATAAATATTTGGAAGTAAATGTTACGTAAAAAGAGATGAAGATAGCTTGGGAAAATTTGAATCAAGGTATGATGAAGGCATATTTATTGGTTACTCAACAGTTAGTGCGGCCTATAGATACTACAATAAAAGGTTGTAAAAAATTATTGAGATCACAAATGTAAAAGTTGAGGAGTCTCATACTACCAAATCTAGCACTCAACATGATGACAATCATAAATATCAAGAAGATGATGAAGACATGGAAAGTACACATGAAGAAGTGAAAGAAAGACAAGACACCAAGACACGCTTAAGATGGGTTAAGAAGGACCATCCAAGAAACAAGATCATTAGAAACAAAGAAGGTGGTATTCTCACAAGAATAAGAATAAGAGATCAACAAAATCATGGAGAAATAACACTCCTATCCATGATAAAACCCAAAATGTTACAAAAGTGAGCAAGGATCAACATTAGGTAGATGCAATGAATGAAAAACTTGATAAGCTTGAAAAGAACGAGGGCTTGGGAGCTTGTACCAAGACCAAAAGACAAAAATGTTTATAGGAACAAAATGGGTATGATGAAATAAATTGAATGAAAAAGGAGAAGTGAAAAGGAACAAAAAAATACTGGTGTGCAACGGCTATGCACAAATGGAAGGAATTGACTTTGATGAAATGTTTGCACCGGTGACAAGGATGGAAGAAATCAAACTATTTCTAACATACGCAACCTACAATAAAATATGAGTTTTCCAGATGGATGTTAAATCAGCTTTCGTCAATGGATATCTGAATGAAGAATTATATATTGAACAACTTGATGGATTTTCTCTAATTAATGAAAAATATTATATGTGTAGGTTGAAAAAGGATTTTTATGGACTCAAACAAGATCTTAGAGCTTGGTATAGTAGGATGGATTCATATATCATTGAGCAAGGATTCAGAAAAGGTGTTGCTGACAGTAATCTCTACATCAAGGAAGAAGGTAATCATCTACTCATTATCATTGTGTATGTGGATGATATCATATTTGGAGGAGATCATGATAAAATGACTTATTAATTTGCTGATATGATGAAAGAAGAGTTTGAAATGTCCATTCTTGGGGATCTCTCATTATTTACGTGATTACAAATCAGTCAATTAGACCAAGGTATCTTCATATTGCAATCCAAATATATCAAATAAATGCTTAAAAGGTTTAGGATGGAAGAATGTAGGCCTATAGGAACACCAATGGAAGTGGGATGCAAGCTGAGAAAAGATGACAACTCACCAAAAGTTGACAAGGCTTTGTATAGATCCATACTAGGTAGTCTAATCTACTCCACTACATCAAGCCCTGATATCATGCAGGTTGTGAGCCTTGTTAGAATATTTTAAGAAGATCCAAGGGAAAATAAACTTCAAGTAAGTCAAAATAATTATGAGATATCCCATGGGAACACTTGAATATGGACTCAGGTACCCCAAAAGTAATGAATTTAACATAAAAGCATATGCAGAGGCTGATTGGGCAGGAAGTGTTTGTGATAGGAAGAGTACAAGTTACAGAGCATTCTTTATTGGAAATGTTTTGGTATCCTAGTTAAGCAAGAAGCAATCAACAATGGCACTCTTAAGATGTGTAGTGGAATATATAGTTGCCGCAATGTGTTGTACTCAAGTTCTTTGGGTGAAGAAAACATTGGAGGATTACAAGGTGAAATATGATAGCCAAATTCCTTTCCTCTGTGATAGTAGTAGTGCAATAAGTGTCTCTAAGAACCTCATGTTTCAATAAAAAACCAAACACATTCCAATCAGATATCATTTCTTGAGGGAAGAAGTGAATGACAAGAAAATCATCCTAGAGTATGTGAGCACAAAAGAATAAATTGCACATATCATGATAAAACCACTACCAAAAGCAATGTTTGAACAGATGAATAATGAATTAGGGGTCATTCATGATCCCACCAACAACTAGAAAATGTGGAGACAAGAGAGAAAAAGGTTTGCCAAATGTTTTACAACTAAGTGAGAAGCATAAGCCTAGGGGGAGCTTCCTAAGGTAAGAACATGTGTCTATCTAGTTAATCTGTAACTTCATCATGATACTATAAAGATTGCCCTTTGTCATAGATTTCAAAGGGGGAGAGAGTGAAATCAAAAACCAGCATGTAAATGAGAGAGTAAAATAAAAAAAGAAAGTGTGAGAGGATAAATATTTTTACCATCAAGGGTTTAATGTTTGTGAGAAAGTTTCCATCAATGAAAAAGGGGGAGTTTATTGGACCTTTTGTCATTGTAATGAGTCTTGTCATTGATATCAAGTGACATTAATGGAAAAAATTATGGTGCATGTAGTGTGCAAGTGTCTTAAGGGTAGGGCGCAGGATTCTCAAGGTCAACCATGTATGAAAAGGTACTAACAAGTCTGTAAGAAGCGTCAGGATGAAGTTCAAGAAAGTTTTTTTAAGATAAATGTGAAGGTTGATCGGTAGTGTCAGTTCTTAGATAAATCCCAAGTGATTTCATGATGATGGAATTTGAAGGATGTTCCAAGATATCTCTAAGGAGACTTAATTGGTTTTTGAGAAATCCATGGACATGAGAAGGAAACTGCTGAAGTCTAGAAGAGGCCGTAGAAGTTTAGTAAAAACCGTGGGAAAAAGGGAAAAGCCGGTAGGTGAAAAATACGAAGCTGTGGATGAGAAAGAAAATACGATGAAGAAAAGGGAAACTAGAAAACCACAAGAAAAGAAGAAAAGCTGCAGATGACTAGAAAAGCCATAGGTAAAGGACTAAAGTTGCGGATGGCTAGAAAGAGTCATGGGTGGAGGAGGAAATCCGTGGAATACATGATAAAGATAAAACACAAGGAAATAGTGAAGTGTGGATAAGTGATGCGATGGATGAACCTTAGAATGAGTTCAATTTATCTGAAAAATGAAGGTAATGGATAAAGGTTTTGAAAAATATCTAGAGATAGTATACTGCGGAATGTGTAACTTGTGCTTCATGAAAAACATCAGACCTGATCTGAAATATATCGAGCTTCAGGTGTCAGAATTTAATGCTCTTTTTTTTTTGTGAAAAATGATTACATTCTTTGTATCACAAAATCTAAAATCCTTGTTTGTAGGAACAATTAAATAGCAGAGAGGAAATGTGGATCGTTCTTTTTGATCAATTGAAAATCCTAGAATGATGGGAAAATCTATTTTTGGAAATCATCTCATAAATGGCTCCTGAATTAACGTGTTGAATATTTAATGCATTGAGAAAACAACAAATTCAAGATTTGAAACTGAATATAGATAGAATAAGTCATTGTTGGTAATATTTATGATATAGTGGTGCGATAGGGTGTATGATAGTCCAATAAAGCAATGGGGAGTGATTATTGAATATATAGTTATGTTCCAGGCATAATGTGGGGTTTTCTCAATTAAGAGGAGATGCACTCGAGTTGAAGGAGCGACAAAGGAAGAGAGAGAGACAAAAAGAGAGCCAACAGATGAACTGTTAAAGATTTTATATTGAATGAAAGGAGCATCAGTGTGGTTGATCCATTCAGCAAAGAGTGTGACTCATAAGTGTAAAGAAAGTGACAAAGCACAAAAATAAAAAGACCTAGATCGAGTTTGAAAGATAGAGACAAAGAAACATAGAATTCTGAGTGTGAGAGCCTGAAAGAGAAAGTACAAAAAGACAAATAAAAGTGATCATAATCTATTATGTAAGAAATCCTAATTTTATGTGATCAATGAATTTGTAATATCATATTTCTAAGTGGGTGCTCCTTGCAAGTTGGAACTTGCTAAAATATGATGAGTGGGTGCTAAGTTATTTTTGAGTGGGTGCTTGAAGAATCTGAAGTGGGTGCTTCACAGACTGAGTGGGTTCTAAATTGAAACCAAGATATTGTATGCTTTGGAATTGGTGTTCCTAATAAATCCTTGGTTTCAAAGTGGGTTTTTCTCCTGAAAGGGTTTCCCACTATAAATTATGTGTTCAATGTTATTATTGTTTGGCATATGTTTGTTTAAATGCTCATGATATATTGCTGCACTTTACTGAAGAATTCCTAATTGGTATTTTTTGAAAAAGTTTTAATTTGCACTGATTCACCCCACCCCCCCCTCTTAGTGCTTGTGATCTCTAACAATATGTGTTTTATCATTAGGGAATTTTTGTATAATTTTAAGTTTTAACATTTATTTTTTATATATTGTAAGGAAATATATAATAGTATTTTAAATTTAACTATAAATAGTAAATTTTAATATTAAATGAATATTATTAAATAAATTTTAAAGAAATGTACAATTATAAAAATGAATATATCAAAAATTAAAACAAGATATATAATTATTTAATAAATATAGGCAATAAAAAATTGTTTTAAAAATAGAAATACATAAAGTTAAATTGAGGTTTACTAAGAATTTTTATATAAGCGCATGTGTATATTGTAGTGTTCATTATTTTTAGTTGTAGAAATGTGTTAGAAAATGACTTTTATACAAGAGAAAATTGGTGAAGTGGAAGAATCATGACAAATGAGAATAATAAGTGAATTTATATCTAGGAAAAAAGACAAGAGTTGAGTGGTAAAAGAACAAGTAATATGTCAAAGAAAAAGGAGGCATCGAAGGAATCACAAGAGGTTATTGAATAATATAACATTGATATGTACTCATTCGCATTTTGATACATAAATTTTAAAGTAATTTTGAAGCTCTTTAACTCTTAATTTAGTTTTTGATAGACTTTAAATCTTCTAAATCCTAATTTAGTTTTCAAATAACAAAATATAAGATGAACGATATGTCAATATATGTGTGTACCCTTACAAAAACTAGAGAATTTAGGGAAATCAACCGTAGAATAAAATTAAACTTTCAAATTTTGTGTGAAAATTTGAAAATTAAGGTTTGTAGAGTAATTAAGGGTTTATTACAAAAATTGTAGAAAATCTAGATAACTTAGGTCAACTTAGGGTTTAACCAAAACATCAAAAATTAAGGAAATTATAGGGTTTATAGAAAATTAAGATTCAATTATAAGGTTTAAATAAAATTAGGGTTCAATGGATATAAAGGAAATTTTAGGGTTTATAGAAAATTACAATTTATAGAAATATTTTGATTACATAGTTCGCTTAAAAAAACAAGGGTTCATTATGGTTGAATTTATTTTCAATAGATAATTTTTCTTGCCTTGCAATCTTCTATATTCAATAAGATTTAATTTTATAATTTACGTAAAGGCAAAATATAATGATATTAATATCTACTAAGACAAAAATTGACATATGGATTTAGAAAAATGTAATATAAAGCAACCAATAATAAGTTTAAGTACAACAATAGTGCCAAAATCAAAAGAGAGACCATTAATAAGGACATGTATATTGAATAAATATGCTCAAATAAATCACATCCCTCAATGTATCATATATTTGATCATATCTACAAGTCAATTTCATACTCAAATTTGAAGAAGAAACTAGGTGAATGAAAGAAACATTCTTAATCCATCATGAAATGTAGCAAAAGGATCACCCCCCATAAAAATAGATAATCTAAATAGTAAATGTGTTTCTTAAGACATCACTAAGAACACGATTAATTTAGTGTATAATATATTCAAGTTCAATATATTTTACTAGGAAATGAATCTTCCATTCACTTTATATAATTCTTTATATAATTCAATTAAGTATTTTACAACTACTACTAGTGTTGTGCTAAGGAAACGGTGTAAGAGAAACTTTTGATGGGACTAGAAAAAAATGAAAATTAATTATAGGAAGAGTGAGGAAGGCATATGGTTGGCTAGGATGACTTGAAATTTATTGTATCCTTTTAGGTACATATGCGCAATATTGTGAGCACTCATATATGTGGATTATCTACCTTATGCGGTAGTTTGTAAAATCTCTTTATTTTGATGATAATATGCACTTCCATGTACACTGTCAATATTATCATTCAAGGATGAAGTACATTATTTTTTGGGAAAAATAAACATGATACTCGTCACTTACAATAAAAGTTATAATTGAAGAAACACTTTGTACGTTTTATAGTCTATCACCTTTTTGAAGCTTGATACATATTTTACTATAAGAATTTCAATAACTAAATGGTTCTTGATCAATCCTAATAATATTCCTAATTGCAACTATGCATGTAGATAATTTAGTTACCATAATATGACCTTAGACATGAAACATGCATACTATATAAACACACTAGTTTTTTTTAATTTAAATAAGTAGGCTAGAGCTTATTAAGAGGCCATTGAAGCACAATAAGAGCTAGTAAATTTTGAATCTAGTATAATAAACCTTAGAAAAAATTAAAAAATTAGATGTAGAAAATTATGAATGATATCTAACCCTAAGAGGTGTACAACATGGCCTCATAAAAAAAGATTTTTTTTTCAAAAAATAATCTTAATTAACTAGTTCTAACATAATGAACCTTAAAAAAGGTATAATTTCATACATAGAAACAAATTAACAATATATAATTCTATGAGGAATGTAAAATGGTATAATAAACTTGTGCACAAATACAATATCAATCTTAATTAGTTTTTTTGAGAACTAGAATAGATAAGTGTTCATGCAAGATTTAGTGGTCTATTTTACTTTTATTTTGATATCTTATAAGTGCACACTGATAAATGCCATGAATCTTACTAAAAAAATTAACAAAAAATAAGAATTATATAAAATTTAAGATTTTTAATGCACTTTGGTAGGTACCACAGGTTAAACTTTCTCAAGATTTTCAAGAGGGTCATACTATAAGAGATTCCCCGCTCCCCACCCCCCATTTAATACAACTCGCATGAACCCAAGTTTTTATATATTTTGATCATGTTTATAATAATACCTTATTTGGGATTCTAGGAGCATAGTCTATACTTGTATATACATTTCCAAGTTGTTATTTGAAAGAAGATTAAGGGTTTATAAGCTTCATAAAATTCCCTTGATTATTTCCCCCTTAGCTATGACATCACAATAAACCATGGTGAATTGGAAAATACTCAAGACATATTTCAAAAACTTACATACTAATTAATATGTGCCTCACCCTTTTATTAGAAATATGGAAATATTTCACGGATATTTGTTAAGATTTTTGAATTTTTGTTACAACTTTTAGTCTCATGGAAATAGATTTTGAAGGAATGGAAGAACCCCCTTTGATTAAGCTAAAATGTAAATTATATGCCTAATCTAAATGCAAGATTGCAATAAATAAATGAATAATGAAGTATTGAAATAGATCTAAGAAATTAAGTAATAACTAATGAAACCCTAATTGTAAAGAGAGGGTAGAATTCCTTAGCTGGTTCGCAAAGTTTTGGAGAATGCATAGAGTTGGAAAACTAGAAAATGCAAAGCACAGACCATCGCATCGGAGCATAGAGAAATGTAGAATTGGAGGAACAAGATGGACTGGGGTGCCTGTGATGAGGTTCGTTGTAGTCCTCATCATTTAATCATAAAGAATGTCAAAACTAGGCAACATCCAAGGCTATCTGCAAAAGGGGTTAAAGGAAACCAAGATCTTACAATTATTTTCTCTAGAATTGAAAATGCATGAAATAAAATTCAATAACTGAAATGAAACTTAATCTAACAACTAAAATAAATAACTGAGAGTAAATCTAATATAACAAACTGAAATGAATAATTGAAAACAAACAAATGACAACAAACAAATAAAAGTGAAGCTTCACAAAAAAAAGAAAAAGAAAATACACAGTGTAGATTTAAAAAAAAAAAAAGAAAAAAATTAAAGATCTATTCTAAAAATAATAATAAATCATCCTCCTCCTTGGGTAAGAGTGGGCCCTTGCTCTTCCCTTCGATTTGGGTTAACACAACTAAAAAGAAGCTGCTGCCAAAATACTGAAACTATGGATTTTATTAATCATAAATGATGTTACAAAAATCATCCATTTCATACCACTGTTACATTGAGTTCCTTAGGGAGATATTTATAACTCATCTCTTGGCTAATACTACAATATTATAGAACTACCCACCTATAATCTTGGGAAAGACTTGGCTACATCTTCCACTTTATAATGAGATAAATGTGGAAGGAATTTTATTCAATCATCACAACTTTAGCTTTAACTACTTCTTCTTCCTCTTGACAAGGAGAAAAATATGGAAGAGATCTAATCAAACACTAAAAATCTAGATTGTACTACTTATTCTTCCACTTGACAAGGAGAAAAATATGGAAGAGATCTAATCAAACACTACAACTCTAGATTGAACTACCCCTTCCTCTTGCACTTGACTACTTCTTCCATATGACTAGGAGATAAATGTGGAAGAGAATTAATCAAATATTACAATTTTAGATCAAACCATATCTTCAACGTGCACTTAACTATTTATTTTTGTTTGCTAAGTTTACTCTTGCATGATTGAATCTTTTAGCATGAAGATTGTCCCACCATATTCCCATCCCTAATTTTCTGATCATTACTATGAATTCATTTGGAATAATATCTTCAAACATTTTATGGGTTTGGTGCGCCTTGATCTAATCTTCCCAAAACATCTTGAATTTATCATTTTTGTTGAGAAATGTGGGAGATATTGAAATTTTACTGAACCTGTCTTTTTTTTTTTATCTTATTTACTTTTTTTCATCCTTATTCTGCTGAAACTTCAAATGAATATTTGTCCTCAATTATTGCTGCTATATAAAAATGGAGAGAGGTTTTTCTTCATAACAATAATATAAACAAAAACCTCTCTTAGATTCTCATTTGGATATATTCAACTTTGGTTATAGTGAATCTGATGTTGTATGTATGAGTCATACACTTGAAAACCCGCTACTTCAAATGATGATATATTCAAAATAAATATTTATGTGTAAAAATAGAGAGAGGTGTTTTCTCCTAATAATAAAAGGAACAAAAAACTCTCTTAGATTCCTATTCGAAGTTCTGAAATTTTATTTAGAGTGATTCTTCTGTTGGTTCTGCTAGTACTTCGCTTGAAAACCTTCTTCTTCAAATGTTGATATCTTCAAAAATATTATTGTTGTATAAAAATGGAGAGAGGTGTTTCCTCCTAGAAATAATAGAAATAAAAGCCTCTATCAGATTCTCATTTAGAGTTGTACAATATTAGTTATAGCAATTTTTGTGCTCATTCTGTGAGTCTTGCACCAACACACAAATTAGAGTCATGCACCGGCACACCAATTAGATTCCTATGCCGACATGAAAATTATAGTCCTACATCGGTGCATGAATTAATTCTTGTGCCCAAGTCCTATGATAGTGCACTAATTGACTCATGCGCTCTTTACTTTATGAATGTTGCAATCTTTGTGAGTCATGTGCTCTTTGTTATGTGAGTATTACACTTGTTGTAATACATTCAAAAGATCAAATGACCTTCTCATACACAATACTACATTCAAACTTACAAGAAATACTAGGAAATGAAAACATTCAGATTGGAATGGAAATTTCAAAGATAGATCAAATATATTCTACATTTAATCTTAAATAAGCTATATAGTTCTTAAGACTACATCTAAATCCACTTTATAAGAGAAATATTAATGTCATTTGGTGTAATGGACGAGACTTAATATTGTCTCATAAACTTGGAGAGGGATAGGGGAGCCCGTGGGTGCCCTAGATCTCTTTTTGGGCATCTGCGTTTGTGCAAATACTCAGAAAACCTCCTCTGAGGTTTCGTAAGGTGTTCATATTTGATCACTTTGAGATCACACCAAGATTTCCAAGATCACTATAAACTTGCGATAAATAATAGACCTATAAAACCCTCAAATTGACATCAAATCCTAAAAAAATAAAGACGCAAAATGAGGGGTCAGATTTTCCTCAATTGCCACAATGGTGGACTTACAAATGAGTAGTACGCTACATCTCAGACCCAATGTAGTTCTCTCTGTGTGTGTGTGTGTGTGTGTGTGTGTGTGTACGAAATTGTTCCCTAGGTTGCTCTTGTGTGTGTCGCATTTGTATAACGAGTAATTAGCTAGATGTAGAATGTAGTAAATGTGTGCATGGAATAGAATGAACTTCCCTCCTATGAAGTGTGATGCAGAAAACCAACCCTTTCATCCCTTGTGATGGAGCTAAATGGATGTAATGAAGCTCTTAGATGCCTTGATGCATGCAACCTTAGGTGGTGATAGATAGTGCTTAGTGCTTGGTCCCTTATTACAATCACATAAATTTATATTTATATGATTTCGTTTCTTGAATTTCATAATTAACCCAAAAAGAAAAACTATAAAAAAGATAAGATGCTTAAACGGCTATAAAGGACCCAAAAAGTGAGAGTAAAGTATAAGGGGACATGAGCGCCCAGAGGGAATGAGGGCACCTAGTGCTGGCATCCTGACTGGGCGCTAGTGTTTAGGATGACAAATGCCAAAGAATAAAAAAGTCGATTAAGCAAGTAAGGATGCGAGACTAAAAGTAGAAATAGAAAGAAAAGAAAGGTGGCCAAAGACATGGGTTAACTAATACTTTTCTTACTTAGGAATCATATGAATTACCCAAAGTTATGAAACTGGTTTCTAAGAAAAATGTGAAACACTTGGTGAAGAATGATTTCAATAATTTAAAAGGATTTTCCCAATAGGAATTTATGTTTAGAAATAGAAACGGTTAAATCTTTTGATATAATTTAGAGTGAATATATTAATTTTACTACACTTTCTTTAGCTCATTTGTTAGTTTCATTCAAGAATCATACTGATATTGATGACTTATTAGGGTATATGCATAAAGCTGGGTTACAAAAAGGGGGTCTCAAGTGGACTTGATTTCCTAAAAATTGAGAAACTAGTACTTTCATTGATGATTTGAGGTATTTATGCTCAAAATTTGAACAAGGTATAGAATATGAATTGTTGCATTTTGAGCCTATTTTTCAAATCACTATTTTATTTACAAATGGTGAATTATAGGTGGTATAAATTGTTAAAATTGAAAGAATTACTCCTACTTTTTAGATAAAGCATAGACAATAGCTGATCGTTTGCCCCTCACATTTCTAGCATTGTTTAATATTTTTAAAATCCTAATGAGTAAATTTAGATAAGTTTATCTAATATGTTACGAATATTTTTTTAATTTTTTTTATCATTCATTATTTTAATGAATTTTATTAGTAAATAGGTCCTGAATTGAACTAAAAAACAAATACTTGAGTGTTCTTCCCTCTTAAATACTTCAAAATGAATCAAAATTGTGAATTTTAAAATAAATGTGCATGGAATTAGATCTATTATGTGATGGTATAAGTTTTCTCAAATTTGGACGCATACACGAAAAGTTACATACATAAAGTCAGACCTATATTTTCTTTCAATATAATGGCATGGGAAGATATATTTACAAATATTTAACATTACTATCCATATAGTTATTAAAAATAAAAAAACTTGTATCATTAAAAAGAGAAAAATTTGATCTTTGTCGTAGTCATGATTTGATGAAAATTGTATATGAAATGCATAGCGTATTCCATGCTCAAAGTTAAAAAAAATCATGGAACTCATTTCATGCTAGAAAATTACAGGTAAAAGCCTTTGGCTTTGAAATTTGGGGCATTCGTGAGCCTAGAGGCATGATTTAGGAAAGCGAAATTAAACAACATGTACACATTATGGAGCCCATATGCAATATGAAGCACGTACGTGTTATTGAATTTTAGTGTTTTGAAAAGGTTTTGTAGGTGGCATGTTAGGTAAAGGGGCATACTTACTAATCTAATTGTTTAAGTATAATATTTCTTCTATTATTATTTATAATTTTATTTACAAGATAAAAGTGTAAAGAATAATAGATGAAACCTTGTACTTCGATTTATTTTAGTAAATATAAGAAATTAGGATCACTTTGCACCTGATAAAAATGATTTCATAGCTCCAAGTGTTATAGTGTAGAAGATAGTTTCTCAAAATCCAATAGGGTCACTACTTGACAGTTTTTTCAAGATTTTAACATTGAGCGTAAAGCTTTACGATGTAAATTTTACAATTGGGGTATTTTTGGGAAAACATATTGTCATTTTATAGGTTTTGGGGCCTTCCAGATTGGTTGTTGACATTTGTAGGAGTTTTGGATGTGTCAAAATTAGATTTTACAAACCTTATAGCTCGAAAAGATAATGGGGTAAGTTCACGGAAATTGGGGGCCAAAAAGTGGATAGAAATGTGATTTTAAGAAAAATGCATATGCATTTTAGAATTATAGGTTTGGTAATTCATGAACCAAAAGCGCATATGTATACGTGTACGCATATGCATTTTATAGTGTATGGGTAATGTATGTGTTTGTGGGAGTCTTTTATTTACTAAAATAAATTTTTTATTTTTAATTCTTTATAATTTATTATTTATTTTACTTCAAATTTATTTTAGTAAATATAAAAAATTATGGCCACTCTACACCTTATGGAACTAGTCTCACAGCTCCATGAGTCATGGTTTAGGAGATAATTTTTTATAATCTAATCTAGCTAGTACATAGGTATTTTCAAGGATTTCAACATTTAGTCTAAAGCTTTTACGGTTTAAATTATACAATCGATATCTATTTTGGAAAAAAATATTCTGACTGTTTAGGTTTTGGGGCCTTTTGGATAGTTGCTGACATTTGTAAGAGTGTTAGATGTGTCAAAAATAGAATTTACAAACCTCACAACTGCCAAATGTAGCGACAATTGATCAAATATATTGACTCATGAATTTTCCCATGAGCGTGGAGTTGAATCGCTCATTTTGTCTTAGAATATGGTAGAATAATACTATCAATGAGTACCTTCTTTACAAGCTTAGGGCATGCATCTTTAAGAGGACCACTTGAAATCGATTGTCATAATCAACAATACAAGGGAGTGAACTTAGTTCCCATATTGGCATGTATATAATCCTTTTAGCCTTATAATATAGATTAGCAATAGAAAGGTTTGGGCAAGAAGATGATCTATCTAAGGACCCCATAATATCTTCATTTATTAAATAGAAGAATAAGAGGTAACTTGAAGAGTTATAAGCTAAAATATTGCATCACATCAATATATTTATAACACTCAACAAAAGTTAGGGTAGGAGTAGGTGAAAATGTGAAAAATCTTCCACACATTCATTTACTTTCCATGGAGAAAGAAACTCAGGGCTTTCATCAAGATTTATGATAAGAAATTTAGTTTTGTTATCACCCTAGTGTAGGAGTAGGAAGGTTGATTCAAGTTCCACATAATTCATAAGAAATCAAATGTACATCAACATTAAGAGAAATGCTTTTCATATATCCTTTTGTGTTGTTGCCAAGACACCATTAAAATAAATTCATATATGGCCAAGACACCATCAAAATAATTTCTTGCACTACAAAAAAGATATTTGGTGAAAGTGGTAAGAGGGTGTTGTCATGTAAAAAGCATGGCATGAAAAATTGAAACTTTGAGCATGAAAACTAATCCCATAGTCGAATCTTTCGCTTCCTGATGATTGTGTGTCCTTCCTCTGGCTATCCTACCTCAGTCCCACTCCCACCCTAGCTCAGAATAAATTACTAACAAGGATTTTAATTTTGTTTCAATCATTGAATAAGATTATTAATGAGTTTAGTGTGACTTGATGGAAGATAACTTCCTCTAGAGGCCTAAAAAGGTCATTTTCGGCCATTCTGGAGCTAATCAAACACACTCTGGGAGATTTTAGAAAATATATTAAGAATATAGAGGTGATGTTGGGGAATCTTGGAATTTTTGGAGGTAATTTAGGAATATTTAGAAAAGGTTTTCTCATTCAAGGACAATCTGCTCAATAACGATTTTTCTAGGTGGAGGGAACAAACACTCTAATGGTTAAATCTGACTTCTCTGGATGATTTTGGGAGCTCCATGGGGAGTTAGGAGGAAAAAAAATAGGCATTATAAATATATTGAATCATCTAAATTTTGGTAAAATCCCTTTTAATATAAGTCTTTAAAGTTTCATGAAGTATTTCAAAATGGTGTAGTTACACATTTCAGTTCTAAAAAAAAGGGCCTTATAGACACAAAATCTATACACTTGGGTACATTTCTAGGTCCTAAAAGTATGTTAGCCTTTACATGATTAATAATACATAAAACTAGTAATTGACAACTCCCTTTAGCATTTTTCTTTGTCTTATGCACTTTTATTGGCTTCATAAATCTTGCACTCTTTCCGACATTTTACTATTTTATCTTTCTATCGCCTCAGACACTAGCCCCTAGCCAAGACACTAGCGCTAGGTATTCTTATCCTCTTGAGTGATCCTTTCCATCTTTATCCTTTTCTTATCCTTTTGGAACCCTTTTACGTCTTAATTAATTTTTATCTCTTTAGGTCGGCCATTCAGTTGTTAATTATGAAATTCAAATAAGGAAATCATATAAATACATAGTTATGTTTTCAAAATGAAGAATCAACCACTAATCATTAAATACTACCACATAAGATTGTATTCAAAGGCATAAAAGAATCAAATTCATGCATCTAGCATCTGTTCAAGGGAAAGGCTTGCATACTTCTACATACACAACATAGGAAGGGAAATTCTATTCTATTCCATCCACACACTATACATCTTCTACATTCTAGATCTAGCCTACTATCATTGGTGCAACTTACACAAGGGAATAATAGGGCATCATTTATACACACACACACACACACACACATAATAACTACATGAAGTTTGAGATGTAGTGCAACACTTAGTCGTAAGTTCACTCTTTGGGTGACCGTTGGGGTCAGTTTGACTCCCTATTCTACATTTTCTTTTTTATGTTTTATGTGGTTTTTGGGTATGTGAAGGGGAAATTATTTCTTGTAGGTTATAGGTACAATCATATATCAGAGAGTGAAAAACAAGGATTAACAGTGAAGCTTATCTGACTGGTAATATATATCCCGAACAGTTTGGCATGCCTGATGGGACACTCCATCCCTTGTTTCTTTGCTTCATTTCATCAATAAGATAACATTTGTTTTTTTGTTTATCTGTGTAAAAATCATCTACGATTGGGCTAAATCACTTGTGATTGGGAAAATCTCCTGTGATTTTCCTGTGTGATTTTCAAAACATAACAATCTTTTTTTGCTTCATGTTTGATTCTTTTAATTTTTTGTTTTTTCCTAACTTGTTTGTAGGGTACTGTTTCTAGAAAGCTCACCTACTGGATTGCTGGAATTTCTTGCTTTGTATGTTGTTAAAATAAAAATAAAAAGGGAGAATTATTAGAGATGTGTCTTAATCCTTATTTTTATTTTTTGTACTGCATTTTTGTGTTTGTGTACTCATCGAAAGTAATCTTTCATTTTGGGCTTAAAACAAACAAACACATTCTTCTTGATCACGTAGTTTTCATTGGGAAGGTAAATTGGTTGCATCCACTTATTATTCCCCTCAAACACAACCAAAACACTATTAAATCAAATATACATTCAAACAATTCCCTACCTAGGTGGATACCTGCTTGCATTTGATCACCAAGAGGAGAAGCCGACTTAGTGTTCTGGCCAAGTATAATCTCCTGTTTGTCGGTATATTTTGGCTTAACACTTGAATCCCTTATTACAGCGGGATTGTGAAGTGAGGGGGTAGGCCCCAATACCATACCCATACCAAAAATAGTGTAGAGTTGGGCCTTACATACCTTTAGTTAAATCGAGGACTCCATCCAAAACATTCCTGAAACCAACCATAGATGGAAATTTCCTAATACCTTCGTTATCCATCTTGCACATTTCAACTTTTCTTAATTAATTTAAGATAATTAAAACATTCTTCTTCTTGTCTTGTCTTTTAAATTTACAGATCTCTTAGGGCTTTACTTGTTCTATTCTTAGATCATTACCATGGATCAAAATCACTCGCTATCATATCCTTATAGTCTTAATACATCATATTCACAATCGACCTCACATTCTTCAACATCCTTATATCCTAATAATTTTAAAAATATTCTTCACCCAAGATCTAATTCTTATTAAACTTATCAACCTATCACACCCTGATCAACCTCATTTAGCTCTAGCATATCCCCGCAACTATCTACAACATCTTCTTCTCCTTATGAACCATCAACCAAATAAAAAAACATACAACGACACCATTCAACATCCCTATGGATATCTTTCACATCATTCTTTCCTCCAAACTATTGCTTCTCAGCCCATGTCAAGTGCAATGCATTAGGAAGTCTCTTCCACATTGTTTCCTTCATCACAATCTGAACAAAATTACAATATTTTACAGCCCTCATCTAATTAACCTATTTCAACTTCAATGCCTCTCTAAATGTCTCAGAAGTCTCAAAATTATACACATATCCATACTCAATTCCTACCAACTCCTCTCATCCAACAACAACAACATACTCAACAATTTTCCACATCTCCAAAAATCCCTTTTTATCCCAACCTAATTCACAAAAAATATCCTCTCAAGCTACCCCTCATCAATCTCCTTTTCAATCCCATCTATTACAAAAATATACTACTTCACATTTTCATCAATCAAATCAATCACGTCCTCTCGTCAATTCCTTCACATTTAATCTTACAAATGATTCCGTAAAGGATCTATAAAACATATTAGATAATTTAGAAACCACTACCAAAGGATCCAAACACATCCTCACTTATGATTTGGTTTTTAATGAACCCATCCATCTGTCAATACCATATAAGCCCTATCCTCCGCATTAGGAATTTCCTAAATTTACCATGTTCCATGGCTAAGAGGATCCTCAGCATCACATACTATCCTTTAGACATTTGTGTTACCTCATCATTGACAATCAAGATATCATGTTTAGAACCTTTCCTAGGTCACTAGTAGGAATTGCTTTGGATTGGTACAATTCCCTCCCTCAAAATTCTTTGATCTCTTTCACATAGTTAGCTATGTTGTTTCTTAATCACTTTACTAGAAATATCACTCACAAAATCACCATTTCTGACCTTGCCACCATGAAATAATCCAAAAAAGAATCCATTGGAGACTTTGTCACTAGATGGAAAAGCACTTATCTTTTCCACTTCCATAGTCGAAATTAATCTAGTTGTTTATCCAATCATGTTCCAATCACATATCATCCACCCTTTGAATCTATACATTCCACACCTTTGACGAAGATTTGGCTATGGCTAGGAATTTATAAATGCAAGCCCTCAAAGAAGGCCATCTCGATCCTCAATCTCCACACGTTTCATCTGATTCCCCTAGGTCTTCCTATGATTCAGATGGGACTACACACGTTTCATCTGATTCCCGTAGATCTTTCTACGATTCAGATGAAAATACCACACATGATGACATTACTTATCTTTCTGACCCAACACCCTTGATAGATTCAATCCCTATACATATTGTGTATCTCTCAAGCTACATCATCAACAACATTACATGTGATCTTCCCTATAAGAATACCCATTCATCACCGATCCTTTCTCTTGAAAAATTAGAATTATTGGATCCTCTTTTAAATGATCCTCACACATCGATATCACCCATGTCCATTGTCAAGTCATCCATTACCTCCACACAACCCTTAGAATCCACCTTGGAGATTGTTACTAAGGAGCCATCCATCATCAAAGATCTCTACATTAACCCATTTTTTAATCTAATCAAAGAATTAGATAGCTCACACACATATGACCCACCAAAATCACGTCTCGAAACAACATATCCCTCATCTGAACTAGATCCAATCTTATCCTCAGCTATTCACTTATCTTCCAGCCTAGAACATTTTCCTAAATCAAATAATACATAGTCAAATACCATCACACTCATGGCCACTCCCTTGTCATTTGAAACGCATCCCTCTTCTCTATCTAACAAAAACATTATGAAATAAAAAACAATCACATTCACCACCTCATCCTCATCATCCATCATAAAACACCCTCATTTACCTAAAATCAGAACTACAAAATCTAAGCACATGTCATCTAAGGCCTCAAATTTACCGTCCATTCTAGGGACCCCATCCTTTATCACAATACAAGTCTATCAAATCTAAGGGTCTACCCTTACCATCAATTTTGGGACCCCATCCTTTAGCTAAATATCATGACACACAATTAAACCCTATCTCATCCATCAACCATCCCTCATCCTCTATTTTAGGACCTCATCCATCATCCAATCTTATCAATCACACATGATATCCCTTTCTTGGGTCATATTCTCCCTCTTTTCAACCTCACAATGTCCTATATGATGTTCTAATACCATACAACATTCACGAATCCACCCCCATCCAAAAACTAGACATGTCCTACCAAGCGTTCTTGTAAATCAAAATCAAAATCAAAAATTCGTTAATCCAAATCCCCCAAAAGGGAATTACGATGATATCCTCAATAGACTCATGCATTCCTATTTTATCACATTAACACCAATCAAAACACCCCATCCCCATGCTTGGAAACCTTCCTGGTACGATCAAGATAAAACTTGTGCCTACTAAAAAAGCCTAGGTCATAACACAAAGAGTTTTAAAGCACTAAAATCCATAATACAATGAATCTTCCTCATCAATGATCTTCTCCCAGAAGAGGACCATCCTAACCCATTGTCAACATTACCAACATCTTTACCCTCGTCAGTGTCCCTAAGGACATTTGGAAGTCAAGAGGGACACTTTCATTCTATCATTATCAATCCTTTGTCATACATCTCTTTAACACCTTCTATTGAAGGTCCCCACATTCTCGTCAACACCTTCCTCTGAAGGTCCCTCCATATCTTTGATACTTTCTGTTGAAATTCTCTTAATATCATTACCACCTTCCATTAAAGGTCCCTCAATCTTATCAATATCCATAACTTCCCTTGAAGGTCCTTCAATCTCGTCAGTAGCTTCCTTTGGAGGACAATCATCCTCATTAGCACCTTCCCTTTAAGGTCCATCAATCTTGTTAACACCTTCCCTTGAAGGTCCCACAATCTTTTGAACACCTTCCTCTGAAGGCCCCTCTATCTCTTTGACACTTTTTTTTGAAATTCCCTTAATCCTGTTACCACCTTCCATTGAAGGTCCCTCAATCTTGTCAATATCCATACCTTACCTTAAAGGTCCTTCAATATTGTCAGCACCTTCCTTTGGAGGACCATCATCCTCATTAGCACCTTCCCTTGAAGGTCCTTCAATATTGTTATAACCTTCCCTTGAAGGTACATTAATATTGTTAACCACCTTCCAATGAAGGCCCCTCAATCTCATCAACACCTTCTATTGAAAGTCTCTCGACCTCATCAATGTCCACACCTTCCTTTGAAGGTTTGTCAACCTTATCAACATCTATGTCTAAGCCACTACCAATGTCTTCACTAAAATTTTCATAACCAAGGGCTCATCCTCAACCAAATCTTGACAAACCTTCCTCATGCATTTTCCCATCACCTTTTAGATAAGGTACCTTATCTCAAACCAGTATAATTCACCCACCTATAGGAACCCAAAATCAACATACAAAAAGAAAAGGAAAAACCAAAGCTTCATCATCTTCCCTTCTTTATCAATTATCCTCTCATACCCCATTTGAATTTCCCATAACTCCTTTTTCAAGGGCTCATTTATTTACCATATACGTGATTAATCAATACTAAAACTTCTATCATCCCCAAAAAATCATTCATTTTAACACATTTCATTTCTATCCATAGTATTATGTTGGGAAGGATCCTATCTACTAAGACTTTAAAATTATTACTTTACATACCTTCCCTTTTACACGTCATAACCAAACATGTCCTATCAATCTAATTAAAACATCATTACTTCAGAGTAAACATGGGAAGCTCTCCCTCAACTAGATTGGTCTATATAGCATGAGGTAACCTTTGAATGTCTTGCACTTATGGACGTACTATTGTTAACACATCAACCGTCATGAAAATAGTCACATCAAAATATTATTCCATCATTAGCCAACCATTTTATCATTGTAATGATTTGAAAGCATGTGGTATTCCATCAGCATCCTAAATGCATCTTAAAGATGAGCACCACCACTCTGCTCATTGCATATTTCACATGGAAAAAGTTCCTCATTAGCGGGAACCCCCGCATTCATTACATCCACCCACCTATTCTACCGACCAAAGACATGTCTTGGGATACACATGTGTAGTGCGTGTACATATTTTCTTCTCCCCTCCTTGAAACGACCTATTAGGGTCTTGACCTCAGCTCAGAATAAAGTCAAAAATATCTTAGAAAGCTTCCTATCAAATTCTAAAGAAATAGAATGATCCCTCAAAGGATAGCTATTCAAAAATCATATAGTTAAAAATAAAAGTAGAGTGATCCCTCAAAGGAAAACTACTAGTCAAAATCATAGACTGATCCCTCGAAGGATGGTCTTCTATGTAAAAATAAAAATCAAAAAATAAAAAACGTAGACCATACCATTGAAGGATGACTATCCATGTAAATGGCTTCCTGCATCGATCAAACTTCAAAAATCCAAAAGTAAAAGCATATTAGGAAAGCAACTTGCATCAATTAGCTTTCCCATTATAGCAAAAGTTCCCATATCCATTAGTTTTCATCAAAATAAAAAATGTAAAGATGGGGAATTTTTCCTATAAAACCGTTGAATGGAGAACCCTCTTTTCCTGCACAACCTACATACGTTAACCCTTCCCATGTCCTAGGGAGATATACATTTCACTATCATATATATCCAAGATCCTAAGTGTGACTACCCATTGTTAGTCATCTGTTACCATTCGTTGTAAAGGCCAAAAGTGCAAGCGCCTTCACTTTGTTGTGTCCCATCATATATATATCAAATCCAATATAAATAAATCAATCCACGTTTCGTTCTTGACCATGGTTTTGAAAAAAAATAAATCACTTTAACATCAATATCAAATACACATCATACCTAAAACATAACTTTAAAAATTTTCAACCCTTCCACATAAACATTTATCAAAATATTCTACTAAAATCTATCACAATATTAATACAATCCTGAGCACATCTTAGTGTCACATCATTGTGTTTAAAACATCACATATACTTAATAAAATAAACATTTATCAACCAAATACCTCCTTGGGTTGTACATATTTGATCAACGCCAGGACCCCCATCTAGTCCTTGTAATCCCACCTTTGTGGTAACATGTCCTTTGACCTCGTAAAAATATCTTCTCCATCGTTAAAATTCATATGTTTATAGGACACAAACCCTTTGGTTCCCCTATCACCCGATTTCCTGATCTCGTAATGCCATCTTTGTGGAAACATCAATTTATGCTCCTTTGAGCTCATCAAATTTTTGTGTACTGCTTTTCATCATTAAGTCATATGTCTATAGGAAACTAACCCTTTGGTTCCCCCTATCACTTGACTTCCCAGTCTCATAAGCCCACCTTCGTGGCAACATCAATTCTTGGTTCTTTGACATCATCAAAACATCCATTCCATGATTAAAATTATATGTCTATAGGACATGAACCATTTGGTTCCCCTATCACTTGATTTTATGATGACACCCATCTTGTTTTTGCCTCATCCTAGGGCATCAATTTATCATCTTCCTATACTTGCATCTTTCCATCTATCTGTTTCAAGTTCATGATCGATTTCTTTTTCCATCAGTCCCCAATTTGAGGGGGAGAACCTCATCGTGTAATCCTGCAAAATTTATCACATCTCATTTTTGTCTCGTGGCTTATTTGAAAACCACTTAATAAAAAGGGGCAAATGTAGACACCTAAAATTAACACTTATAATTCTAGTGTCAGTGTTTGGTAGGCACCCTTCACCATCACATTACACCCTTCATATTTATTAAATATTAACATTAACATCATCGCCATACTTGCATAAGTTCACATCCATCATCAATTAAACCAAACCCTACATTTATTAATTAAACAACACTCCATGACCTAGGTCACACACTTCTACCCCTTAATTAATTAATTTAATAATTACATCACCACATCCCTATCCCTAAAATAAATAAATTAATATCAAATTAATTATACCCTCACACCTCACCCTCACACCTCACCATGTCAACTCACCTAGAAACTCACTAGTTGTAACTAACTAGTCTACAAACCTTCCACAAATATTAAATCCTAATCACTTCTAAATTATCCCCATGACGAATCATCCTAATTCACCAGTTGTAACTAACTAGTTTACTAACTTTCCATGAATATCACTAAATTACCCCTAACTTATCCCTAACCACCTCTCCACACTTAACTAGTCATAACTAAAACAACTTTCCAAAAAAGCACCCATCCTCATCCTAACTAATTTAGTTTAGCTAGAGTCACTCCCACTTCTCATCCTAACCACTTTTGAAATCCTTAAAAATCAAGACCAAAATAGTAGGAAAATCACTTCATTTGATCTCCAAACTCGAACTGCCTGCAATCTTCAGTGATTCTCTCCTATTAACTCTATAAATAAAAGATTTAAACCTCCATTTGAGATTATATGACAAGTGGATGTGACTCTAGGACTTACTATTGTTTTCTTCTTTCATCATAGACCTCTCATAGAGCTAGAGATCATTCAACAATAGTCAATGCATCTTCGAATGTCATTCAATTGTCCAAAATCATGTCAGCAGTTTTCCTGCATCAACAATCTTTCTCTCTCGGGGAACATCACCTTTCATTCCTCTTTTCTCAAATAGGGTAAGTGGTTTTTCTTGCTTCATTGCATTGTTATGCATTATTTATAAGCATAAATCAATGTTTCTAACATTTCTTTCAAGTCATGTATTCATCCATTTTTCGGCCTATACATTTTTACAACAATCACTAATGATTTCCCAAAATCGATAAGGATTGCATAAATTTCCAATGACTCATAGAAAATAACCTACGATTCTCTACACCACTGGAAAGGTCTTGAAGTTGGATTTTCAAAGCATATTTTGGTTTGCAAAATAGAGCTACGAATCTCAAGTTATCATCAAAACATCAGAGGGTTGTTTTCTGTCAGATCCAAAGCTTCATCATCACCAAAATCATCATCCAGAGCCTTCTCAAATATGGTAATATCACATTTCCAGTCTTATCAGTCAATTAAAATGTGGTAAATGACTTTCATTCACATCATTTTCTTAATCATTCATCATTTAATAGCTTAAATCATTCCTTTTTATTCATTTGTTTATCATCCATTTTATCATTGACAAATTAAGTTTTTGAACGCAGATTGACATCCATGCAAGGAAGTCCATTGAATTCCGCGGACTGACATTTTCAAAGAAATTCACCATAAAAATGTTTAATCTCATCTTATGTAGTGTCTGTGATTGCAAATTACTTCACAGGAGAAGAGCTTGATTTATTCTTCCACGGAGCGCAACATCGAATATCATCCATCCACATCTATGGGTATTATGGAAACCCCACCATATCAAGGTTTGGAAGGTCTTATCAGATTTCTTACAAACACAAGTTGAAGACTAGTAAGATTTATCCCGAACAACACCTTCACAAAGGGGATGGATTTACCCTACTAGTTCTAGCTCTACCTTGACAAGGGTGAGAGGACCTAGTTAGGGGATCATAAAAAGGAAAGGATTTCAAGGCTCAGTTTCCTTTATGGTTGGTGTAAATAAATTTGAAACAAGTAGCAACCATAGATACAATATTTTTTTCAAAAGAGTTGTCACTTGATTTATTGTAAGCACTTGACAATCAAACACAGATCCAAGAGGCAAATAATGAACAATCTTTAGATATTGCATTTACATAACATTTTTGACCAAGGATGCTTTAAATAATATTGGATCACAAACTTGGGGGGATTTTTGGCAAAGTTTATTGGTAATAGATAACTTTGAAACTCAACTTTGTAGAATAAACATATGTATGTTTTTAAAGTATGATATGCTTGGTAGGTATGAAGATAACTGATTATTTGTTATTGAGATTTAAAGGGGGAAGGGTAGTTTGATTTTATGACCTTAGTGTCTTAATGTTCCCATGGAATGAGTCCATCCTTAACTGAAATGATTGGAAAGAAACAATCAAGTTACCACAATATGTGAAATAACATTTGCATTCATTTATACTCAATGTGCACAAAAAGTCATCTACAGTCTTCACAATCCTAAGTACAAATCATGGAGTTAGAGCTGAGATAAAGCACTTGTTGTATTTGTCTTATACACCCAAAAATACCCTTAAGGGGTAAATATAATAATTCTTATAAAGTGATGTTGCCTATAGGATTTTAAAACCAATTATAACCATTGAAAAGTATACAATATCCTACAATAATCCTCACAGTAACCAGAAGAATATAACAACCAAGAAATACCCTTGTGTACTTAACAATGTAAATTTAATGCAAGATAATAATAGAACTATATTGCTTCATTCATTCATTCAAAACATAAGAAACATGAAAGTATAGTTTGATAAAAATAGTCATAATCTATTCATGTAAAGTTTGGCTAGGGGACATAAACAAATGCCTTCAAAACCTGGTAATGGTTGTACAATGCAACCACCTTAGCTCTTCGTTAAAGATTTAGAAACATTTAGTATTGCAAGAAACTAGAAACTATAACCAAAAATTGAACTAAATCTTAAATTCTACAACTACCTCCTAATCTACCTCCTTGGGAAAATGAAATACTGTTACATTATATAGAATATGAGAGAAGGAGAGAAAGAATAAAAATATGATTTCCCTCTTCACCCACCAACAAAAATCATTAAAATTATGTAAAGGATCATGGGTTTCCTGCTAAATTCATTCATTCCTTTTGTCTTATGTGTAGAAGAAAGAAGAATCCATACTTCATAAATTCTTAGTGGTTGACCGACATTAGGACTACAACTTGAATGAAAAATATTTTTTCTTATTTTTATGCCACCAATGGTCATCAATTCCTAAAACTGATGATGCCAATGTGAAGGGATTAAAGAGATATTTCTAATGATATGAATTTTGTAATATTTGAAGCTCTGGATCAAAAGATATGGCCCTTTGAAATTTTGCATGTCGGGATGCACATAAATGTGACATGTGGTAACCTTTGATTACTTTGGGGAAATCCTTTTCCAACATGTGCATTGCTTTGTAATTTTTCCATGTGTCAGTATCTTTTTATGCCACCTATCCTTATTGACAGACCTGACCCAAGCCCGAACCCGAAATCCATTAAAATTCAGCTCATTCCATGAGCCTCGCATCCATCACAGTCCATCACTTGAGGATTTTCATGAAATACCTTCACGTATCTTGTTTAGTCTTTGGATTCTCACCATGTGGCCACCTCTTAAAGGTTGACACATGTTTATTGACCTACCTTGACCGTAGCCCATACCTAACATCCCTTTATTAAGATCCGTTCATTCTGTAGACTTTATGTCTGTGGGATTTCATCTCCTCAAAATGTGATAGAATTTAACCATGCGTCTTCCTTCGACCATTGATCTTGTGCCATCTGTATTTTCCCTAATTTGTTGCATGGTCACGACCTGTCTCCACCCAAGTCTGGACCCAGTGCCTTTTATCCAACCTAGTTGATTCCAGGGCCTTGACGTCTTCCAAGGATCAACGCTATTGAAATAGTCAGAGTCCTGCCACATGCCCCCCTACCATAATCATTGATATTTTGCCATGTGGCCCCATATTATTCTTGGTGTGAAATTTTATGATCAAATGAATGTCATGCAGGATTTTATAATAACCCGCTAGGGAACCTCCCACAAGTTTTTCAAATTCCAACGGCCAGTGATTTTGGGGAGTGCAAATTGATGGGCGTATAAACATTCCAATCTTCGTTAAAATGGTTAAGTCCATGTTAATCAAGTTTTTAAACCATTCCTACAAAATTTTCCTTCGTGGTTGGGTTGCATGCCTTTGACCCTTCATAGGCTTAGTTTTTTGGGAGCAGTTTGGATCATTTTAATTTTAATTTGCAAGATTTTATGAAATATGTAGACACAACCCTTTCACCCATATGTCTGAAGCTCTTTCTCTGAATAACCAAGGCCACTAAATCATTCCCTCGAAATTTTTGTTTTATATATTTATTTATTATGCTAATTCACAAGATTTATCACAAACTGAAACTCCTTCTTGACTCAGATTGATCTTTACAACATGGGGGACAATATGAAGCACACAAAAACAATTGAATGCATGGGGAGTTATTGAAAGATACTCAGTCAATCTAAGGAACTAGATTGAGCACTAACAACAACTCCTGCTCAGGGATGGGCACCCCTTGTGGGTGCCACAAGAACAAAGACTAGATGTCTAGTCCATTGGGTGAGGAGTCAAGTAAACAAAACACAAAAGGATTACAAAATAGACACATAATGGGTTGGGGAAAAATAGACAACTACAAACACCTGGTCATTGCAGACCAGAGCATAAAATAGGGAAAATTAACAAAAACAAAACCAAAGAGGAAAAAACAAAACAAAACAAAACAAAATAACAAGGTTGTACACTATACAAAATAATACATAACCTTCCACCTTAGTCAATGAAATGTCTGAGATGCCTGCCATTCATAGCAAACTCCAAAAAATTTCCTTCTAAGTCCTTCAAAAATAAAGTATGCTCACCAATTCTAATGTCAATACAATATGGTCCCATACAGAGGGTATCAAATTTTCCATATTTTTCTTTTTCTTCATGTCTATTTTCTCATAACAGGACCAAGTCTCCAACATTAAAGGACTCTTTGAGTGACCTTCTTGTCAAACATTTTCTTAATTTTTTTAATGTAAATTTTTACATGTATTTCATGGGACTCTCTTCTTTCCTCATCTAATTCCATAATCTGATTAATCATTGTCTTATATGGACTTACTTATTCTCCATCCTCAAATTGATGCATGAGCTGATATGCAAAAATTTGCAAGTGCAAGGGAAAAAGGGCTTGAAGTCCATAAAATAACTCAAAAGCACTCTTTCCAATTGACCTCTTGGTTGTAACTCTATCTTCCCATAGTGAAAATTTTAATCTCTCCCTCATTTCCTTTTTTGTTTCCAATGTTCTTCTGAGGATTTTAAGCATGTTCTTATTGCTTGATTCTGCTTGGTCATTTCCTTGAGGATTATAATTTGCTACATAAGCCAAATTAATTCCATATTCCTTGCACATTTTTGCCAATGGGTTAGCTCTAAATTTCATGGCATTGTCAGCAACTATCTTGGAAGGAACTCCAAATTTTCACATTATATTATTAAGAATGAAGTCCCTGACAACTTGATGAGTTTCCCTTCTAGTAGGAATGGCTTCAACACATTTGGTAAAGTAGTCAGTAGATACTAATATCTATTTTTGACCAGCACTTGAAGGGTCTAATATATCACCAATAAATTCCAATCCTCATTATTTAAATGGAGGCTCAATAGACACATGCTACAAGGGTAGGGCTCCAGATGCTTTCAATCTTCCAGAAAAGCGTTAACAACTCTTACACATTCGAACCAACAAGGCAATATCCTTAAATAATTAATACCACTAGTAACCTACCCTCAAAATCTTATGAGCAATGACTCTCCCAACAAAATGACGTCCACATACTCCCCCCATGGAATTTTATAATTATCATAGGTGCTTCTTTTTCAGTGACACATCTCATAAAAAATCCCTATGGTTCTTCTAAGCTAGCCCATGATCAGTCAAAATATACTTCTAGGAAACTATCTTTAGTGGACTCCTTTGATTCTTATCGTGATTGTAAAGGATAATTTAAGCTCATCAATTTAATAGATGATATATATACCAAGTTGAAGTGCTTACCTTTTCATGAGGGTGTAGCCCATCTTCTTAAACATTGTGTATTTTAACACCCTGGAGATTGTTATCTGCCATTAGTTTTTTAAGGCCTTACCTGCTGATTAACCATGTCATGTTCTTGAAGCTTGTTAACCAAGTGACATATTTTACTTGATATCTCCTTATGAGATAAGATGTCCTTTACCATTGTGTGAGGTACATATGCTACAATCCTTGAGCTAAGAATATAAGGTCTAACGATCTTGGTTTCTTTGACCAGAGGTAAGGCTTGCTCTTCCATGAAAGAATATTTCAATTTAGATCCTTTTTAAATATTTTCTAAAGAAGGAAATATGCTTTTCATGACCTTCTAAATTATTTTGTAATAACACTGAGGAAATAGTGAATTCAGAGGAAAATGAAAACATTTGAAATTCCTTTCTATAATCAGGGCTAGTCAATACATGGGCAGTTTTGAGTGCCTCATTTATTCCATGAAATTCTTGAATTGGACATTTTTCCATGATATGATCCCTTTTTTTAGCATACTAGTGATGGGGATAGTAATCTCAACAAAATTTGAGATGAATCTTCTCACGAAATTTATCTTTCCAAAGAAAGACTGAATACCTTTATTGGACATAGGGATGGTAACTTTACTAATTGTTTCTACCCTTTCTAGATCAATCATGAATCCTTCTTGTGACACAATGTGTCCTAAAAAATTTTCTTTATGCACGCCAAAGTGAAAATTCTTAGGATTTAATGAAGTCACATACTCTCTACCTCTGAGAAACATTTTTTCAAGGTGCCCTAAGTGGTCAACCCTTTTCTTATAGAAAATAATTATATCATTGTTGAGTTGTTGAGTTGTGGAGCTCAATTACTTCACTTTAGCATGTTATATTAAACTTGCTGGAAAACATAGTAACCGACATCGATTATGAAGGGACCGACACTGATCACCTATGATTCGACATCGGTCAGGAAAGTAGGAATCAAAATCAGTTAGGGCTAATCGGCATCACTTACCTGTGTAGGAGTGTTTTATTTAACTCTCAGAAATTAGATCTAATTTTAGTATTAAAGCAGATATATTGATTGTAATTACATGGCTAAGTTCCCTAAGTTTGTATATACCTATATAAACATGAAAGCTAGGGTTTAGAAGGAAGGATTGTAAGAGTTAATGATTGTCATGAAAATAATTGTGTGAGAGAGAATTCTTAGAGAAGAAGGAGAAGCTTAAGAGAAAGAAAGTACTGTACATCGTGAGAGGTGTGGAAAATTGTAAATCTTCATTGTATATCTTATGAAAGATTTGGATAATAGATTGACTTGTTTCTTGGTGGATGTAGCCCACACTGGGTGAACCACATTAAATATGGTGTTGATTTATATATCTTGTTTTGTATATTTCTTCTGGTAGAATATCTGATTTTATTGCATGTATGTTTAGATCTAATATATTATCTGTACAACATTATGCTAACCCTAACAACTGGTATCAAAGCTTTGTTTGAGGGTTTTATGTGTTGATAGATTTACTCATAGAGGGTTTTTTGATTGAGTGGGAGCTACAAAAATGACAGAAGAAAAAAAATACAAGGTAGAGAAGTTTGACTACCAAAATTATCAATTATGAAAGATGTAGATTGATGATTATTTGTATCAAAGAGATTTGTACTTACTGTTGGATGAAAATTTAGACCTACGAAGATGACTGATGAAGAATGGAAGATTCTTGACAGAAAGGATTTGGGATCTATAAGATTGAGCCTGAAAGTATCTGTGGCTTCCAACATTACAGAAGCGACATCTACGGTAGAGTTAATGAAATATCTTGCTAATTTATATGAAAAACCTAGTGCTTCAAATAAAGTTTATTTGATGAAGAAACTATTTAGTTCTAAGATGCATGAAGGTGGATCTGCATCTAGTCATTTGAATGATTTTAGATCTATTGTAAATCAGTAAAATCGGTTGATATTCTATTTGATGATGAAGTGAAAAAACTCTTATTCTTATGTTCCTCTTGCTTGATAGTTGGGATAACTTGGTAATCGTTGTTAGTAATACAACATTTGCTAATAATATTTTGAAGTTTTATGATGTGGTTAGTATAATATTTAATGAAGAAATTCGTAGGAAAAGTATAGAGGAATCAACATCTGGGAATGCTTTGAATGTAGAAAGAAGAGTCAGGCAGAATGAGAGATCCAAGAGTAAGAATAATGAGAAATCAAAGTCAAGGAATGACCAATCTAAATCTAGAGGTAAGGAAATTACCTGTTAGAATTGTGGAAAGAAAGGACATGCAACGAAAGATTGTTGGTAAAAGGATAAAGAGAACCAACACCCAGACAAAGGTAAAAAGACAAATAAAGAGGTAAATTATGCAATAGAGGTAATGCAAGACGCTCTTATTATTTCTTTGGATAATAGAATAGAATCATGGGTTTTAGATTTAGGAGCTTCTTTCCATGCAACCCTTAATAAGGGTTATTTCAGAAATTATGTCCAAGACAATTTTGGGCATGTTTAATTGGGTGATGATGAACCTTGCAGTATTACTGGTAAAGGGGGGAACTCATCTAAAATTGCAAAATGGAAATACATGAGTATTGAAAGATGTGAGGCATGTGTCAAGCCTCAAGAGGAATCTTATTTTTGTAGGGAAACTAGTTGAAGCTGGTTACATGGTTACATTCACAACAGAATCTTGGAAAGTCACCAAGGGTTCCTTTGTTGTGGCAAGTGGCAATAAGGTAGGAATGTTATATTTATCTACATGTGTTACAGATTCCTTTTCTGTGTTATCTACTTCAGATTCAGATGCATACATGTGGCATATTTAGTTGGGCCATATGAGTAAAAAAGAAATGCGGATCTTAAAGGCTAAGGGTAAGTTATCAGATTTGAAATATTTAGATCTTGATTTCTGTGAGCATTGTGTTTTTGGAAAGAAAAAGAGAGTGATATTTCTCAAAGTTGGGGCAAACCAATGAGCAGAACTTGGAGCTTGTACACTCAGATGTGTAGGGACTAGCCCGAGTAGCTTCTCATGGAGGATCCCAATATTATGTTACTTTCATTGATGATGCTACAAGAATGGTATGGGTTTATTGTATTAAACATAAATATAATGTTTTTAAGACTTTTAAAAGATGGAAAACCCTTGTTGAGAATGAATCAAATTCAAAGTTAAAGTGCCTTAGATATGAAAATGGTGGTGAATATTGTAGCAAGAATTTCAATGATTATTGTTCACTGAATGGAATACGTAGAGAAAGGAGGATTCTAAGAACACCACAAGAAAATGGTGTTGTAGAAAGAATGAACATGACAATCATGGAACATGCTAAAAGTATGAGGATACATGTTGAATTTCCCTTACAGTTTTGGGAAGAAGTAGTTGATACAATGATTTATTTGATTAACTGTGGGCCTTTAAGCTCACTAGATGGAGGAATACTAGAGAAAGATTTGACTAAAAAGAGGTAGATATTTCTTTTCTTAAATTTTTTGGTTCAGAAGCTTTTGTGCATATTGATAAGGAAAATAGAAAAAAATTGGATGCAAAATCTAAGAGATGCACTTTCATTGGTTATGGATCTGGTGATTTCGGATTCCATTTTTGGGATTTAGAGAATTCTAAAATTATCAGGAGTCATGAAATTGAATGGAATGAAAACAGAATGTATAGGGATCAAATTTTGGTACCCAAGGACGAACAGGTTAAGAAGTTTGTGAATGAAAATGAACTCTTGGATTTAAAAGTCATACCTACAAGGTTACACAGTAACCGGTGTTGGTTGACCCGTGACCAAAATCGGTCAGCTGAACCGGTATCGGTTATAAAAGAGCCAAACCGACATCGGTTAGTAGAATTGACGTCGGTTACAAGTGACCAGTGTCAGTCACTGTTAGAATTGGAAACAAATGCCCAGGAGGTCCAAAATGAGCCTTTGGTACCCCAAACTTCTATGAGAAGGTCACAAAGGGTAAGTAAACCTCCAGAAAGATTTACACCTTCTCTATCTTATTTATTATTGACTGATAATGGTGAACCAGAAAGTTTTGAAGAAGCAATGTAGGATGAGATCCACGTTTAGTGGGAGCATGGCATGGATGAGGAGATGGACTCCTTAGAATAAAACCAGACTTGGGATTTTGTTAAGTTTCCAGCAGGTAAGAGGACAATACAAAACAAGTGGGTTTACAGGATCAAGGAAGAAGAGGGTAGACAAAAAAGGTACAAGGAAAATCTTATAGTAAAGGGATTTACACAAAAAGCAGGTATTAACTTTAGTAAAATATTTTCTCCTGTTGTTAAAATGACTTCTATATGTACTGTATTGAGTATAGTTGCAGTACATGATTTGCATTTAGAGCAACTAGATGTGAAGATGACTTTCCTTCATGGTGATTTGAATGGAGAGATTTATATGTAACAACCGCTTGGGTACAAAGTCAAGGGTAAGGAGAAATTAGTGTGCAGGTTGAGAAAGAGTTTATATGGGCTCAAGCAAGCTCCAAGGAAATGGTATATGAGGTTTGATAGTTTTATGCATGAGTATGGTTACTTAAGATGTGAATATGATCATTGTGTTTATTTCAATAAGCTTGAAAATGGGAGCTATATTATTTTGTTACTGTATGTGGATGATATGCTTATTACGGGATCTAGTATGCAAAACATTGGTGAGCTTAAGAGAAAACTAGCTCATGCATTTTCTATGAAGGATTTAGGAGCTGCAAAAAGAATTCTTGGCATGCAAATACATAGAGACAGGAAGAACAATAAGTTGTATTTGTCTCAGGAGGATTATATCTATAAGGTGTTAGAAATGTTTAAAATGATGAATTCAAAACCTGTAAGTACACCTATGGATGAACACTTCAAATTGAGAAAATATCAGTGTCCTTCATCACATGAGGAGGTTAAATACATGACATGAGTACCATATGCTTCAACATTTGAGAGTCTCATGTATGATATGGTTTATACCAGACCAGATATTACATTGGCAATGTGAGTTGTGAGTAGATTTATGGCCAATCTAGGTAAAGAGCATTGGAAAGTAGTCCAATGGATACTTAGGTATTTGAAAAGGGGCATCTAGCATGTAGTTATGATATGGAGGTTCGGATATTTCTTTATGTGGCTATGTTGATTTAGATATGGCTAGAGATCTAGATGGTAGAAGGAGCACTACTGGTTATATTTTCACAGTAGGTGGGACGACAGTTTAGCTAGATTTTCAAGATTGCATAAGGTTGTGGATTTTTTCTACTACAGAGGCAGAGTATGTTAACAACTACAAAGGCTAACAAGGAGATAATATGGATGAGTAGGTTCATGGAAGAGTTGGGAAAGAAGCAAGGTGATTGTAAACTATTTAGTGACAGTTATAGTGCAATTCATTTGGAAAAGAACTCAGCATTTCATTTGAGAATGAAACACATTCAATTGAGGTATCACTTCATGTGGAAGGTATTGGAGGATAGAAAACTAAAATTGGAGAAGATTCATACGAGTGAAAACCCTGGGGATATGCTAACAAAACCATTAGCAAAAGAGAAGTTGGATCTACACTCCACTTCTGTTGGTCTTCGAGTTTGAGACTTAAAGAGGAAGAAAAAAAGATAAGAAAAGGATCCAAGAATGACGTTGTATAGGTATAGTGTAGTAATTTATCTCCAAGTGGGAGATTTTTGAGTTGTGGAACTCAATTACTTCAGTTTAGCATGCTATATTAAAATTGTTGGAAAACAAAGTAACCTTCATTGGTTATGAAGGAACTAAAATCATTTATGAAGGGATCGACATTGGTTAGAGCTAATTGGCCTTGGTTACCTATGTGTGAGTGTTTTATTTAACTCATGGGAATTAGCTCTAATTTTAGCATTAAATAAGATCTATTGATTGTAATTACATTGCTAAGTGCCCTAAGTTTGTATATGCCTATATAAGTATGAAATCTAGGGTTTAGAATTAGAGGATTGTAAGAATTGATGATTATTGTGAGAATAATTGTGAGAGAGAGAATTATTGGAGAATAAGGAGAAGCTTGAGAGAAATAAAGTATTGTACATTGTGAGAAGTGTGGAAGATTGTAAATATTCAATTGTATATATTATGAAAGATTTGGATAATAGATTGGCTTGTTTCTTGGTGAATGTATCCCACACTAGGTGAACCACGTTAAATCTGGTGTTGATTCATATCTCTTATTTTGTATAGTTCTTCTGGTAGAATATCCACTTTTATTGGATGTATGATTATATATGATATATTATCTATATAACCTTGTGTTAACCCCAACAATCATCCTGATATAATCTAATAAAATCATTGATAAGATCAGATAAATCCACACCCATGGCCCTTCAAAAATTTTCTCTAGCGTTCATTAGTCCAAATGACATCCTGACATAGACATATGTTCCCCATGGGGTAGTGAAGGAATTTTTAAATTTCTATGATGGTTTCACTACCACCTAGTTATATCTAGAGAAGTCATCGAATGTAGATAACATCTCTAATCATGTTACCTTTTGCAATATTTTTTCCATGTTTGGAAATGGATAATTATATGTAAGTGAAGCTTTGTTAATATTTCTAAAATCCACACAAAGCCTTATGTCTCCATTCTTCTTTCTGACTCGAACCAAATTTGCTACCCATGAAGAATATCTAGTGGGTTGGATTATCCCACCATCCCTTAGATTTTTTTATTCTTCTTGCATCTTGGTTGCAGGAATAATATTAATAGGCCTCTGTTTCTTTCTGAAAGGATTAGTGTGGGGTGTCAAAGGTATCTCATGCTGAAATAAATCATTTCTATAGGATTTTAACTCGAAATAAGACTAGAAAAGATAGTCTTGATACTTTCTTGACAATTAGGTATAAGCGTCTCTTTCATAAATTACACTCCACAACATCTCTGGGAAAAGTAATATATTTACAAATTTCCCTGTCATTACTATCAAAGGAAGATTCTAAACTAACTAATCCTTTTGGCATCACGTTAGTTTTTAACTTAATTACTTCTTTACGAAAGAAAGTCTCTTTTCCCTCACACACCTCTACCATAGGTTCCAAGTCAATGATTTGGTCAGTGAACTCATCCTGGAAATTTAGAAATCTATGGATGTATGAATCAACATCAAATAATTTCCAATGTTTTATATTATCAGGTATAGAGGGTCGAACCAGTTTTTCCACATCGAACTTGAAATAAGAGCATGAATCTTGATTGTCATACTATGAACCCAAGAATGCAAGTATATCAGCTGTTACATTTTGACTTCTTTCATGATATTTAATATTGAGTGAATCAAAACACTCAATGAGATCCCATACTACATTTCTATACTATTTTAATTTCTATTTTTTTTCTACATATAGCTTCCTTGTTTAATCACTAACTCAGAATATCCTTTAACTATGAGGTATTTTATTCCATGTCTCCAAGTAATTCTTAATCCTAGCAATAGTGCTTCATACTATGCCACGTTATTAGAGCATTAAAAATTCAATTTAAAAGAAAATTTGAAAGACTAACTGTCTAGAGAACTTAACACCACTTATGCACTATCACCAATACTTGAGCAAGATCCGTGAAAGGTCATGGTCCATGGAACTACAAGGTCTTCAAACTGAGCATTCTCATCCATACACTGATCCTCAAATTCAACATTTCCTATAAAATTATCCATGTTTACATCAGTAAAAAATGATTCATAACAATCATTATTAGGATCTTCAATGAGGTGTAACATCTTATCTTCTCTATATAACTTGACCAATTTTCCTTCCAATGGTGTGGTATCATAGGACATATCCATTTGGACACTGCCTCCCACACTAGTCTTCCACTTTCTCGACAACAACATTCCTCACTTGACAGGGCAGTCAATAATGACAACATTCATAGTCAAGTACTTTCCTGGATGTGCTACCATTTCTACAATCAATCCTTTCACATAGTACACTATAGATACTTCTCTATAATCCATAGCATAACATCTACCAAAAGAATCAGTTATCTTAAGTTTTAATGCATTCATGATTGCAAGAGACACAATTTTACACAAAGCTCCAGAATCAAACATATAATTGTGTAAGAGCCACCCTTTTATAATAAGTGATCTGAAAAAGAGGTTAACATCCAATTGTGTTTCTACTAAATATGTTCTTTGATATACCTCAGGAGGAGTTTCCATATCTTCTTTAGTTTCTTGTACCTTAACTTCAATAATCGTGGCGGAGGATTTCTCATTAACATGCTCTCTACTTGTAAGGATATCATCTTCTTTAAAGCCCAAATACTCAAAGGCTCATTTCTTATGCTCAAGGATCCTTAAAATTTCTACAATGGGAACTGTAGTATTTATTTGACTTAAAATATGAGCTATATCACAAACATTATACTTGGGAAGGGGAGCATTGGAAGGCACTGTTACAATTTTTTCAAATGGAAAAAGGTTCTTCTTAGTGGGGTTTGGGGCAGAACTTCTTGGTTTAGGATGAATTATAGGAGTTTGATTCAACACATTTTTATGAGGAGAATCATTGGGAATATTATAAATAATAGGAACTCTTGATTTGGTTGCAGGATCTGGTCCCTTAACTTGTCTATTACTGAGATTGTACTCCTTTTCTTGGGTAATTGCAACATTGATTAATAATTTTCTATCCTCACTAGAAGGAACATTACCATCATACTTCTTGATCATTAAAGCTCTTAAATACTCAAAATCATGATTAGGAAATTTAAAATATTGAGCCATATCAGCCTCAACATTAATTTCAACAAGAACAAACTTAATCTTGTCAACACAAGTCCAAACATCAATTACATTTCGGGTAGAGAGGAGGTCAGCAAAAGATACATCCTTCTCAAATTCTGGTTCACATTCTAGCATGCATACATCAGTGAAATAAGCTTCATCACTATCATCATTTGTAGATGGATCACAAGGTACATGGGGCAATAAGCACTTGTCACATCAATCAATTGCATGTTCTTTTTCAATAACTACTCTTCATATTAAAGGGTCAGGGACTGTTTTTTATCTCTAAAATTGTGTTGCTTACTACCTAAACCCATATTTATTTTTCCTCTATCTTCAACCCAAGGATCCCATTTATCTTGATTGCCAAATATACTGTGTCCAATGTTTTTTATGTTGATTATGAGGATTGGGAGATAACCCTTTCTCAACTCGTGCTGATTTATAATAAATTTGTTTAACATCCCCATGCTAAACTTTTAACAACTTCTTCAAGGTTAACTGTTTTTCTCGTCTGAGGCTTTTATGAGATAACTAATTTCACACCCTCTATCTTTTATGGCTTTCCAACAACTTTAATATTCTTTTCAATCTAGATAGCCATGATAAAATCTTGTCTTAGAGTTCTAGGATTTTTATCTCTTAAGTAGTATGCCACTTTCTTATCAAATGCATCTGAATACTTAATAAGGCAAGATTCATCACCAGGTCTTATGCTTTTGGGAAATCTTGTAAAACTTTTATTGAATCTTGTATTGAAGTCTTGGAAAAATTCATTGGGGTTTCTTTTAATGTTATCAAACTCAAACAATAGAAACCTTGGATGAGTTCTATAACCATATGAAACTCAGAATGCATTTTTCATCTCTTACCATGAATAAATTGATCCATCAGGTAAGGCTTTGAACTAATCACGAGCATTTTCCTTTAGAGTGTGTAAAAAAAAATTCACAAATACATCCTCAAACTCAACCTCATAGTCTTCCATTAGATTCTGAAATAGATTTAAATGATGATCACCATAGATACCATTATTTCCTTCAAACTTGGGCAATCTCATTCTAATCTCAATAGGTACTTCATTTAGATAACCTTCCACATCATAAAAATTAATAGGTTTATATGTGTTAAATCTAAAAGGTTCTATAGGATGTGGGTTAGCCATGTTATTCTTCACATGAATTGTTATGGCAAAATCACAACACCCCTGATTTCTCACAAGTGAATGGTTGAGACAGTCAGTGTGATTCTTCAAACATGAAGTTATTGTTAGTGCAAAATAACAGAACCCCAAAATGAGTTCTACAGATCTTCTTTTCTAAGGCAGATTCATTTGGTGTGATTGCATAACATTGAACTTTCCCCAAGGTGTGGGACCTTGCAAAAATGGGAAAGCTCTCTAGATTGAAGGTTGGTTCCTATTCCTCTGTTTAACTTCATATATGAGAACTTGCAGAGGATTTCTCTTTATGCCTAATCTAAACTTGCCAAGGAGACAAGGGTAAAAGGGATACATGAAATCAAACTAAGCTATAAGGTGATGCACCAAAGGAATGATGAACATCTATTTTTCCAATAGACACAAACCAACCAAATGTTTACAATAACCAAACACAGATAACCAGAACTATAATGAAAGACAAAATGAAAGCAAAAGAGATAGGAAAGGATCTAAAGTCGATCATAGATGTGTTTTATTGCTCTACAAATTGATACAATGCATTACAAAGTGGCAAAAAGGAAGAAAATGTATTACAATCTAGTGGAAGGCCTGAAAATCCATGAGTTATTTTTCTAGAAGAAAGGGGAGCCTGCAAAACAAAGAATGTCCAACCCTTTACAATGAGTCCTGATTCGGTATTTGTAGACTCGATCAGAGAGAAGAAAGAGAGAGAAGTGGGAAAATCAGGTTGAAGCTAAACCACTGCTGTTAATGCCTCTAACAAAATCTGCCCCCAAATCTATCTTGACTATATAAATCTTTGGTTCAGCGCCTTGAAGGAAGAGGAAATGACAGAACAAATCGAATACGATTTGGTTGTTGAGGCAAGAAGATCCTGCATTAAAGACCCAAAGATTTTTTCTCCATTTTTCACCTACCAAGGCCTAAAAAAATGATTTTTTATCTATCCAAGGCGTAGAGGACATCAAGACACTTCCATTGATATAATATTTGCAATATTTTGAGTCGTGAGTCAAAAGATATGCCCCTTTGAAGTTTGTATCTAGTCCTTACAAATGGGCAGGAAAGCAATTTCAAAAATGGGTCTCCTTTTTAATACGGGGCATGTGGCAGCCAAATTAGGGAAAAATCAGGTTTGCGGGTCTGTGATTTATCTTTTTCCCACAAAAGGAAAAATTTCACCTTTTCCTCCAACTCCCCGCTTTGACCTTGACTTGGGCTCAAACACTGAATTTTTCCTTTGGGCAGATTTGCGGCCCAATTTGCAACTTTTACACCTTTTGGAATAACAAAGGGGAAAAAAACCAACTTTCCCCAAGATGGCCCGCTTTAGCGCTACTAGTTTAGGCTTGCCACGTGGCGTTTCCTTTGCTTCCTGCCCAATTTCTATGCTTTTGGCCAAGTCTTTTGCTTGGTGGGGTCACATCTCTTGACCTGGGACATGCGACAGTCTGATGCTCATTTGGATACCCTCTCTCTATTCAATCCTTGAATCAACAACATTTAGACATTTGGCAGCCTCCGTCGGCTTGCCTCATGCATTAACTATTCAACCGACTCTGCCCCTTTTGAGACTGGAAATGTGGAGGCACCGCGCTCGCTTGAAAGCATGATTCAAAATTTTCCTTAGAAGGAGCATCGAGTTGACACTTGGCAACCTCCGTAGGTTTGTGGAATTTTCAGCGGTTCCTTTTATCCTTTTTTGGGCCCAGTGCTACGTGGCGAACTGGCATGAATTTGAGTCCCCGCCTTGGGGTTCCCATCTTAGATTTGCGCCGAGCTAACACTTAGCTTCTTCTTTCCTAGCCAAAGAGCTTTCAATGGCTGCACAACTTTTGGGGCTCTTGGCCACATGGAGAGTTCACACTCATTTAGATCTCCTCCTTTTGACAAACTCTTGGAGATACGCCAAGCTGACACTTGGCAACCTCCGCTTGCACTTTATAATTAGCCAATCTTTTTAGACCCGCCTTGGCTATCTTTTGACTTTGTTGACCATTTGACCCTGCCTCTGCTTCGGCTTAGGACACGTGGAGATGTGGTGCTTGTTTAAGCCTCCCTTTATGGATTCATATTTGTAGAAGCATTGATTAGGACACGTGGATCTCTCCGCTGGCTCTTCTATACTTAGTCGATTTTGGAATCTTTTCTGAATGGTCTCGAGCCTGACAACCATCGAAAATTCATCATTTTTCCCCCATCCTTGCTCCTGGTTCTTCTACGGCACTGTCCCTTCTTTTCTAACCCTATTATTCCATTGTTGAGTCTACCTGTAATTTGAAAAATGGATTTAAGACATGGAAACGGCTCGAAAGAGTCATTTCTTTTGTATAGGGTAATTTAGTCTTTCTCAGCCCCTCGCCACTCCACTGTTTGAGTCCTTCTATGACCTATTTACAAGATTTGAATGAGTTTTCTTAGGTTCTTTCTATGTGGGGTCATTGGCTTGATCCAATATTTTTCCCGGGGGGTGAAATATGGATAACAATTTGGCGACTCACACAGGTATTTGCCTGCTAGATGAAAAGACCAATTGCCTTGTCATATTTGTTGGACATGGAGTCGATAGCGACGACATCATGATATTTATTTTGCCTCTGATTCATGAGCTTGGCTATTTAAACTATGATTTTTCATAAGAAATCTTGAAACGAAGGGTTTCAGAGAGTATAAAATTGTCTTGACTTGGGGCTTCATATGTTTCTCTAAATGAGCTGTGCATAGGAGCAAACAAAACAACACCACAACTATATACAAATTTTTGAAATGAAACATGATCTAAGTAGAACATGTAGAGCATGCAAAGAACTTCTACTGAGAAGAAGCAACCTACCTACTCTATTCTAACCAAAAGAAAAGTTGAAACTCAAAAAAATCCTGCAACTGGCAGGGCAAAAGTCACTTCCTTTCCTCAAAAATGGCAGCCATGTAACTGATTCGACAGCTGAACATGGCTGTTATGGTAGTGAGCGGAAGGCTAACAAGAAGCTGTTATCTCCACTCCAAATCCATCAAGGTTTCAACTAGAAATGAGACAAATACCTCCTTTCAGTCTGCTGCTGTGTTTGGTTCTAAAGAGGCATTATAGCTGATCCTTGATACTTTGATAGCTCATCCTCATGCGTCAGAAGGACGCATGGCTTGTTTTGGCTTCTCCTCTTTTGGCTCCAATGAAGTCCAAGTACCTGATTGGGAAAGGTTTTGTCCATTTGAATTATGCCCATAGCTTTGAATTTCTAACTCTAAAAATGGAGTCTTCTTATAGAGCTTCCTGGATGGATGGGTTTTTTTTGCAATTTAATGTTTTTTAGGACATCTACAGACAACTAAAACTTTACCCTAATGACTGATTTGGAACGGATTTCATCCTTGTTCTCTTTCTCCTCCTTATCCAAGATGCATTTTGGAAGGTTTAAATCTCCTCCAACTCTGATTCCAAGAGGAGCTGCTATAAAATGCAAGCTACTGCAATTGAAATTTCTCCTCCCATGACAATAGGCTCAGTTTGCTTGGAAGGATGGATGATGAAGGAGAAAACAATGTGATTTCCAACCGGTTCTTCTCTATCAAAACAGTCTTCCAAATCAGATAGGAAATCAATACTGCCTATTCATTGTCCTACTGTGCCAAATGCTTCAACTCTCTTCCATGGTGTCTTTCTTGGTCTGCAACTTGTCTCATCGTGTTTTCCCTCATTCATCAAACACTGAAGTTTGAAAGATCAAACTCTTCTTCAACAACTCAGAGTTTTGAGAGAGATGAGGTGAGAGAGAAGAACTTGAAGGTTCTTCTATGGCAACTTGTTCATAGTACTCAGTGCCTTCTGGATATGCATCTTATTCTCCTTCACAGCTAGAATGCACTTCTACTTCTTTTGGATTTGGAGCATCTTCTTCTTTCCTCTGCTGCTTGAAGACAATCATGCTCTTGAGCTGACCTCTTCCTCTAGCATTAAGTTTGACAAATCAGGAACTCTTCAATCTACTACTCTAAAGGACTAGAGTCTCTTTTAGAGCTTGGACACTCCATGACAGATTCATTAACCAAATCAGGCCTTTTGAAGGAAAGCAATAAATCTCTAATGATGCCTTCTTCTTTTGCTACTACAAACTTAGCCATATCTGCCAACATTGGTTCTTCAACACTTGACCTCCTCAGACAGGCCTAAACAGCAAGGGGATCTTTGTTATCCTGATTTTGAGATCCATACTTACTATGCCTCTTGATCATCTTCTTATTTGTTTCACTTCTTCTTGTTGCTGCTTCTTGACTGGTATTTTCACAATGTTCTTCTTCACCAACATGGGATTGGGAAGGCAAGAGGACGGAGCGGGTTGGCATTCAACTAGTTGTGCATTTGTTTGTGATGGTGGGGGAGGTGTAAATTCTTGTTTCTTGGTGGAGGGGAAGGTATTTCATTTGGCTCTTGTGGAGTGGATTTGGATTTGGAAGAGAAGATGTGTAGAAAAACTAAGATGGGATGGAAGACTAGTAGATGGATGAAGAGGAATGGATTTCACACTTGGGGCAGTAGTATGCTGGAAGCTTAAAACTTGGCATACTGCTGACAACAATAAATGGCTAAGAGGGAGAAAAAAGAAAGACAATGAAGTTGTTGAATGACTTACCCATTAATAAGGTTGATGTCAGACTTTGCTCATATATCTTCTATCCCTTTAGTCCATTGCTGTGCAAGTTGGGGAAAGCATTCCAATCATGAAGTTCAAAATTCTCTTGAGGGCTATAGTGTCTTGGAAAGGGGCCTTCCCATGGACAAGGTGCCTTGCAACCAATTCTGAACGCCTTCATTTGAGCTGTAGCTCTTGACTGAACCATACCAATGCCTCCATTTTTTTGAATCTTCTCCAACAAACCAACATCTTGAATTTGATTGTCTGTCATCATTTGCATACCACTTACTCTTGGATAAGCTCCATAGCCAAACTGATTTTGGCACTGCCGCTTCATAGTGGGCAAGACATGCTGGATTTTTGAATTTGGTCTCAAAATGCTGATTTGAAGGAGTTGATAAATACATATTGGAGGATGGATTGCACTGTCTGCTGTTGCAAGTGTGAATTACATGAAGGAAATGAAGCCATGATTGCAAAACTTCATCGAATGGAAAATAGATGAAAGAGATGGAAAGAAGAATGGATGAAAGTGAATGGAGAGAAAGGTCTGCAACTTTAGAGATAGGTTATAAACCTAGATGGAGTCACCAAATGTGTTTGTAAATGCCTCCAAAGGTTGAAACTCTTAACAGTAACACACCAAACTACCAAAAAATGAAAATGGAAGACCTCTTTGGTCCCACCGGGCATGCCAAAATTGTCAGTGAAAAATCAAAGCACCCCCCAAATGAATTGTACAGATCTACTTTTCTAAGGCAGAGTCATTTGGTGTGATCTGCATAACATTGAAATTTCCCCAAGATGTGGGACCTTGTAAAAATTGGAAAATCTCTCCAGATTAAAGGCTAGTTCCTATTCCTCTGTTTAGGTGCATACGTGGGAGCTTGCAGAGGATATATCTCTTTATATCTTAATCTAAACATTTTCCAAGGAGACAAGGATAAAAGGGGGGTATACAAGAAATAAGAAATGACTAAACTACAAGTTGATGCACTGAAGGAATGATGAACACTAGTTTTGCTGATAGACACAAAACACCAAAATACATACAATAACCAAGCATAGATAACCAGAACTTATACTGAAAGACCAGATGTAAGAAAAAGATACATGAAAGGATCTAGAAGTCGATCACAAAAGTGTTTTATTGCTCTGCAGGTTGATACAATGCATTACAAGACAGCTAGGAAAAAAGGTAGAGAAACATTTTACAATTTTAATGAAAGGCCTGAAAATCCATGAATTCCTTTGCTAGAAGGAAATGGGATCCTGTAAAACAAAGAATGTCCAACCCTTTACAATGAATCCAGTCCTGGTACATTTATAGATTCAATCAGAGAGAAGAAAGAGAGAGAGAGGAGTGGGAAAAGTAGGTTGAAGCTCAACCACTGTTGTTAATGCCTCTGACAAAATCTGCCCCTAAATCTGTCTTTACTACATCAATCATTGGTTCGACACCTTAAAGGAAGAGGAAATGATGGAAACAAATCGAATCCGATCTGGTTATTAAAGCATAGAAGATCCTACATTAAAGGCCCAAAGAATGTTTCTCCATTTTTCACCTATAAGGGCCTAAGATAAAATGAATTTTTATCTTTCTATGGTGTAGAAGATGTCGAGATGCTTCCAACGGTGTCAGATTTGCAATATTTTGAGCCATGAGTTAAAAGATATGCCCCTTTAAAGTTTGTATCTGGGTTTATAAAAATAGGTGGGAAAACAGTTTGAAAAATGGGTCTCCTTTTTTATATGGGACACATGGTAGCCAAATTAGAGAAAAAATTGGGTTTTGCAGGTCCGTGAATTTATCTTTTTCCCCCATTTCTACAAAACAACATGAAACTCAGAAAACTCCCACGGCCCCGACAGCTTCCCCTGGACACATGGGGATGCGGCACTTGTTTGAACCTCCCTTTAGTTGGCTAGGGAGATGCACTTCAATTTTTTCCTTTGTGCCTTTCTGTCAAAAGGACAATTTTCACCTTTTCCTCCGACTCCCCACTTTGGCCTTGACTCGGGCTCAAACATTGAATTTTTCCTTTGGGCGGAGTTGCAACTCATTTTGCAAGTTTTACACCTTTTGGAATAACAAAGGGGCAAAAAAGCAAAATTTTCCCCTGATAGCCCCGCTTTAGCGCTGCTAGTTTAGGCTTGCCATGTGGTGTTTCCTTCGCTGCATGTCCAATTTCTATGCTTTTGGCCAAGTCTTTTGCTTGGTGGGGTCACATCTCTTGACCTGGTACATGCAGCTGTTTGGCAATCATTTTGAGACTCTTTCTCTATTCAATCCTTGAATCAGCACCATTTAGACACATGGAAGCCTCTTTCGGCTTACCCCATGCATTGACTATTTAACCGACTCTACTCCCTTTTGAGACTTGACACGTGGAGGCACCCGCGCTCACTTGAAAGCTTGATTCAAAATTTTCCTTTGAAGGAGCATCGAGTTGACACTTGGCAGCCTTCGTAGGTCTGTGGAAATTTCAACGGTTCCTTTTATCCTTTTTTCGGGCCTGGGACTATGTGGCAAACTGGCATGAATTTTAGTCCCTGCCTTAGGGCTCCCATCTTAGATTTGCGCCAAGCTGACACCTAGCTTCTTCTTTCCTAGACTGAAGAGTTTTCAACTAGTGCCACACAACTTTTAGGGCTCTGGGCCATGTGGAGAGTTTGCGCTGATTTGGATCTCCGCCTTTGGACTAATTCTTGGAGATGTGCCAAGCTAACACTTGGTGACCTCCTGCTTGTACTTTATAATTAGCCAATTTTTTTAGACCCGCCTTGGCTGTACCTTTTAACTATGTTAACCATTTTACCCTACCTTTGCTCCATCCTAGGACACATGGAGATGTGGTGCTTGTTTGAGCCTCCCTTTATGGATTCATCTTTAGAGAAGCGTCGATAGGACATGTGGTTCTCTCGTCTGGCTCTTCCATACTTAGTCAATTTTGGACTCTTTCCTGAACATGGTCTCGAGCCTGAAAGCCATCAAAACTTCACAATTTTTCCCCCTCCTTGCTCCTGGTTCCTTTACGGCACTGCCCCCTTCTTTTCTAACCCTGTTATTCCATTGTTGAGTTTACCTATAACTTGAAAAATGGATTTAAGACATGGAAGCGGCTCGACAGAGTCATTTCTTTTGTATAGGGTCATTTAGTCTTTCTCAGCCCCTACCACTCCATTGTTGATTCCTTCTACAACCTATTTACAAGATCTGAACACAGTTTTCTCAAGTTCTTTCTGTGCGGGGTCGTGGTTAATCCAATATTTTTCCCGGGGGGTGAAATATGGATAACAGTTATCCCAAAGTGTGAGGCTTTTCGATCAGGATAACCCTCTAGAGAAGGATGACATCCTATCCTATCCTAATGCCAAAACACTCCAAAGTGGAGAGAGTTACAGATCTAACCCTAATCTAAATATTTCCAAGGAGACATAGATAGAGAAAATGCATGAAATTAAAATCTATTCTAAGGGAAGGTGATGCACCAAGAAGGATTTTAAACAACCTACACAATAAACACATCACTACCAAAACCTTGTAATGAAAACAACAACAATACACAATAACCTTACATGTAATGAAAGATCAGAAAGTTGCAATATAACATAGAAGAGGGTTTAGAACATCCACGAATCTGTTTATATTACTCCCGAAATTGATACAATACACCACACTCAAGATAAAATGCACATATTTTTCATTATAATGTCTATTAGGGAGGTTCAGAATCTCCACAAAATCTCTTATACATAATAAGAATAAAGGAGGGGCATATACAAGTTGTCTAACTTTTTAAAATGAGCCCCTCCTTACAATATATAGGAAGAATGAGAGAAAGGGAGAGAGAAATAATTCAAAATCCTACTTCAACCACACTAAAATGCATTAAAATCACCTGCAACAATGATGGGTGCCACTGCAAAACCCATACCTCCATGTAATTTTCCTTGTTGGGGAAGAAAGGAAGCCCATACCTTCATCATTTTGGTAGGTGAGAAACCTAGAAACATTCCTCTAAAATGGCGGATGGTATTTCCTCAATTTGAAATAATTAGTCTCACTAAAATTAAGAAAACCACTTGCTCTTGTGTAGAGGACATTGAGAGCTTTCCAAAAGGTCCTATTTTGTGCAAATATGAGCTCCCAGTCAAACGTTATGGCCATCTAAAGATGAGGGTTCCATTCTGCAATCAATGTGGGTGATTGATCTTCTTTTTCAGACTCCGACCATGCATCGCACCCTCCAAAATATGAAATTTCAGAATTTTAAGATTTAGAGCTTCATGCATCTGTACTTCATAGGTCGATGTTATTATTCAAATTTTCAAGCTCATGAAACATCTGAACTACCAAAACCTCGAAGTCTGAAATTTAGCCTTCAGGTTTCGGACTTCAACTCGTGATTTACATGCACTGGGGCTTCAATGTTCTGAAATTCCAAAACCATGAAGTTTGAAATTTAGACTTCAGGTTTCAGACTTCTATATTTTTGGGTGTTTGGGTTTCGGGGGTTCGGGTTTCAGGGTTTTAGGTACTGTTCTTGTCTTGGCACATAAAAACTCCAAAATCCTGAAATCTTGAAGTCTAAATTTTAGACTTCTTCTTTCCTTCCCGCATGACAATGTTCATTTCTCGAACCTACTACCAACTCCGAACTTCCGAATGTCCAAAGTCTGAATTTTGGACTTTGGACTTTAACGTCCTTCAAACCTTCTGGCTCCACCAATTTCAAAAAAATTCTAATTAAATCCAAATGCTTCCACGTCACTTCAACTCACTTGGCTCGAGCCCAAAATGTGATCTCCCACGACCGAAATGATCCCTTCATTTTCTCTAGGCGAGGTCATGTTTGTTCAATTTCACCCGAGGGATAAAATTGGATAACAATAATTGAAGGTAAAGGATTGTGTAGCCAATACTGAATAGTATCTTGCTGATCAAATGGATCTTAAAAATTCCGATGAAAACTTAGGAAAGAATAGATTCTAGATCAAATTCCTAGTTCTCCTTAATAAATGAAATAACATGATTAGGCTTACTAGATGCTTAAAAAATGATAGATGTTTTAGAGTAGTCCTCAATAAGTGGAATATCAAGCTTATTATCTTGACTGCAATTGCTTCTTGAACTTTGATCAGTTACAAGATTCTATGTCTCCCTCTTTTACTAAACATACTCTAACTCAGGAAGCAACTTATTTATTTGATTTGACTTGAAATAAGGTCGTAATCCTTCTAGTTTGCAAAAATAGAAATCAGATCAATAGTTACAATGAAATAAAACCAACTTGTCCCAGTTTTCCTTATGGAGTCATCACTAGAATATGAAATTCTATAAATAGATAGAAAATCTAAACATGTAGAATGTTTGTATATAACTCCAGTCACACAAAACTCAAATATAGAAATGAAGTCCATGACAATGGTGTCAATCTATTGTTGGCTCCAAAAATAACACCCCTAAAAGATGAACATCTAACCTAAGTGGGATGGATTTGAGAGAGGTATGAAAAATGAAAACGTATTTGTTGTTGATAGTCAGGGATTGCTCTACACTCAAATCAAGGAGGTGATTAGGAAGCACCTTAAAAAATGGGATGGCTTTACCCTACTATTTCTAACTCTACCTTGACCAAGGTGAGAGGACCTAGTTGGGGGATCCGAATAAAGGAAAGTCTTTCAAGGCTTGGTTTCCTTTATTTCTGGTGTAAATTAGTTTGAAGCAAGTGTAACCACATATACAATACTTCTCTCAAAAGATTTGTCACTTGATTTATTGTAAGAACTTGAAAATCAAAAACACATTCAAGAGGAAAATAATGAACAATCTTCAAATATTGCATTTACATAACATTTTTGACCAAGGATGCTTTAAATACTATTGGATCACAGACTTGGTGGGATTTTTGGCAAAGATTATTGGTAATGGATAACTTTGAAGCTCAACTTTTAGAATAAGCATGTGTATGCTTTTTAGGTATGATATGATTGGTAGGTATAAAGATCGCTGGTTGTTTAATATTGAAATTTGAAGGGAAAAGGGTAGTTTATTTTATGACCTTAGTGTCTTAATGTTCCCATGAAATGAGTCCATCCTTAAATGAAATGATTAGAAAGAAAAATCAAGTTAACACAATATGTGAAATAACATTTTCATTCATTAATAATTAATGTGCACAAAAGTCATCTACAGTCTTCAAAATCCTAACTACAAATCATGGATTTAGAGATGAGATAAAGAACTTCTTGTATTTTTATTATACACCCAAAATACCCTTAAGGGAATTATAAGTATTCTTCAAAAGTGATGTTGCCTATAGGATTTTACAATTGATTTTAACCATTGCAAAGTATACACTATCCTGTAATAATCTCACAGTAACTAGAAGAATACAACAACCAAGAAAGAACCTTATGTACTTAAAAATTTTAAGGTAATGAAAAATAGTAACCAAACTATATCGCTTCATTCATTAATTCAAAACATAAGAAACATGAAAGTATAGTTTGATTAAAATAGTCACAATCTATTCATGTAAGTTTTGGCTAGGGGACATAAACAAATGCCTTCAAAATATTCTAATGGTTGTACATTGCAGCCACCTTATCTCTTCCTTACATATTTAGACATACAGTCTTGCAAGAAACTAGAAACTGAAATTAAAAGATGAACTAAATCTAAAATTCTACTACCCCTAATCTGCCTCCTCAGGCAAATGAAAGACCGTTACATTATATAGATGAGAGAAGTAGAGAAAGAAGAAAAATATGATTTCCCTCTTCACCTACCAACAAAAAACATTAAAATCATGTAAAGGAGCATAGGCTTCCTACCAAAGTCATTCATTCCTTCTATCTTGCGTGTGGAAAAAAGAAGAACTCATACTTCATAAATTTTAAGTGGTTGACCGACACTGGGACTGTAACTTGAATGTAAAACATGTTTTCTTATTTCTATGCCACCAACTATCATCAATTCCTAAAACTGATGATTCCAATGTGAAGGGCATGAAAATACATTTCTAATGATATGAATTTTGTAAGATTTAGAGCTCTGGACCAAAATATACAGCCCTTTGAAATTTTGCATGTTGAGATGCACAAAAATGTGACACGTGGCAGCCTTTGATTAGTTTGGGGAATGCCTCTGCTAACAGATGCATTATTTTATCCTTTTCCCATATGTCTGTCTCTATTTACACCACCTATCCTTGCTAACTTTCCTGACCTAAGCCCAAACCTAAAATTCTTTAAAATTCGGCTCATTTCGCAAGCCTCACGTCTGTCAAGGTCCATCACTTAAGGATTTCACATAATACCTCCACTTTTCTTGTTTGGCTATTGGATCCTCGCCGTGTGGCCACCTCCAAAGGTTGACATGTGTTTTTTGACCTTCCTTGACTATAGCCTATACCTGACGCCCCATTATCAATTTCCATTCATTTCGCTGACTTTACATCTGTGGGAGTCCATCTACTCAAAGTGCGATGGAATGCCGCCATGTATCTACCTTAGACCATCAATCTTACGCCATTTGTATTTTTCCTAACCTACCGCATGGTCATGACCTATTTTTCACCCAAGTCTAGACTTGACGGCTTTTATCTAACCTAATTGATTTCGGGGCCTTGATGTTCGCTAGGGCTCATCACTATGGAAATAGCCAGAGTCCTGCCACGTGTCCCCTGCCAAAACCATTTATCTTTCACCATGTGGCCCCGTCTAATATTTAGTGTGAAATTTGATGATCAAATGAACTTCATGTGGGATTTTATAATATCCCACTAGGGAACCTCCCTCGAGTTTTTCAAATGCCAATGATTAGGGATTTCGGGCAGTGTAAATTGATGGGCGTCTAAACGTTCCAATCTTCGTTAAAATGGCTAAGTCCATTTTAACCGAGTTTTTTCAACCATTCCTATAGATTTTTCCTTTGTGGTCTGGTTGCATGCCTTTGAGCCTTCATAGCCTCTATTTTTTGGGTGCAATTTGTGGATCATTTTAATGTTAATTTGTACGCTTTTTATTAAATATGTAGAGATAACCCCTTTCACCTATATGTCTGTAGATTTTTCTTTGAATAACTAGAAAACTAAATCAGTCCCACGACATTCTTGTTTATTTTGCTAAGCCACAATATTTATTACAAACTAAATCTCCCTCTTGACTCCTACTGATCTTTACAGCATGGGGGACAATATGAAACACACAAAAATAGTTAAATGTGTCGGGAGTTCATGAAAGAGACCAACTAAATCTAAGGAATTGGATTGAGTACCAACAATACATTTACTAAGTTACTATTGGAGATCAAAATTACACACTACCCTGAGTCATAGACAACCCAGGATTTTGAGGCAACATGGGACTATCTCCAACTTGCGGACTTGCACTATGAAACAGACCTTGAGAGAAGGCTAGTTCCTCTACCTATTCCTAATGATATAACTACTCCTAAGAAGGGAAATGTAGATATTTAATCCTATTTTAACAATCCAAGGGATCGGGGGAAGAGAGAGGTGTATGAAAATGGAAATTCTAGGCTAAAAGAGAGGTGATAGCACCAAGAAAAGGGGTGGAGATATTCCAATGAGTGAAATTGGGAGAAAAAAGAAAGATGAGAGGGTTTAAATAAGTACTAAAGTCCAAAACAAAATTTAAATGACCATTTCCATGGAGCATGACATATTTAAACCTTGTAAATAGAATGAGATATGCACAATATACCTGCAAGTGCAATGAAAGGAAAGGAAATGCAATACCACACAAGCTAGGGTAGATAAGAGCCATAAAACTTAAATTTTATTACTTTAAGAAGATGCATAATACATTACAATGGAAGTGTAAGGAAAAGATCACCATGTAGATGTTAAAATCTGAGGCCTGTAACTCATAGGTGCTCTGGAACTTTTTTTACAGAGTTCCATTACATTTTAGAACACCCCCAACAAATGAGAGATTCTTACAATATATAAAAGATGAGAGAGAGAGAGAAGAGAGAAACTCCGATTTACCTTCCAACCACCAATATGTCGTATTAAAATTCTGAAAAGAGGCATGGGAAACCTTCCAATACCATTCATCCATTGTACATTACTTCTAGGAGAAAGAATGTGCAACATACCTCATCAATTCTAGTAGTTGGGCTTCCTAAAACTGTACATTTCAATGTTGGTAGAGGATGCAAATATCTTTCCAATGGTACCAATTTTATGAAAATCGGAGCAATAGGTCAAAAGTTATGGTTGTTTTAAGTTTGTGGGGGGGGGGGGGGGGTCAGTGATGTCGACGAGGTTATCTACGTAGTGTCATAGTCCACAATTAACTATTTTCTCCTTTATTATGTAGATGGTTCGGGGATGCGGAGTACTCGGGGAACTGTGGAACTATTCGTCTTGTTATATTTTGCACCGCTTTATCTGTAGTGTACTTGAGTTGAGTGTGGATCAGATATTCAAGCCATGGATAGAACTGGGAACTTTTCTATCCCAGACCTTGGTTCCCACAACCCCCTTGATCATCCACATTGAAATCTTCCCCGAAACACTTGCCTCTACCTTCAACTTTTCTTTATGGCTTGTCATGCCTTGCGTGGAACCTATGATCCCCGGGAACCATTCCTTCTGATCTTGGTTCCTCCACACTAAGTTCCATCCACAACACACATGCCCACATTGAAATAAAATCTTCACCTTCCATTGCATTATGACTCAATCACCTTTATGGTAAACTAGTTCCCTGGTGGAACTAGTTCCACCATTCCTCCATTCTGCTGAATCTTTGTAATACTCCAACCCGATCCTCGAACTTCTTTGTTGCAGGTCTAAAGCCAATGCGGGGAACCTCCAAGTCCATGGAAATTGGTCTTGAGTTCCATTTCCCGCCGCATATCCAAAAAGCATTAACTCCTTAACTTTTCAAGCCAAACCATTCCACGGGGAACTAGTTCCATCCGCACCTCTAAGAAACAAAATACACTATAGAACCTCATTTTTCCATTTTTGCTAAAACATTTCTAAGTTTTTGGCCAACTATGGAATTGAGGAGTTAGGAAAAAAGTGGAGGAGTGTCCCAAAATAATTTCAAGTGCCCAAAACATGAAAATACTAGATTTTTAATATTTATCACCAAGATCCCATGAAATTTCCCAATTCCAAATTTTACAATTTAGGCAATTTTGCTAGGGGAGAACATTTGATAATAATTACCTTACGCTCCTCAATTCCCACTTCCACAACTTATTGAAAGAAATATTATTACACTTCCACCACCACTCAATCTAGATCCTTAGTGTCCACGTGATTACAACTACAAAGAAAAAAAATGTTGTGATTACCATTAATGCATTGGTCATCCCACTAATCACTTCTTCAAGCTTAGACATATAATTCAAGATCTTATTAACAACAACTCCATCAAGCTTGTTGTACCATCTACTTTGAAACCGGTCAATGACAATCAAAAGATAAAAATATTTAAAGATCCTTTACTAAACCATGAAAAGAAACCTACATATCCTTCTGCTAATCATACTTATCATGTCATTCCTCCTCCATTGAGGCTTCTTGATTTCCTTGTTGCTTCTTTTGATGTGCCACCGCCAGTCATTACATTTTCAGAGCATGATTATCATGCTACATTTTCTTCTGATTCATTGCATATCAAGGCTTCTGTTGGCACATATGCAATCAATAATGCTATGGTTTATCCATCATCTCTTACCAATGCATGCTTCATTTCACTTCTAGTAGCTATTAAATGTCCAAACTCATTAATTACATTTATGGGTGCTAATTTTTACGGTCGTGTCATTTTTTCCATCACAGTTATGTCTCTTACCATGTTTACTACATTCCTTGTTACCTATGAAATAAATGGCTATAAAATTCTCTTAGGTATTCCTTGGATCCATGCTACATAGGCTATCCCCTCCATACATCACTTATGTCTCAAGTTCCTACCAAAAAAACAAGTTTTCACCATCAAAGGTATTCCACCTCACACACCATTACCTTGACCCACTCATGATGATCTTTCTGCATCAGCCAAGACATTTCATCCTCTTGCATAGATAATATCCTTGTCTATTCCTACACCCACCTCTCCTATTTGTACATGGTCTCCAGTGCCTCGTAATTCCAAAATATTGTTCTACACCTAGTTGTCCTATTTGTGCATGACCTACATCTCAACCTTATCGTCCTCATTAGTCTATTAGTCCACATCATTGGCCTAATTCCCCTACTTGGAAAGCCTTTCCTCATAGGTCTTCACCACCTCCTTATACACATATGTCTCATTTCCATGTACATCAGTTACTCTCCTACATCGCCAACCTTATCTCATTGTCCCATGCCTTGGTCTCCCCAAAAATCGGGGTGAAGGGTCCTCACATTTCACTATCGTTGGATAGTATTCACTCCTCACACATTTGGGGGACATCCCACATTCTCCCCCCTTTTAGCAATATCAATTATCTCTAGTGTCTACTTTTACACTTCACACTTCGTGCTCCATGTCTACATTTTATAGCCTACTCACTTCATTGGTATACACATTGTACAGTCGTTACCTTATGACACAATCTCATGCCACGATTCAGACTTGATTATTGAGGGAAAACTACATCCATGAACCTCACACTTCCACACTTCACACTCTATTCTTCACGACATATATTTCTAAAATCTACTTACACACGATAAACCTATTTCTCAATGATGCACTCTTGTTGTATGGTTTATTCTTGATTGTTGAGGGGGAATTTATAAATGAATCTCATTTCATGCACATTCATTGGGGGAAATGAAACTCCTTCCATTTTTCACATATTTCATTCCATATCATCATAACATTTGCATATCTTGGTTGCATTTACTTTTACTTTTCTATATTACTTATATGTTGTATTTTGCTTCCTATGCTAAACAGATACTTAGTATGTCAGTATCTTTTTCGATATACACATGCATGTTTACTTTCTCTCTGGAAGTGAATGAAAATATCTTACACCTCCTTACACGATGCATGATGCTCGATGTTGAATCCCTTGCCAGTCCCGCCGAGGTTCCTAGGGGCATCTACTTTTACTACTCTTACACATTGTAGGTTCTATTGTTTCATCATTTACTACTTACTAGCACTTTAATTTTCACTGCTATATACCCACTTTGACATACTCTTTATCTTTCTAACATGCTAATAGGTGCTTCATGTGTAGCATTTATCTTGCAGGACTATCTACAACCATGGTTATCTGATACATGTTTCTTGCTATTATTTTCTATTAAATGTTATTATTTACGGGTTATTCCCTATGTCTTGTATGTTCTTTTGGTATATTTTTCCCTGATTGTCTTGTGACATTGTGAGTGATGTCCCATGTTTTAAATCCTCTTTTCACAGTCCATCTTGTTTGCACACTTAATTGTTACATTGTTTTCTATTACATGCTAGCTAATTTTTTACTACTAACTAGCCTACTTTTTTGCATGTGGCTTGGTTTCTACCATGCACATCCCCTACCCCTTGCAAGTATTCATTTCATATCAACATAAATTTCTCACCTTTGGGTCACATTATCCTACAATTTCCGTATGCACCCAAAATGAGGGGAGCATACATTGGTAGAATAAATAACCCCTACATCAGCTCAGAGCTACAATTCATATATGTATAGTATAGAAACACAATAAGCATAGAGTCATGGAACAATACAGAATCAGGCTTGGACTTCATACACAATATGAAAACTACTTCGTAGTCTTGGACACTAGCACTTGGGCGCTCCTATCCTCTCTTGGGTGCTAATTTCCTGGGAGAAGAATAAACACTTTCTCAGTATAGCACAGTTTAGAGTAGTTTTTGGATCAGATCTACAATAACAAGCACTCACCTCCAGATACAAAATGTGTTTTATCTCCTATAATCAGTTACAATATGGGACAATACAGAATAAAAAATAACAATAAGGGATTCACCATTTACAGTGGTGATCATTCAGGAAGCATTCATGGAAGGAATAAAACTATACATATCTCCCCAACACTCTTCTCTTGTGGCGTGAGATAACCCAAAAAATATATCTTGGTACAAGATCACCCAAAAACTCACTCTTAGTGTGAGATTTCCCAAAAAACTCACCATTTGAAGCATTTCCAGACATCTTTCTATCCTTTACACTCTTATACATTAGGTGCATACTTTCCTTTTTACATACTTTCACACTTTTTACTAGAAGATAACGACGCCATCAGTACAGTGCCGCCAATAATGTAGAGTATGGTAACAGTCAAAGTACAATAGGAATGTTGTAAAAAGTAAATATTTGTCGTAAGTGGTCCGGTAATGTTAAAATGTCAAAGTTGGGATAAGTAGAGAAGTAGGGTCTACATGATTAGGAATTAGAAATATTATATTGGTAATAAGGACAAGGAGTGAGGTCATAAATATTTTGTGTATTTTATTTGTAAAAAGTCTAAAAATGTGGAACCCATGTGAAATGATAAGGTTTATCTTATCTTAAAAGATAAGCTTACATGTACAGATAAGAGTTAAGGTATGGAATATGATTCGTCAGAGTGGATTTCTTATCCTATCTTAGAGATAAGATGGATAAGCCTGGAAGTTCTATAAATAAAGAGGCCACCCCCCTCATTTAGCATAGAAGGAAGTAGTGAGAAATATTGTATGAAGTGTGTAAAGGAAGCCATCAGTTTAAAGGTGTGTTGAAGAAGCCATTAAGAGGTGTAATTGTAAAGTTTCTCCCATAGTATTGGTGGAAGGCAAGTGAAGTCAATAACACTTGAAGTACCTCATGGGTGAGATTGTAACAATTTCATGTTAATATTATAATTTACTTTGATATTTCAGATTTGTCATCATTCCGTCTTATCATAGTCGATGGTATTCTTGTGTTATGTTTGTTGTTTTGTTTCCAGATTACATCCACCAAACTAAAGGCTGTGCATTAGTAAATAATCATAGCATGAGGAGTTCCCGGTGAAGAATTATCATAGTGCTGGATTGGTGATGACATTTTGGTTCCGTTGCCGGGACCATTCCTCGTTGGTGGATTGTCTGGAGAGATATTCCCACTTAGTCAAAAATCAATTGGAGGGTAACCTTGTTTTTACTGTGCATAGTAGTTACCATGGTAAAGTCATTTTTGCCGTGAATAGTAGTTACCATGGTAAAGTCATTTTTGCTGTGAATAGTATTTACCACAGTAAAGTCACTTTTTACCGTGAATAGTATTTACCGCAGTAACTTCACTTTTTACTGTGAATAGTGTTTACCACAGTAAAGTCAGTTTTTACCGCAGTAAGTCAAGTTTTACCATAGTTTACCGTGGTCATTTCTATTTTCTATTATAGTGATTTTAATTATTGGTGCACATAAGTCTTGTTGATTGTACTTTTGGGTTGGTATTTCACTGTGGTTACTTTTGAAAATGGGGAAGATTCCTATTTTTTCAGCCCAATCTAATGAAGATGCTTCCTCTTTCATTCAAGAGTTTAAACGATCTTGTATTTGTAATGGCCTTATAAGAAGGGAACAATGGACTGAATTTTTTCCTACCTTTTTGGATGGTTCAACCCTTAGGTGGTTTGAAACACTAGGTGATAATGTGAAAAACTCATGGGATTTATTAACTGAAAGTTTTCTTGAAGAATTTGGTGAACAACAGAGATATGCAGATCTCATGATCGATATCACAAAGCTAACCCAAGGAGAGAAGGAGAAGATAAGGGATTATCATGCTCGTGTTCTAGAGCTAAGGAGGAAGCTCGACGCCCAGATCCGGAAGGAAGGATTAGCGGATGGGTTGATGAATGGCATGGATAATCTCCTATGTAAGCACTTCATTCTTGGGATGAAGCCAGAGATCAGACAACGAGTGAAGTATGACCGCCCAGCTACCATTGAACAAGCAAAGGAGATTGCAAGAAGGCAAGAAGAAAGCATGGAAGAGGAGCCCAAAGAAATTGTTGCTAAAGTAGAACCTACACCAGCACCTTTGCTCCAGAATCCACAACCACTCTCGGTGAGCACAAATCTTTCTCCTAGTACATCTACTGAGTATGAAGATCTGCTCAAAAAGATGGGTCAGTTAACTATTAATCTTCTTCAAGGAAAAGAATTTAGTTCTCAGGGAGGAGATAGAGGTCCAAAAAGAAATATTTCTGAAGTTGTATGTTATGGTTGTTATAAAAAGGGTCATTATAAGTATAATTGTCCAGATAGAGCTTCTACATCTGGTAAAGGAGATAATGATAAAGGAAAAGCACCTGTGAATTCTTTTGATGTAGTAGATAAGAGCAGAAATAATGAAGTAGATGTGTTTGTAACAAAAAGAAAGAAAGAAAAAGATAATCAAGATGGAAATGATCCTAAGAAGATGAAAGGAGAAACTAGTAAGAAACATAGGAGAAGAAAGTTGGGTGTGCAGGATTTTCTGATTTCACAGGGGCAAGGACCATACTCCATCTTGGAAGATCTGTCCAAAAGGCCTGCAAATATTACATATGGTCAACTCTTGGCTATGTCTTCTGAGAAGAGGCGGGAGCTGCGAAGTGGACTCAATGCTCGACGAAGGAAGGAGGTTGAGGTCCCTATTTTGGAGGCAGAGGCGGATCCCTATGCTCCACAAGCTGAGGTATTATGTAATGGTATTTCAATTCATGATGTCTTAGTTGATGGAGGTGCTGCAGTTAATGTAATGACCGAGTCTGTAATGAATATGTTGGGTTTAAAAATTGATCGCCCTTCAACACTTATGTTAAGGTCATTAAATAAGGGAAAAACTAAACCAGAAGGTGTAGTTTCAAATGTGGCAATATCTGTTATGGGTGTTGTATGTGTGGTAGAATTTCAGGTGATGAAAAATGGTACTGTTGCGTACCCAATGTTGCTGGGAAGACCATGGCTAAGGAGAGTTCATGCAAGAAACTACTGGAATGAAGGCTTCATGACACTTGGACGTGGTAGAGAGAGGGTGAAGATAAACGTGATCCCTCGACATCATAAGGCAGAACCTGTGGATTCAAGTGATGAAACTGATGATTGGACATCCTCTGATTACTCTAGTACCAGTGAAGTGGACACTGAAGATGAAGAAAGTGAGGTTGATGTTTCAGTCATGGATATCCTTCCAGTCACACCAACTCATGACCCCATAAAATTATCTGAAGAAGAAGTTGATGATCGTCTCCAACAAATAAAGATTGGTGATGCTGTGATGGAGAGTGAGAAGGAATCCTACCTCCAGCTCTTTCGAAGGTACATACACATATTCACTTTTGATTACAAGGAACTCCATCAAGTAAGTTGGGTAGAACATTCTATTGAGCTGGTAGATGGTGTTAAGCCTATAAAGCAAATGCCATATAGAATGAATCCTAATTTTTCCAAGACTGTAAAAGAAGAAATAGATAAGTTGCTTGATGCAGGATTCATATTTGTTGTGGAGAATTCAGAATGGGTTTCTCCCATTGTGATCTCAATAAAAAAGAATGGGAAGCTACGCATTTGTGTTGATTACAGGAAGCTCAATAAGGCAACAAAGAAGGATCATTACCCTCTTCCATTCTCAGATCAGATCTTGGACGAAGTAGCTGGCCAGGAGTGTTATAGTTTTGCTGATGGATATAGCGGATACAACCAAGTCCGTATAGCAGAGAAAGATCAGCTGAAGACCACGTTCACCACTCCTTGGGGAACGTTTGCTTATAGAGTTATGCCTTTTGGGTTGTGTAATGCTCCAGCAACATTCCAGCGTTTGATGAATAGGGTGTTCAAACCCTACATTGGGACCTTCATCAGAGTATTTCTGGATGATTTTTGCATCTATGGGAGCAAGTTGGACCACCTGCACCAGATGGAGACAACATTTCAAAGGTTAGATGAAGCACAAGCCTCACTAAACCCTACAAAGTGTGTCTTTGGATGTTCTAAAGGTGTTTTGTTAGGGCATGTTGTATCCAGAGATGGTATTGGTACTGATCCTGATAAAGTTTCAAAAATCAAAGATTTACCATTTCCTATGAATAGAAGTAAGTTGAGATCATTTTTAGGCCATGTGGGTTACTATAGAAGGTTCATCAAGAATTTCTCAAAGATTGCACAGCCACTAACCCAGTTCTTGAAGAAGGATGTTACTTATGAACCAGGAAATAAGGCACATGAAGCTTTTGGACAACTGAAGGAAGCCCTGGTGTCTTCACCTGTTTTAAAGAATCCAGATTGGAGCAAGCCATTCATTGTGTACACTGATGCCTCAGATGCAGCACTAGGAAGTACTTTGAGCCAAAAGGATGAAAATGGGAATGAACATCCAATTTACTTTGGGAGCAGACAAATGAGCAGTGCTGAGGTAAATTATACTGTAACTGAAAAAGAGGCTCTAGCTATCATTTTTGCTGTAAAGAAGTTTAGAAATTACTTGCTAGGGCAGAAATTTATAGTTGTAACAGATCATCAGGCTCTAAAATATATTGTCAATAAGCCTAACCCATCAGGGAGGATAGCAAGATGGATAATTTTGCTACAAGAATTTGAATTTGATATTATAGATAGGCCAGGAAAGAAGCATGTCAATGCAGATGCACTCTCTCGAGCCTATGATGGTTTAGGATCATCTTGTGATGATGATGATTTCCCTGATGCAGCATTGTTATCCCTTGACACAATCCCTAGTGAATACATAGATATTTGGAATTATCTGAATGAATTCAAGTTTCCTGATGGTGCCAATGCAAAGACTAAGAGAAAGATTACTCAAGCCAGTCGTCCATATTCTATTCTGCATGGAGTATTATTTCGAATAGGACCTGATGGACAGTACAAGAGGGCAGTTGGACGTGATCAAGGGAAGGAACTGCTAGAAGAATTCCACAATGGTACATGTGGAGGGCACTTCTCTGGACAACTTACAGCAAGAAGGATCTTGGATGCAGGTTATCACTGGCCCACTCTTTTTAAAGATTGTTATAATTATTGTAAGACATGTGATATTTGTCAAACACATGGTAACCGTAAGACTTCATCAGCTCCATTATGTCCTATTCTTCCACTTGGTCCCTTTGAAAAGTGGGGAATAGACATTGTAGGTCCACTTCCAACTACCTCACGCCAAAATAAGTATATTGTAGTTGCCACAGATTATTTAACCAAGTGGGTTGAAGCTAGGCCATTGAAAACAGCTTCCATGGATGAGGTGGCAAGGTTCATATATGAACGCATTGTCACCAGATTTGGTTGTCCATTAGAAATTGTAACAGATCAAGGAAGCCACTTCATTAATGAGGTAGTAGAAGCCCTAGTCAATAAATTTTCTATTAAGCACAGGAAGGCAACAACATACAAGCCAAGCACAAATGGACAGGTGGAACGAAATAAATTTTGTGTTGTGTCAAATTCTAGCAAAAGATGCAGCCTTGCAGGTACATAAGTGGGATAAAAGGATTCATGCAGCATTGTGGGCATATAGGGCAACATCAAAGTCAGCAACAGGATACTCCCCATTTCAGTTGGCCTATGGCATTGATCCAGTTCTTCCTATTGAGTTTGATATTCCCACTGTGAGAGTTATGAAAAATGAAAGGATGGATGAAAGTGATTCAGTAAAAGAAAGGTTGGTACATCTTCATTTGCTAGAGGAAATGAGGGAAATAGCAAAGGATACAAGCCATAAGAAGAAAATGAAGCAGAAGGAATACTTTGATCAAAAGATCCGTTGGTCTCCATTTCATGTGAATGACTTGGTTCTAGTATATGATTCCAGATACAAAAAAAGAAGACAGAGAAAATTTCTTCCAAAATGGATGGGGCCCTACAAAATAGCAGCTGTGCATGAAAATGGTACGTACCGACTGGAGGAATTGGATGGCACTCCCATTACGAAATGGGTCAACCACGACAAGTTGAAGATTTTCCAAGCACCAGAATAGTCTACTCCGAGGACGGAGTAGAAGCTAGGAAGGGGGAAGATGTCGACACTAAAATTTTCCTCCGTAATTTCTATTTCATTAATGTATGTATTAGGAATAGGATGTTGTTAAGTGTAATTAGTAGTAGCGTCTGATAGAAGATAACGGCACCGTCAGTACGGTGCCGCCAATAATGTAGAGTACGGTAACAGTCAAAGTACAATAGGAATGTTGTAAAAAGTAAATATTTGTCGTAAGTGGTCCGGTAATGTTAAAATGTCAAAGTTGGGATAAGTAGAGAAGTAGGGTCTACATGATTAGGAATTAGAAATATTATATTGGTAATAAGGACAAGGAGTGAGGTCATAAATATTTTGTGTATTTTATTTGTAAAAAGTCTAAAAATGTGGAACCCATGTGAAATGATAAGGTTTATCTTATCTTAAAAGATAAGCTTACATGTACAGATAAGAGTTAAGGTATGGAATATGATTCGTCAGAGTGGATTTCTTATCCTATCTTAGAGATAAGATGGATAAGCCTGGAAGTTCTATAAATAAAGAGGCCACCCCCCTCATTTAGCATAGAAGGAAGTAGTGAGAAATATTGTATGAAGTGTGTAAAGGAAGCCATCAGTTTAAAGGTGTGTTGAAGAAGCCATTAAGAGGTGTAATTGTAAAGTTTCTCCCATAGTATTGGTGGAAGGCAAGTGAAGTCAATAACACTTGAAGTACCTCATGGGTGAGATTGTAACAATTTCATGTTAATATTATAATTTACTTTGATATTTCAGATTTTTCATCATTCCGTCTTATCATAGTCGATGGTATTCTTGTGTTATGTTTGTTGTTTTGTTTCCAGATTACATCCACCAAACTAAAGGCTATGCATTAGTAAATAATCATAGCACGAGGAGTTCCTGGTGAAGAATTATCATAGTGTCGGATTGGTTCACTACAATCTCTATAGGATCATAAGGTACACATCATCTAACTACTTTATGATATTTAGTATTCACTCGACAACATAAAATGGGCACAAAATTTAGACACAAAATCTATGCACTTGGGTACATTTCTAGGTCCTAAAATCATACTAACATTTACATGATTCATAAGAAAGAAAACTAGTAGTTGAAAACTCCCTTTACCATTTTTCTTTGTCTTCTACACTTTTATTGGCTTCATAAATCTTGCATTCTTGCCTAAATTTATCTATTTTATCTTTCTATGGCCTTGGAAACTAGTGCCTAGCTAGGACACTAGCGCTAGACGCTCCTGTCCTCCTAGGTGTTCCTATCCCTCTTTATCTTTATCTTATCCTTTTGAACCCCTTTTTCATCTTAATTAATTTTTATCACTTTGGGTCAACCTTTCATTTTTCAATTACAAAATTCAAACAATGGAATCATATAAATACATAGTTATGTTTTCAAAATGAAGGACCAAACACTAAACATTACATACTACTACCTAAGCTTGTACTCAAAGGCAGAAGAGCATCAAAGGCATCCATCTAGCATCCATTGAAGGGAAAGGGCTACATACTTATACATACAAAACATAGGAAGGGTAAATCTATTCTATTCCATTCACACATATTATACATATCCTACATTTTAGATCTAGGCCGCTATCATTAGTGAAACTTCCATAAGGACATCTTAGGGCATCATTTCTACACACACATATACAAGAAATACATGGAGTCTAAGATGTAGTGAAAATATCAGTCATAAGTTTACTCTTCGGGTGACCGTCATGGTCATAAATGAAGGACCAAACACTAAACATTACATACTACTACCTAAGCTTGCATTCAAAGGTAGAAGAGCATCAAAGGCATCCATCTAGCATCCATTGAAGGGAAAGGGCTACATACTTCTACATACAAAACATAGGAAGAGTAAATCTATTCTATTCCATTCACACATATTATACATATCCTACATTTTAGATCTAGGCAGCTATCATTAGTGAAACTTCCATAAGGACATCTTAGGGCATCATTTCTACACACACATATACAAGAAATACATGGAGTCTAAGATGTAGTGAAAATATCAGTCATAAGTTTACTCTTCGGGTGACCGTCATGGTCATAAATGAAGGACCAAACACTAAACATTACATACTACTACCTAAGCTTGCATTCAAAGGTAGAAGAGCATCAAAGGCATCCATCTAGCATCCATTGAAGGGAAGGGCTACATACTTCTACATACAAAACATAGGAAGAGTAAATCTATTCTATTCCATTCACACATATTATACATATCCTACATTTTAGATCTAGGCAGCTATCATTAGTGAAACTTCCATAAGGACATCTTAGGGCATCATTTCTACACACACATATACAAGAAATACATGGAGTCTAAGATGTAGTGAAAATCTTAGTCATAAGTTTACTCTTCGGGTGACCGTCATGGTCATTCTAAGTCCCCATTTTGTATTTTCATTTTTAGGTTTAATGTGGTTTATGGGTATGTGCATGTGAACTTATTTCTTGCAGGTTACAAGTACAGTCATAGATCAGACAATGAATCCAGAGAGACAAATAGGTATTAACAATGAAGCTTATTTGACACTAAAATATCCATATCCGCAACATCTACTTGGACACCAGCGCCCAGATCTAGACACCAGTGCTTGGGTTCTCTCGTCCTATGCAGTTTTATATTTCAAAACCTCGAGTGAGCCTCGATGACACTCCTCTTAGTCTATTCCAACATTTCTTTAATCCATATCACTTCACGTTTGCTTGAAAATCATATAATTCCTCTGATATCCCCTTCTTGCTTAGGGTTTAATATCATTTCTTTTTTATTACTTTTGTCTCATTGTATATTATCATTAGGTACAATAGTTACTCTAAATATGAGATTTAATTAATTCATTTTACATTAAATGATGCCTAAATTTTTCGGTCCAGGCATAATCAAGTCTTGAAATTTTTTTCATTGATCTTATAATGTGTTGTTCTATTGATGTTAGGATGTTTACACTCATAGTTAGGAAAGTTAGTGAAATGTGAGACTCAAGGAGTGAGTTGATGATCTTCATATCCTGACTTGACCATTATGTTCAAAGCTTCTTCAAGGAATGAGACAAGATGAGCTAGTCAAATCTACTAAGGCATCCAAGACCATCATATATGAAGGAATGGGAAATACTACGAGGATAATTTTACACACATATTAAAAATTTAGTTTCTTTTTTCCTCTCTACTAAAGGTTTAAAACCCATTCTCTTCATAAAAAATCCATTTCTACATGGGAACACCAAAACATCTCACAATACATTTCTAGGAAAAAGCCTTATGGTAGAACAAATATTCATAAGAGGGTTTTATTAAAAAATTAGTCTTGGAGTATTCTAAACTAATGTATACATGCTTCAAACCTTCCTAAACATTATCCAAACTTTGGATCAAGGAGAGAGGTAGTTTACCCTATTTGAGTAATCTTAAATTAATTACGATGATGCGATGAGATTTAGGGATTATTGTTTCTCAATAACATCACGAAAAATAAATAAAATGTGTTTTTATGATGTTTTTTTGGGTCTTATGGACCCTTACAACATCATTATCTAGAATAATTAGTTATGTGACTGAAGCCTCTGAGTATGATGAATTTTTGTAGGCTTGTAAGGTACACTGAGAGAAGAAGTGAGAACCACTTGATGAATGGACCACTGAGATCAATGAAGAATTACCTCTTTCACTTGAACCAATACATGAAATATTTTAATGCCTTTAAGACCCTCTTGTACTTGGTGAGAACTTGAAGTAGTTTCCCGCACAATGCAACCATGAAAATCCTTCCACCTGGGAAACACACTGACCAATGAAGGGTGAGATCAAAAACATTAAGACATTAATATGGGTGAAGGTAGGATATTGAATGAAGAATGCTTCAGTATTTTGATCAACCCATATGACTAGATGAGAAACACACTGAGACCAAAATGTAATTTAATTCCAAAATTAGGAACCAAGAGGGCTTCCCTTCTACTTGAGTCAATATTAAACTATCAATACTTTATAAGCCTGAATTTGTCCTTACCATTCCTATGAGGAAATATCCAAAGCGATGGAAATTAGAACATGGATTTTCATCTCACCACCATGTGAGTTTTCAAATTTCCTAGGAATGAAACTAAGTCCTTTTCTTATTTTTGAAAAGGGACTTTTACTAAGCAACATTAAGTCACTTAAGTGAATAAGAAAAAAAAGTGAAAAATAAACTCTCAATGGAGGAATATAATGTTAGAGAGTGTGTGAGGGAGGATATAAAAGAAGAGAGAGACGGAAATCTGGAGACGGGAAATCTCTTGCCAATGAAGAATCTTATTCTGATGGAATGTTGAGGAAACACTTCATGAATGAGATTCTTGACCTCTGACCACCTGATTAACTGAGGCATTATGATTGCAATATCCTTCCTTTGTGATAAATTAAAGAGCATCAAATTAGCATTTAGAAACACTCATATTATATTTGCACTGTCATGGCAATATGGTGATCTCTAAACTGATTACAAGGCATGAGTGAAGATCACTCTCTTACTTGTCGATGCCTTGACAAGTCACCCTAGTGATCACAAATCAATCAGCTCCATGATTCTTAAATCATTTTGTGTTTATGTTTTACTTACTGAAATATGAATTCACCATGTATATGGAAGCATTTTTCACTGAAGTTGATTTTTTGTCATATGGACGCACCTATTGGATTCAAATGAGGTAGTTACAATGTACTTCCTCCTTTAAAGTTTGGTCGCAGTACAATGTTAGAATGAGTGTTGAAGAATACTACCGAAGTGAGTGACATCAACTGAAATTGAGATGATATCTCATTCTTGCATGCAGGGTGAGCTCTATATGAATATAATCCTCTTACCCCTCCTGGATCCACAATTCTCCTCGAATGGAATCAACTTCAAGATGTTGAACACCTCTTTGCTCATATGATTCTCATAGAGATAGATGATGTCTTGATCTTTCATACCTAATGTTCCTAAATGCCTTGGTAGTTTCACCAGCTCATCTTGGCATGTTCTTTGAAAAATTTTAACATGATGGTTGAGTAATTATATGATGATTTCTACACTTACTCCATATGCTTCCCATTTCACCCTTGAAGGACGATGACACCATTTTTAACTTCAGAATGAAATTCCCTAACAAATATGTCACCTAAGTGGAAAAATGTATTATAGTGTATGGACACCTATTTACTCAATTACTCCTAATGGAAATAATTTTCCTCCTCTAAATAGAAGGATCAACCCCTGAGTGATATTTGAATGAATGTTTGAAGGTGAAATCTAATTTCTTGACCTTCACATTGTATTAAATAAAAATTGCAAGATCTGAGCTCACCTACCATAGTATTGATTAAGTGTTTAGAAACAATCTTCAAGAGGTATACATAATTTGTGAGCTCGAGATGACTACCATCACCACTCATGGTGATCTTGTCTTATCGTGCTCATGATGATCATTCCCTTGATGAATTTAATTTCAATGAGGTTCTTGATGTTTCAGATCCTTCACGGAATCTCATGATTCTCCTGATTTCACTCGTTGTCTCAAGTGACTATATTTTTAACACATTGACACCCTAATCATGTTGATTGTCACAATTGTGATCCCCCATGATGTCCCTTTTCATGAATGGATTTAACCAAGATGAATTCCTTTCTACCAAAATCAGGATGAGGTCCCTCTTGTCCCCTTGTACTATGGGGACACAGGGGGATAACTGAGGGAAACCTAGGGGTGTCTAAAGATGTGACTTGGGGAGGAGGATGAGGTCACAATTTCTGTGTCCCTCATGCCCCCCTTTTCCCCGAGTGGAATAGAAGGGGACTCAAGAGTGTCCAAAATGTGATTGTGCCTGATTTGGAAAGCTAGTTTTTCCTTTGATGTCCATTTTTAGACATAGAGCTTGATTTTTCACCACAGTAGCTTAGGAAAATGGTTCGGGGTCAAATATTATATGATTTTGAATCTAAATAACATTTCAATATCAATGTTAAGATCTTTCCTTAAAATTCAATTCTTCTTGAAACTCAAAATTTAGGTCCTATTCCTTTCTTGAACTAAGAGGGGAAACTACAAAAGTTTGAAATATCTTAAGCAAATAATGAAGCCTTAGATAAAATTTTATATTCTCCCCTTATAGAGGATTACAATAGATTTCTGATGCATATTTTTTTTCCTCTTAACTCATTCAGGAACTCTTGATAATTTTCTAGAGAAGACAACATTCACAGTTGAAGCTTTCATTCCCTACACCCTGAATACCCAATGTTGAACTGATGGATTCTGAATGAGATTTTCTTTCCTAAATTTTTCCTAAATTTCTTTATACACCTTCAATTCTCTCAAAAATCACCCTCAGCTGCTTTATAATTTCCTCTGAACATTCCCGATAGGTGTTTACCAGCTGCAAAATGGCCAAAAATGGCATTTTTTAGGCCTTTGAAGGAAATTATCTTTCACTGAATCTTATTGAATTAATTTATCACCATTGGGTTAATCATCCTTGTAAAATAAACAAAACTTGAAAACCTTGTTAAGTCATTTCCTCTGCAGCTAGGGTGAAGGTTGAACTGAAGGAAGGTTGGCTAGAGGAAGGATGCACAATGACTAAGAAGTCTAATTTTCAATTAGGGGCTTAGTTGTCATGCTTAAGATTTTCAAATTTTCATGCTAGATATTTTGCATGACGACATAGTGAATTTGGACTCAATTGTGATCCCCTAATTATATCATGACATTACATAGTTATTTGATTAGTTCAATAAGAGAAAGAAATATTGATTAAATTGAGGCATGTGAAACTTATTGGAACTATATGATTTGATTTTTTACTTCATCTAGGACTAATTAAAAATCTAGGCATGAATCAATCAGTCAATTCGATTGAAATTGAAGATGTAATTTGTGATGTAGGAGTATCATGGGGGAATTAATTTCTTACATAAATTTTACAATATTAATTAAGTATGGGCACACACAAGGATGGTGAGGAAGGATAATGGAGAAAGGAAAGTGCAACACAAAAATGGGTGATTTTACACAGTGTTTCACGAATGCTGCAATAGTTGAATTGTATAATGACGCATTGAAATAATACACAAGTGAAAGAGCACAATGTGTGCATGAAGTGAGTCAAGTCTACTATTTGAGGAGATAGTGACAAGGATTAAAGAGACCAGCTGAGTCACACGGACCATAAGTGAAATGTATTTTGAAAGGTCATGAATATTTTAACACCATTGTAATAGCTTTAGGATTTTGGTTGATCTTTTGTAAGAAAAAAATCCCAATAATGGGAGTAGTATTTGTACATGTCACTCAAGGATTTTAAAATACTAATAAAAACATGTACATGTGTTTTTGATTTGTTATGTATTATAAGGGATTTCATGAGTCCATATATTTGAGCAGTTTTTTTCCTTTCAGAGAATTGTGAGGTTAATAAAATATATTTAACATTCCTAAAAATGTCAATAAACAATCCAAAAGACCCTAAAACCTAAACAATGACTATATTATTTCCCAAAATAGACATCATTTGTTGAATTTAAACCCTAAAATATTTAGGCTGAATGTTGAAATCATGAAAAATACCTATGTATTAACTTCTCTGAAAATACCACAATGTCTTTCTCCGTGACCTCCTTCATTTTTGAAATCCGGTGGGTTAAGGATAATCAATCCTTGAGATCTTGTTAGACAACTATAAGATCATTTTTGATACATGCTTGTATGTTGAATATTGCCTCTCTTGATGACACATTTTCTATGGATTAATTGTTCTTCATGATTATTTTCCTCTCCTCTTAGATGTTTTATTATAAAATCACGTCATTTGTGCACTATTATTATGTGTCAGTTAAGAACTGACCTAAGGATCTATGCTTAACCCACATGACTATACCATGAAATTGTGCAAAAAATGATAAAACACCACAATGAAAAACAATATACCTTTCCCTCAAAACTTCATGGAAACATTGTGGTTTTAACTTGTGTAACCGGTGTGCATTATGTAATAAAACTTATTGCACGAGTACATCCATCTCATTATTTTTTTAACTAGTGATGTAATTAGGGTTCATTAAACCCCAAATCACATTGTTATAAGTAACAATGATTTTATGTGCATGATGTTATTGACACCAATTGATCCCCAAATAACATAACATCATTGCAATTAAGTTCATAGAGCTTAAATTGGTCAAATTACATCTATGGTTGAACCAATCAGCCAAATATGTAATGTGTGATGTAATTAGGGTTAATTAAGGCCCAACAATATATGGGTATAGTCATAAACATTAAGTTTATAGGGCTCAAATTGGTCCAAATAGGATCTCTCTTCTGCATTGATTAACTAATTGATATAATTAATGATGTAATTGGGGACAATTAAAACCCAAATCACATCGTATATTGTCATAATAAGGTTAATGAGGTTTAAAATTGACTCAAAACTACATATTTAGCTCAGGAAACCCAATTATTAGTTCAATTAATGATGAAAATGGAGAGACTTAAACCCCAAATAACAACACATTGTCACAATTAGGTTAATATGCATCAAATTGACCCAAAATGTATTTTTAATTGAACTAATTAAGATATTGGTTCAATCAATAGTAATATTGGGGTCAATTGACCCCAAAGATAGCCCTAAATCTTTAAAAATGACAATATCACAATTCTACAATAATTACGTATAATGTAATGTGCAATTGGAGTTCTAATTCATTGTGGTGTCATGTAGAACTCCGTCTTCCTCCTTTTTTCATACCCATTATTTTCTCTTTCTTCTTTTGGGTTATCCATGAATTTCTTCAAGACAATTGCTTGTGTCTTTGTTACATTTTAATTATATGTTTAACTTCTATCCTTCTTATCTTCTATTACTATTATACCTTCTTTACCTAATAATGTAATTATGCACGAGTTCTTCTTGATTGGTGAATATAAGGTCCATGTAATTATCTTCAACTTTTCATGATCATGCATCAAATGTCTTAGGTTCCCATTCATAATTGATTATTTCTTATCTTCTTCTTGTAGACACTCAAATTTGGTAAATCTATCATTTGACATCGGTGATCTTAACATTGTACACTTACATACACAAATGCACTCTCCTCACTCTTGAGTAAACATAACCTTGATATCACTTCATACACTTTCTTATCTTTAGAAACCTCTCTTTCGCTAGTATATGAAGTTTTAACTACATAAAACACATCTAGAAACATCCATGCTTATGTAAGGAAAATTAAATTATCATTCTTCCATCCTATCCAAAACCGTAGGTTTTGGATGGAATTAGAGAATGTCAATCTTGACCCTATTGTATGATTTCAGAACAACATGTGTTGATCTAATTATTTTGATTCCACCACATTCTTATGATCAAATATATCCCCTTGGTCAACCTTTTATGACATAACAACCTTCAGAAGGATATATAAAAAAGTAAATCATACCTCATTTGGTAACCTGCCACTTTAAGAAATACTCATGTAAAAGAAAGCACAAAAATGAACTCCAAGCACCCTAAAATGTGAAATAACTCATGCACATTCATTAAGGAAGCAATCTTTACAAGTCTGGATTCTCCTTCTAGGTAAAGGAGTATCCATATTCATTCTAAAAGCAGGTAAAGTGATCCTTCCAAAATATTTGAATAAGTGTGAAACTCAAGAAAATAATTTTTAAAGCATGATTGTTAAGGTCTTATTACATTGTAGTAGATATCACATGCTAAGAGAATGAAATTTGGTTTGATCTCTCTTCAGAGTAGTGGCAACGTTGGTTGTGAAAAGGGGTTCCCCCAACCCACCTTACTTTATTTTTGTTAGGAACTCCTTGAACTAGAAGGGTTCTAGGGTTTGAGAAGAGTTTATTGAGTTGTTCTAAAGGTGGGAAAAGAAAAATAACACACAAAGACACACATTTCTAGGCAAGTGAAGCACTCAATAAATTGTAGACCCATACTCTAAGAAGGTCCAAGACTTTACATAAGGGTCAGGACCGTATGGACGCTTTGGACCTAGTTGTATTGTTTTGTTTGGGATTAGTTTCAGGTTTCCAATTTCAACATTGAAGCATATTCAATCTTATATAAGCTTGTTCCCTTTACTCAAATCACCCAGAATCTTCTGAATCCACACTGTAACGTCTGCAAAAATGACGTTCTAGGAACACGCTTCAACCTAACACTTAACCTGAAAATTGCGACTAAATTTTTTTTACAAGTTTCAGTTATAAGAAGGTTACAAGTACGTTAATCCCCTAGGGTACAACAACTAACTAACACCACTAAACCCCACTTTTCAATAAAAGAACAAGATCTAGATAAAAGGTTAACATAATCTCAAATTTATCTCTAAGGTCCATTAATCAATATATTCATTAGGAAGGTGCCATAGGATTAATTTACATAGTTAAATGTTTTCTTCTCTTTAGTTAATGCTCAACTCTAATATGGTTAACCTCATGCTTAATTACTCTAGTTTCATTATCCTAACAGCTTAAAGTCCTTTTATTAATTTCCTACAACATACTAAGGACTAATAAAGACTTTACACCCCCAAGGCAATTAAATGGCCCCATTCACCCATCTACACATACCCTTAAGGATTTAATTTAAAACATTTAAAATACATTTCTACCAAACAAAAGGAGGGTTAATCCTCCACCCTTAGATCAAAAAAATCTTGGCCACTAGATCTTAGGGTTCCAAACTAGCCCTAAGATCCTTATGAATTTTTATTAAAACCTTTCCTTTATTAAACTCTCCTCATTTGGTCTATTTGTTTTGTTAAAATTGCAGGTTGGAGAGAAGGAAGCCATGGGAGCAAAAGAGGAAGAACTATGGAGGATTCTACAAGGAGATCTAGTTTAGATTAGTTTAGATTAAGGCTTTATTTGTTGATATTACTTCCATTCAAGAATTGGGAGGGGTTTCCTTTACCAATCTGATTTTATTTCAACACTAAGTGTATTTGGGGTTTTCAAATTTGGGGAAACCCTACCCCCATTGTTATAAATGAAAAGAATGTTTTTAATCCACCATTTGTAGGTTTTTAAAGCTTAATCCAAGGGATTTACTCATTGTTTGCTTGCTGGTAGTTATAGGTTAAATTTTACAACTTATAAATTAGTATAAACCAGTTAAAGTTTGTGCACATGCGCGGATTCGAGGAGTTCTGTCGTAAGTAACAGAACTGCCACCCAGAGCATACTGACGGTCCTAGGACCACTACCCTTCCTAGGTGACAAACCACAGACTGTTGCCCTACTGAGCGGTGGTTTTGAGACCGCCACCTTAGCCTGAGCGGCAGGTTACGAGACTGCCACTCTACATAGGGCGGTGGTCCTATTTCTTAGAAATCAAACCTAAAATATGAGATTCTCAAAAAACCAAATTTGAATACTAAGTTTTAAAATACATTATGAACTTGATTTTATGCTCCTAAAGTTTCCAGTTTTGATATTTCTTTCCATTTGATCATTTCTTAATTAAAATTACTCATTTAGAACAGTTTGAAAACCAATGATAACAATAACCACTACAAGATCTATTCCATTTTGTTCAACTAATTTTATTTGAATTCCAAGAGTAAAATTAAAGGATTTATATCTACTTCCACATTGTTATTTTTCTAATACAAAATGCAACAACTCCCTATTTCAAATTTTTTATCTCTTTCATTTTCACTACAACTCAATATCTAAAATAACTACAACAACTTTCTTTTACACTCAAGTTTACTATGCATGCATTTTAACATCTTACAACTTCTATATTTCCTTATTTCTCATTTACAATAAAACAACTTCTCAAAGAAATAAACTTTCTTTTCCATTGACAATAGCTCAAATCTTTTAACACAAAGAACTACTTTTCTCACAATACAACCAAGATTTTAAATAAAGAGAATAACTTTATTTTCTTTTCTTATTTGTTTCTCTCCACATATGATACAACTTTAATAACAATTATTTGAATGCAACTTTCCTTCACAAGATAAATACAATGTCCCCCAATTGAAGTGGGAAAACCATACAATAATGCAAGCTAAATTAGAATACAATATTACAAGTTCTTCCACTCTAAGTGGGAATAACACAAAGGATATTTTATTACAATAAGGGTCTTCTTAGGGACTCCACCAAAAGCTCCAAGCTTCACAACACCATCAAGATATCTCCTCCAATATTTTTTTGATTCACAACAAAATGGGGGGAGAGGCAACACTCTCCACCCAACCAAGATATCCAATGAAGAGGAGAAGCCATCCTCTCCATTGGCCCCTCGAGCCCCAACCACATTAAAATGGGAGATAATTCCAACACATGACAACAACAAGCTTCCACAACACAACAAATATTTCACAACCATTCCAACCACATTTCAATAACCTACAACACAAGAATGAAATAAAACCAACTAAACAAGTAAACAAGGCTTAGAATGAAATCCAAAGGAGCAAGACCTATGGGGAGGCCACTTATGCCTCCCAATGGGAATGGGTGCCCATCTTAAAGCCTCCAATGCATATCTCAAATCCCCTACATACTCTTATGCCTCCCTCAAGTACCCCTTATACCTCCCACATATTCTTATGCCTCCCCCAATTTCTTATGCCTCCCTCATAAAAGAACAAGAAAGAAATGCAAGCATTCCTTGTACAAAGTGGGGCACCCAACCCAAACTCCCTCCAAAAAAAGGTAAAATCTTATGCATCCCTACATGAAATCTCCCCATAGTCTCTTCCTACTCCAAACTTAGGCCATCTACCCACACCCAACAAGAATTCCAAAGAAAATAACACTCAACACAAGCACATAAACACAAAATAAAAGCATAACAAAGAAAAGGTAAAGCTCCTACCTTTCCATAGTAGAGCTTGTTCCAAGAGTAAGTCTCCAAGCTCCTCAAAACCAAGCAAGCATCCACAAGCTCCAAAAATCCACAAGCACTCTCAACAATTCTCTAACTCTCCCCAAAAATACAAGAGGAAAAAATAATGAAGTAACCCCCAAACAAGCAAAAGAACTCCGATAAATAGAAAAATGAGAGAGGAGGATGAGGTGGCTCCATGTAGGATGCCACATCACTCATCCTCAACTCCACCTAAGAATTCAAACCTCAACCCCAATGCAACATAAATAAGTGGTTGAAGCAATGACATGTTACTTACACATACCATATAAGCCCACACCCCCTAAGGACCAAATTAATTATTGAAAGAAAGTGCAATAAACATTTCACCTTTTTATCTTCCCAAAACACCTAATAGGGTCTAATTTTGACCCCCCAATCCATCGGTAGGGTTGGCATAATAATTTAAGAGGTGTGGGACAAGTTTGAATTGTCCCACAAGCTTCCAAAATTGGCCTCTAAGGCCAAATTCGAATTTACATGGGAGTAGACTATACAACACTTAAGATCCCCAAGCACTCAACTTACAACACAAAATCTAAGAGAAATATACTCTAATAAATGAATTCCTTTGGTCACATATTTAATTAGTTTAGGAAAATATTTATTAACTTTAATAGGACACTTAGACCCATTAAGATAAAGGGGAAAAACATACATCAAAATCTAAATAATTAAAACAAGTAAATTACATCACTAAAAGAAACACATACTAACATTAACAAAGGGAAACTAAAATAAAAGACAACACATGACCCCTTGGTCACAATTTTCCCCTAACCAAATAATTATAACACACACACAAAATTACATGTTGCCATGGTGACCCTTTTTGAATTCATCTAGAATTCCAATGTGGTTGGTCTCCAAACCCCCTGATGTTTGTTGTGAATAATTTTACCTGCAAAACTCAAAAATACCTCCTTCGGCCTCGTGGCTGCATTAAAGATATCTATGATAAAATATACAATATAAATCCAAAATCATCTATATACGAATCAAATATCATCTAGGAAATTATGATATTATTTAAAAATTTCTAGCAACATTTCTATCCAACGTTTCATCCATGTCAAAATGATCACAACATTAATTCAATTTTAAAAGTCTACTCATGGTGATGAAAGTATATCGCATGTCAGAATATGTATATAAATAAACATGTCAAGAACATATCAACACCAACATAAAATGTCTCTAATAATCCACATGCATCATATATGAGTCGAAATCAACAAAATTCCAGTATCTCTAACATCTAGTATCATGCTTAAAACAAAAGCTATAATAATATCCATAAGTGTAGTCGACAGTGTCGAAAACAAAAATAAAAAAGGTGTCGAAGGGAAGTGGGCACTACACACACATAATCAACTAAGTGCAATCTTTTGCTTGTATTTTGATAGTTTTTAGATCAATAGTCACTTTGAAAAGTGTTATTCTTATTTGTACAAATCATATTAGAAGTTAATTGAATCATAATATCTTCCTGTAACATTATTCATCCTTTTTACATATGTTTAAATAGAAAACATACTAACAACTTAAAAAATAATGAGAGATTCAAAATAAAAAGTAAAATCATTTGGTGAAGCCGACGTTATCTAATCTAACATCATAGCCATAACCCTAATGGCCATAGGATTTCCTCTAACATTTAGGGTAAGTGCACCAAGTTGGGGGACAATTAAGTGGACATCAAATCCTGAATTTTACATTAAAAACAACAAAACATCAAATTTAGTCTTCCGCGGACTTGAACCATGCCAAAAAGTAAAAAATATGTCATAAAAATGGTACCATTGCATAGAGGAGACTATTATCTTTGTAGAAATACTGATTTTAAAGTGAATAGAAGAGGATAAATATCATTTTATAATTTTTTACTAATAGTAGGTCTTTAAGACACTTTTTCCTATGAATGTTTATGTCTACGTTTAAGACTACAAAAATTGTTTAACTTATCAGAATGTGATAAAAATTATACCATCCCAACCATGGTGAAATTATATACCAAAAATTATTTTATTTCATTTTTTTTTTATGAAGTTATGGCGGGCAAACGGAAAGTGCTCTGTTTTCTTTATGTTTTCATACCACTTTCACGGAAAAAATCATAAAAAATAAAATATTACTCAAAAAAATACAAAATAAAATCCATCCCAAGATAGATAGTGGCATATAACTTCTCACCAAAGGAAAAATATATATATCAATTTTTGGTCATCCAAATTGTGGGCAAACAGACTATAATCTTATCGGCGTTTTTAAAAAAAAATACCAAGTCATTGAATTTTGAGTGTTTAATATAGCTAATCTTGTCCATTTTTTACAAAAATTAGTATTTTAGAAACTAGATTCCGGATGCTATGGTTCATATTAATATAATTTTGTCTAATTTTGAGTGTATGTATTGTTAATAATCCCTACAAGTTGATATTATGTTGTTATTTGCAATATGATGTCCACGGATGACCCTATATTTGTCCATCAACTTCCTGCACTTACCCTTTAGGTCTAATTTTTTGGCATCAATTTCTTATCATGTTGTCCATTTTACACATGCATCCACTAAGCACTCTAACCCTAGATCTATCCTAGAATTATATGATGATTTAGATGATTTTGCTATGGTTTCTCAATTTGGACATGAGGACACATATGAGGATGATGTTTATGAGCCAAAATTGTCTATTGTTGACCTATTTTATAATGTTATTATCACTTTTCACACTGATCCTATCCAAGCTCACAATTTCAATACTAATTCTAACAATCATACACAAGACCTTCATGAGGATGAGGAACAAAATAAACATAAGTTCTTTCACAAAAACCCTTAACACATTCATATTTTTCTATATGTTGCAAGAGATGAAATCAAACATTCCTCTTTAGAAGCATCTACAATACCCACATATGTTGTGCCTACCTCCTTAGGAGAGCCTAACATCCCTACGCATAATATGTCTATGTCTATTCCTGTAACCACTATTACTACTACATCCCTTACTTATCATAAGCATGGATCGTATGCATCTTCATCTAGCACATAGGCTCTTGAGTCCCTTGTTCATTCTTTACAAGCACAAATATTACAATTACAACAAGGTGTATCTCGTAATTCTAATTCTATGGACTCTTATAAATTATTACTTTATCCAATTGCACCTGACATGGTCTTATATCCTTTTCATATTGGTTTTTTACACCTAAGCTTCCTATTTGTGATGGAAAGGGTGATCCCAAAGAGTGTGTTAGATCATTCTTTGTTGATTTCTTTGACTATGCATTTAATGATATATTGCTTATGAAGCTATTCCCTAGGAGCCTCAAGGATTTTTCTTTGCAATGGTTTTATTATCTCCCCACACATTCTATGCACTCTTTTACTACAATGGAAAATCAATTTTTGGCACAACTTTCAATCAACATTGGGGATAAGATATAGTGTGCACAAATTTCAAAAATCAAACAAGGATCTGACACACATATCAATTATTATTTCTTACATTATAGAACAATTCTTACTAAGATGAGAAACATCTTAGCTGATAATGAGTTACAGGACCTTTTTGTTCAAAATTTTTTTCCTCCATTACAAGAATTGGTCATGTTTGATGATTTTTAATCTTTTAACCATCTATGGCATACACTAAAAGATCATGAAGCTAAGCTATTAAACATGAAAAAAATCAAGTATGTTGCTAGCTCCAGTAATCCATATAATGCCAAGTTTAAAATAAAATATAATTTCAAAGGAAAATATAATGACCCTAAGGTTACTTCTAAAGACACTATCAATGTTGCTTGTCAACTTGCTAAGTTGCAATTATAACCCAAAAGATGATAATTTACACAATTACCTTGTCCTTTGTGTATAGTCTTCAAAATATTACATGATTGTAATTTTGTGTCTCTCCCTCCACCATTTGACATTGATGCGAGAATGCCTCAAAGTAATAGCTCTGATGTTAATGCTTATTATGATTATCATAGATATATTGGTCACTCTACGGGTACATGTATTAAGCTACGACACATCATTCAAGATATTATTTACTCTAATGTAATTGAATGAGACAAGTCCGCCGAATATTCTAAGCCTACTAATAATAATTCTAAGTTGAAAATATTCAATGATCCACTTCCTAAGCATACTAATGACCCACCTACTTTGAAATTTCATAACACTCATCGTCTGATGCCACCACTGCCTTCTTATGATCATGCACGATATGCTATGATTGGAATTATTATTCACACATAATCTTCTACACCATTGATTTCTTTTGAGTATTCTGGTATGGATGACTTATTTATCTCTAACAAAATATCTATTCCAGTCTATATTCATCATATTCCTATTCAGGGTGTCTTATTTATTCCACATAGTAAGGACAATGTTTGTGCATGGACATTAATTTAGTCTCTTGAAATTCCTTTTGAGAGTATTAATCTCGATTCTAATCCACACTTTTGATGCATTACATTACTCATCATATTTGGATCTATTACTACAAAAACTTCATTCTTTGTTGATTAATTTGTTGTTATTGGAGTATTTTATCTAGGAATCCCTTGGCTACATGCTCTTAGGGTTGTTCCATTCATCATTATCAGTTTATTATGTTTATTCATCATCAACAGGTCTTTCCTATTTGAGGTATTCCTTTTAGGTATTTCTCTCATAGCATGCCTAGTTCTTCTACACTTTCTATCCCTCCTCTTAGTGCATCTACATATATGTCTATTGTCTAACACACTACTTTACATATAAATTTTCCTCTTCGGTCTTATGCTCAACCTTTGGTTACACATATGGATTCACATAATTTGAAGTCTTTTCATATCCCTTTCACTCTATATGTTACATCACACAGCCCTAGTTCCTCTAGGTCTCCTTCTAGGCCTTCCTTTGTGCACATTGTCTCTAGTGGTTCACAATCTCACAAAATTTTACACCAATATTCTATTTTTACGACTTACATTGTAGATTCTCATAGGTATTCTATGGATTCCTCGTTATTCTATTCCACCCCACAAGTATAACACATCACATTCTACTTAGTGTTTTACTATTTATGGTTCTCCTCATAGGATTTTTATGAAACATATCACCACCATGGTTTTTCTTACTGTAACATTCCCATTTTAAGTCATTAGAACAAGGGAGTTCTTTTTATATTTAATGTTCTCTGTTCTAATTTAGGTAATTCAGAACACACGACCAAGTTTTAATAATTGTTCTCTGTCCAAATAACGTAATTTAGAACACACAATACTTTTAAAACCAATGTTCTCTGTTTGCATATTTATAATATGGAACACATATTCAATGCCATTCAATCATATAACAGATACCATTTGTTGTTGTGATGACTCGAAGAACTACCGATCTCCCATTTCATGGCTCGGAGCTTCAACGATTTCTCATCTCATGGCTCGGCTACTTATCGATCCTTCATGTCAATCCATGCATTGTATACTAAGTATACTTGGTTCTTTTTACCATTTTTGGTTATTGAAGTGTTCCATTTAAGATGCCTATCTGAATATCTGTTACTGATATTCATCTGAAATCTTGCTTCTTAAACCAGGTGATTAGGACAATGCAAACAGCAGCTTGCGATACTTTGGCCAAATATTTTTACATGCTTTGCATGATCATATTCCTAGACATTATACACATCAATGGAATACGTCCTTCACCTCACTCTGTCAGTAATCTTGTCCAAGGTTAAACTTCAACCCAATCTAGCAATATGAAAGAGTATAGGGAGGCACTCATGGTGACTAAAGGTATGCAGACATACTTTATCGACCCTAGTCGACTGCGTGTGTCTAGTTACCTTTAGTCTTCCTGAGTAACTCCGTATACAAGGTCACATTCCTAACTTGGTCCAAAGTAACTTGGTCCAAGCTTATGTAAACTTGATGATTCGATTCAGGAGGGCATTGTGTCGTCATGAAGGCCCCACCTTCATGAAGACACCATATTACAGCTGGTGTGTGCCAATGTCCTACGGAATCCTCCCATCAAGGGTTACACATCCAGCTAAACATGTGATTAGATTCTTAACTTTAATTCTATTAAGAATGAGTTTCAGCAACCGTGTTGATCCTCTAACCTCACGGTTCATTATAGTTGCACAACTAGAAAAGAATTGAATTGTCTCATAGCTTAATATACATTCACCCTTCCTTACCGAAGGATTGCATATTTTCATCTTAGTTCTTTAATTTAAGCTTCGGGCTCATAGTCCACTACAACTTAGCGTAGTAAGATCAACTTACTAAGCTTAACCAAGTATTTATTCACAACTGAATTTAAATTCATAATTCCATTTCATTAGACGTCATTTGAATGAGGCCTAATCCCAATTGAATGTATTCATTTAATCACTGTAACCTTACTTCAGTTAAGGTTTGTTATGAGGAGATATGACTCCTCATACCGAATATCCTTTTGACCAAAACATCCCAAGAATATTAGGAAATCAGAATACATAATTCAATTGTCCCTTTATTAATATTCGTTAGTTTATAAACTAATTCTGAATATTATTCATTTAATAATTCATATTTATGTTACTCTTTTACCAGTGTCAATTTGAAATCCATATTAACTGAAGTATTACCTAGTTACACGTTTCAAATTAAAAGATTTATTCAAGTAAAGAATAGACATTGTGTCCCTTTTAAATCTAATAACCATCATTTGAATAAGTACAATTCGACGAATAGAATTATATTCTCAATCATATTCAATCAGTTCCAAGGTGGTACAACCATTAAAATAACACACCTTCTCCTTTTTACTCAATCCTCAAGATTAAAATTTATACAATTTACAAGTCCATACAACTGGACTTCATTCATGCCAAACAACATTAACAACTCGAAAAGAAAGAAGAATACAAATTTTTCTTTTTCCATTTCCCCGGAGAAGAATAATAAAATCTCAGAAAGGATCCATCCCTTAGTTAATTAGAAGAAGCATCATAAAACAACATATCTTCATTTTTACTCACGAAATCCATCTGCAAAATTTACTTGCACAGGTCAGTTCATCGAACTGAGCATATTAAGCACTTACCATTAAAATGAGGTGCTCTTGATTAATTGTCTCAATAAAAGAACTCTGCTTTTATGAAACGTTTTGAAATTGAGATGGACATCATCAACGAATTAAGTACCGATAAGGATGAAAAGTTTAACAACCCAATCCCAATAATTACCATCACAATCAACCAATAAGATTAACTAACAACTTTTTCCTCAAATAAATACTGTAAACATGTAACACTTTATTCTCATTTCCTTATTGTTTTCTTCCAATAATGTAAGGAGTTCATTACAGATTTAGACAATTACTACCAAGAGTATTTTCTCTAAATCGTTCCAAATTAAAAGCATCTGTAAGAACTGATACACATACATATATATTGTTGTTCTAATGCAATTATTATCAATTCCCTTCCCCCATTATAGATGGAATTTCAAAGAAGAGAATTTAATTAAAATTTAAATAGAACTCCTTCCCTTTTATACAACTCATTTAATTTCAACCAAATCAAATGCAGAAGAGAAAGGTAGTCATACAACGTGACAACACTAGTGTTATTTCCTAGAATTCAACAAATAACATAGTACATATTTCAATTCAGAAAGGAAGAAAAACAACAAATAAAATGCAGTCCTTTACGCCAAAGGCAGTGGGAAATTTATTCAATTTCAGATAACAAAATTTCAACTAGATAAGAGAAGAAAATAATTATTACTTCTGATTACCCACTTAATAATCTCTTTCTTTTCATTACAACCGAGCTGGACGATTTGAACAAGAAGAGATAACAATCAATAGTAACAGTAAAGGAAAGAGAATAATTAAAGTCAACAATCGAATGAAAGGAAGGAGATTCATATTACCTCTTCTCATTGCTTGGCCGAGTATCAACTATTTAGTATAGACCTGTTTCCAATAGGGTAATTTCCCCTATACAAGACTATTACAGTAATCATAATTTACTAACTATCATTCAAGGAAGTATTCCAGAATTCGTTTTGCTTCTGACCTGTAATATCAATAACAACTGAATCTTCCAATTAAAATCGTTTCCAATAATTATTTACCTAAAACAGACACATCCATCCAGGAAGAAACGAGTAAAAGTGTACAACAAGGATATATGACCATGATTTCACTATAATAAATAAAGAAACCATTTTTCAATCACAAGAACAAGAATCTACTCAAGTTCAATTCCAATCGAACATACTGAAGAAGTTCAAATATGCAGTTCATATATATATATATATATATATATATATATATACCATTGAATTCGAGGAAGAAATAAAACGATACACTCTTTTCCATCTATCAAATAACCGGGTTACTCTTTCTCTGGTTTAAATAAATTATTTCCCAACAATCATTCATGGATTTCAAAACCAAATAAGGAGTCATTATATCATTTTTAAATCAGGCAAGAGTAAGGACGATGAATAAATCCATTGTTCCTAAAAGAATTCGCATCCCATATACTGTAATACGGCCAGAAAAATAGTTCACACAAACAGTTCTATCAAAGCATTGTCATGATTTTTCAAAACCATTTGCACACTCAAAACATAGAAAACAGTTTACCCATAATGGACAGTAAAACCAAATTATCCATTACTTTCAGAATTCAAAATAGTGGAGAAGAAACTTGTTTCATCTACCATTTCAACAAGAAAACACCCATTTTCTCAAGTATGCATCCAAAAATTACCCAAATCATATTTATCTTCAAAACACAACTCAACCCAGAAACCAAATAAAAAAAAATCAACATTTTTATTTTACAAAAACACCCAATATAAGAGTAGAGTTCTTTCAATGAAGACGCTTAACAAAGAGCAAAACGGTTTAAAGAAAAGAGCCCAACATGCCTGTAAAACTTCTTGTTGCTTGAAGAAAACCACGTCCGCGCCCTTAGGAGTTATTCTTTTCCACAATGACAAACAACAAGGTTTCCCAATGATCTCCTTATTTCCACGGGCTTAAAAACAGCCGTGGGTAATCAAAATAACTGTAATAATGACTAAAATAATTTGCAAGTTCGAAAGAACCACAACTGCAGTGCAAATACTAGAAAACCAAATGAACACAATAACCACAAAAATTCCCCTTTCCCCTTTCCAAGGTGAGCTGGTCACCAAGACCAAGGCCAATAAATGCATTAAATGCATTTCCCTCTCTTTCTCCACGCCATCTCCAACCTAATCTGGCGAGTTTCACTTTTTAAATATTTGCATGTAATTTCATTTTTAGCTACATTGCTAATTAGATACCTCCAACTCCCATGTTCCTGCCAAATTTGGCATTTAAAACTTCAAGGACATCATTTAATGTCCTTCATTAAATTTAAAATCTTCCCTTCCTATCCTTTCATCGGCATGCATCCATAGGTCCCCTTTTAGGGCTATCATTAGTTTAGGTTACATTATCCTTAGCTAGGTATTCACCTAGTCGCAAATCATTAGGATTTGTGAAAAATTTACATCCCCTTTAATTTATAAAATCCTCCTAGGATAGTTATTAGTCCATAGGTTAGAATTTAACCCCATAGTATTTTACTTAACAGGTTCCAAATAAGTTTTACCGACTTGCGTTCATAACTATTATAATGCAGGACGTTCCGTCCAACGTGCATATCTATACCTTGTTCACTTGCATCAAAACTCTTACTGCCTTTTGCTTTCTGGTGTTACAATTTTTATGTAGCTTAGAGATCAAATCTTTCCATGGGCATCATGGTGCTGAGTAATTATACTTGTAACCAGTGTAACATTCCCATTTGAAGACATTAGAACAGAGGAATTTTTTTATTTTTTTTGTAACGTTCTTTGTTCTAATTTATATAATTTAGAACACATGACCAAGTTTTAATAATTGTTCTCTGTCCCTTTAACGTAATTTAGAACACACAATAATTCTTAAAACCAATGTTCTCTATTCACATATTTATAATATGGAGCACACATTCAATGCCATTCAATCATATAACAGATACCATATGCTGCTATAAGTGACTTGAAGAACTACCGATCTCCCATTTTATGGCTCGGAGTTTCAACGATCTTTCATTTCATGACTCGGCTACTTACCGATCCTTCATGTTCATCCATGCATTGTATACTAAGTATACTTGGTTCTCTATACCATTTTCAGTTATCGAAGTGTTCCATTTAAGAGGCCTATCTGAATATCTGTTACCGATATTCATCTGAAATCTTGCTACTTAAATTAGGTGATTAGGACAACGCAACCAGCAACTTGCGATACTTTGGCCAAATATTTTCGCATGCTTTACATGATCATATTCCTAGACGTTATACACATCCATGAAATACATCCTTCACCTCACTTCGTTTATTATCTAGAATGGTCTTTTCTGACCTCTGTCATTCCTCTCGTCCAAGTTTAAAGTTTAACCCAAACTAGCAATATGAAAGAGTATAGGAAGACACTCACGGTGACTAAAGGTACGCAGGAATACTTTGTCGACCCTAGATGACTGCGTGTGTCTAGTTACCTTTAGTCTTCCTAAGTCACCCCGTATACATGGTCACATTCTTATCATCATCCAAGTAACTTGGTCCTATCTTATGTAAACTTGATGATTCGATTCGGGAGGGCGTTATACGATGTCAGCTGCAACATTGTGTCGTCATGAAGGCCCCGCCTTCATGAAGACACAAGATTGTAGCTGGCGTGTGCCAAGGTCCTACAGAATCCTCTCATCAAGGGATTCACATACAGCTATAAGCGTGATTAAATTATAATCTTAAGTATTTAAGATCAATTTTCAGCAACCGTGTTGATCATCTAACCTCACTATTTGTTACAGTTGCATAGCTAAGAGAGACTTATATTGTCTTTAAAGCTTAATATGCCTTTACTCCTCTTTACTGAAGGATCGCTTAATTCCATCTTAGTTCCTTAATTTAAGCTTCGGACTAATAGTCCATTACAACTTAACGTAGTAAGATCAACTTACTTAACTTAACCAAGTTTTATCCGCAATTGAATTTAAATTCAGAATTCCATCTTATTAGACGTCATTTAAATGAGGCCTAATTCCAAATGAATGTATTCATTTATTCACTATAACCTTATTTCAGTTAAGGTTTGTTATGAGGAGATATAAATCCTCATACCGAACATCCTCTGGATCAAACATCTCAAGGATATTAACGAAATCGGAATACAAGATTCAATTGTCTCTTTTATTTATATTCATTAGCTTGTATACCAGTTCCGAATATCATTCATTTAAGAATTCATATTCATTTAACTCCTTTCAATGTCAATATAAAATCCATATTAACCTAAGTATGAATTAATTATACATTTCAACTTAAAAGTTGTATTCAAGTAAAGAATAGATATTATGTCCTTTTAAAATCTATCAACCATCATTTGAATATATCCAAATTCAATGAATAAATTCTATATTCTCAATCCTATTCAAACAGTTCCAAGGCGGTACAGCCATTAAAATAACACACCTTTCTTTTGTACTCAACCCTCAAGATTAAAATTTATACAATTTACAAGCCCATACGACCAGACTTCATTCATGCCAAACAACATTAACAACTCATAAAGAAGAAGAATACAACTTTCTCTTTTTCTGTTTCCTCATAGAAGAATAATAAATTCTCAGATACAATCCATCCTTAGCTAATCAGAAGAAGCATCAGAAAACAACATGTCTTCATTTTTACTCATGGAAATCATCTGCAAAATTTACTTGCACGGGTTAGTTCATTGAACTGAGCATATTAAGCACTTATCATTAAAATGAGGTGTTCTTAATTAACTGTCTCAATAAAATAAATCTACTTTTATGAAACGTTAACAAATTGAGATCGACATCATCTACTAATTAGGTGCTGATAAGGATGAACAGCTTAACAACCCAATCCTCTAATTACCATCACAATCAGACAAAAAGATTTACTAACTTTTCCCAAATAATTACTACAACCCACAACACTTTATTCATATTTCCTTACTATTTTTATTCCAATAACGCAAGGGGGTTCATTCCATATTCAAAACAAATGCTACCAGAAGTAATTTCCTCTAAATAGTTCTAGATTAAAAACATCTGTATAAGCTAATACACTTATGTAAATAATGTTGTTCTAATGCAATTTCTATCAATTCCCATCCCTTATAATAGTTGAAATTTCAAGAAATGAATTTTAATTAAGAATTCAAATAGAACTACTTCCCGAACCTACTACTCATTTAATTTAAAACAATCAAATGCAGAAGAGGAAAGTAGTCATTTACCATGACAACACTGGTGTCAATTCTCGGAATTCAACAAGCAGCATAATACTTCTTTCAAATCAGGAAAGAAGGAAAACAAAAGTTAAATGCAGATGCTTACGCCTAAGGCAGTAAGAAATTCATTTAATATCAAATATAGAGTTTCAACTAGATAAGAGAAGAAAACAATTATTACTTCCAAGTATCCATCCAATATTATCTTTCTTTTCATCACAACTGTACTGAATGATTTAAACAAGAAGTGATATCAATCAATGATAACAACCAAAGAGAGAGAGTAATTGAAGTCAATAATCGAATGAAAGGAAGAAGAATCATATTACCTCTTCTCATTGCTTAGCTGAATATCAACTATTTAGTTCCGACCTATCCCCATATGGTGATTTACCTTATACCAGACTATTACAGTAATCATAATTTAATAACTATCATTCAAGAATCTTGCTCCACCCTCTTCCTCCATTCCTCCCCCTACTCACACCACCTCCTTTCCCCACTGGAAACTGCTTCATCTAGTAAGAAAAGAAAGGGCATGAAAACTAAGATCCCTACTTCTCAGAGGGTTCTTGGAAGCCACAAAGACCTCGAGCTTGCCGAGAACCTCCCGCACATCAACCAGCTGGTTGAGGAGCCTAAGGAGATGGATTTGACGGTCAGAGTGGGTAGGATGGAAAAGGAAATCCAAGAGCTCAAAAGGGTTACCAAAAATATGGAAAAAGATAAGGGAAAAGGAATACTACAAAATGATGATGAGGAGGGTGTTATTGCTAAATTGTTCAAGAAGTTACAGTCTTTAGATGGAAGAAATGCAAAAATTCGCAATGGCTGCATCCTATCTTCTCTTAAAAGTATTTACAATTTCATTGAACAACATGTTCATAGTGTTTGCAGCCTAAGCGGGATTAATGAAGACATTTGGGGCCCCAAAGAGAAAAGGGATATGGCAATTGCTCAGGCGGATTTGAAAGACCCTTCTCAGGCCACAGCCATTGCTTTCTTTGTCTCACTGCAAGTGATCAAAACCAAGATTGACAAGGCTATCAAGAAACGTGGTGCTGTGTTGCTATTTACTGGCTACGAAGTTGCTGATGACTGGCGGATCTGGAGCTGTTTTTTGGCGGAGATATTCTAGGATAGATATCTATTGTTTGCTTTTTGATTTCTTCTGTTGTTTTTTGGATGATTGTACGACTGGATCCTTTCTTTTAATATGTTGTTTTATCTGAATTTTTAGCCCTCTGAGGTTGGTTGTTTTCCCCTTCTCTGGGATGTTTCTCTCACTTCTGATATCTGGCTTTTGAGCCCTTTTGTATATAGGGTATAGTCCCTTCAAAACTATTTGCCCTTAATAAAAAAAACTATCAATCAAGAAATATTACTAAATTCATTTTAAATCTGACCCGCAAACATCAACAACAACTTAATATTTCACTCAAAAATCGTTTTCAATAACTATACATCAAAACGGACATTTCCAGCTAGGTCAGAAACAAGCAAAAAGGTACAGCAAGCTATATCACCATAATTTCACTGTAATAGGTAGAGAAACCATTTTTTTTACAAGAACAAGAATCTACTCAAGTTCAGTTCCAATTAAACACACTAAAGAAGGTTAAATATACAGTTCGTATATCTATATTTTCATCATTAAATTCAAGGAAGAAGTAAAACGATTAAGCTCTATTCCACCCATCGATTAACTAGATTACTTTGTTTTAGGTTTAAGTAAACTATTCCCAAAAACCATTCATAGGTTTTAAAATCAAATAAGGAGACATTTAATCATTTTTAAATCACATAAGAGTAAAACGATGAAATAAATCCACTGTCCCAAAGAATTTGTATTCTATTCACTGTAATACGACTAGAGAAATAACTCACACAAACAATTCCATCAAGCATTCTCATGGTTTTTTTCCAAAACAATTTATACGCACAGAACTCAGAAAACAATATATTCATCCATGATACATTCAACAACTCAACCCATAATGGGTAATTAAACCGAATACCCAATACTGTCAAAAACTCAAACAACATGGATAGATTTCATCTCGTTTATCCTTTTGCAAAGAAATACCCAAATCGTATTCATCTAAAAAAAATTACTCAACCCAGAAAATCACATCAAACATATCAACAATTTCATTTTACAAAAACACCCAACATAAGAGCAGAGTTCTTTTAATGAAGATGCTTAAACAGGAGCAAAACGGTTTAAAGAAAAGAGCTCAACATGCCTGTAAAATTTCTCGTGGCTTGAAGAAAACCACGTCCACGCCCTCGAGAATCCTTCTTTTCCACGGTAACAAATAAAAAGGCTTTCCCAACAATCTCCTTACTTCCACAGGCTCAAAAATAGCCATGGTTACTCCAAACACATTAATAATGACCAGAATGGTTGCAGGATCGAAAGAACCATAAAAGAAATGTAGAGCAAAACTCAAAACCTGAATGAACACAATAACCACAAAATTTCCTCTATCCCCTTTCCAAGGTGAGCTGGTCACCAAGACTGAGACCAATAAATGCATTGAATGCATTTACTTTTTCCTTAATTTCCACGTCACCACCGACTCAGGTTTGGCGAGTTTCATTTTAAAATTTTTGCATGTAATTTCCTTCTTAGCTACATTGCTAGTTGGATATCTCCAACTTTCCATGTTCCCGCCAAACTTGGCGTTTAAACTGCAAGGACATCATTTAATGTCCTTTATTAAATTTCTAACCTTCCCTTCTTATCCGCTCATCAACATGTGTCCATAGGTCCCCTCCTTAGGTTAGCAAAAGTTTAGGTTGTATTGTCCATAGTTAGGTTTTCCACCTAGGTCGCAAGTCATTAGGATTTTCCATAATTTTACATCCCATTTAATTTAAAATCCACATAGGGTAGTAGTTAGGTTATAGGCTAAAACATAGTTATAGGTTTAAACGTAGCCATAGTATTTTACTTAATGGGTTTTTCTAGTAAGTTTACTAACTTACGTTTATACCCAACATAATACAGGACGTTTCGTCCTATGCTCGACATATACCTAGCTTGCTTGCATCAAGGCTCTTACTGCCTCACGCTTTCCGGCATTGCAATTTGTATGTAGTTCGGAAATCGAACCTTTTTCCATTGGCATCAAGGTACCGAATATTTATACCTGTAACCAGGTTCTGTAACATTTATAACGACCTTCAGTCTGGTTTCAGACTTCATTCCATTTAGAAAGTAAATCAACAAAGCGATCATAAAGAAGACCGCATCATACCTTGGATCAATGGAATTGATTCAAGGTGTGCTGTCAACAACAATATGTGTTCATCAAACACAAAAGCAGTCTGTTGTTTCACACTTTGCAAAACACTAAGTTATAATGACCTCTGTCTCAAGTAAACAAGTTACAGTAAACAAGGGTCTAGATCAGTAACACATTCTTTTTAAGATTAAAAGATATATCTTAACATAATTATCCTCATTTCCACAGTCACAACATCATGAAAAGAGGTTATCATAGTAGCTTCTATAAATCAAGATGTTACATTCCTCCCTTCTTAAAGAATCATCATCCCGATGATAAATTAACGAATTCATAGAGTTTTTAGGACAAAATTCAATTATCATCCTTTCATTCATAAGTTCATACCAAAAATAGATTTAATCATTAAAACAATGTTTTAAGATAACTATAAAATAGACCAGTAATTGTCTATATTTGGTAGAATTTTCACTTTTTTGAATTCAATTTCGATCAAACAAGTATGGGAAAGTAGATCTCATTTCTTCAATATTTTCCCAAGTTGCACTTTCTTCGCTAAAATGGTCCCACTAGACCTTACATTGATTCACTTCGTTATTTATTAAGTACAACTGGCGAGTTCCCAACACTCGAATGAGCTTAACCATGATTATAACTGGGTCTTGGACCTGTAAGGAATTTCCAATTCAGCACATGTGATAAATCTGATACGTATTTCTTAAGCAAAGAAATATGAAAAATATCATGCATTTGTGATAAAGCAGGAGGTAATGCTTGACGATAAGCTACATGGTTGATTATTTTAACAATTTCAAAAGGTTCTGTTATCACCGAATCACAACACCCCTATGTGAATCACAACACCCCCTATGTTTATACAAGCGCATATACTTGAACTCACGGTGTGATTGGATAACATGGGTACTATCTCCAAGTTGTGGGACTTACTACTTGAGATAAACCTCTAGAGAAAGCTGGTTCTTGCTCCTAAACTACCTGCCACAATCTACTCTAATGCAGGGGAAAGTAACTATTCTAATTTAAATTTCCAAGGGGCCAGGGAGAGAGAATGCATAAAATGAAAGCCTACACTAAAGCGGTGATACCACCAGAAAAGGAGGGTGTGAGAGTAGTCTTCAAATGCCGTGAAATACAGAAGCAAAGTGCACACTAGAAGAGGTGATGATAGTTCTCCATAATCTAGCAAAGCGCATTCACAACAATATTTCAAACATACAAAATTATAATGGATCCCTACATGAACATAATAATAGACACACTATTCTTGTAATCAAGGTTGAAGGGGAAAGAAGAATGCAAGAAAACACGGCAGGGGAAGATGCATCCACAAACTTATATTTTATTGTTTCCTGATATGCACAGTTCAATTGGTTACAAGAAAAGGGCCTGGATCACCATGCAAGGAGTCCACAACAAGGGCCCTGCAAACACATTAGCTTCACAAAGCAATTTTTGACAGAGCTTTGCCTATCTGAAAACTCCCCCCTCTACAATTGAGCCCAACACTCCAATTTTATAAGAAAATAAGAAGAGGAGAGAGAAGGGAAAATGGAAATCCCGAAATCTATCCTTCAACCACTTGTAAGAGACATTAAATGGAGTAAAATGATTGTATATTACTTGCAAAAGGCTCCATGTACTGTCCCAGGTGCTGCAGTAGAGAAAGAATGATGACCATCGCCTCTTAATTGCACTCCCAACCACCAAATAAAACACTGTTATGAGCCCGGCCATGTTTTGTGAAAAATCCCCACCAATATCTCATCAAATCTGGAATTTCTTGATTTTTTTTGTGTCGGGATCAGAGCCACAATTCCAACGGTATCAATTTTGTGTGATTTTTGTTGAGAAATGCAAAAGTTATGGCCTTCTGAGTGCGGGCAGCTATTTTGGGTCTGGCAGGCGTTTTCTGTCATTTGACTGGAATGAGCATTAACTGACTGGAGCCGAATATGTTTCTTTTAATTAAATATATCTACCCTAATTAAAAATAATAAATCCAGTTTTTGTGGCATAGCGGACATCGTGCTCATTCCAGAAAGTCCAATTTTGTGAAAATCAGAGCTCAGAGTCAAAAGTTATGGCCGTTTGAAGTTTCACAGGGTCAAACGTTGACTTTTCTTCTTTGCCTTCAGCCGTTTCAGCTTTTCGCGTCCCCCGCGTACTTTTTGTCCCAACTATCCCGTGGACTACCTAGGACACATTCTCCCGCATCGGCCGATTTGGGCTTCTTTGTCCCTGCTTGCGGCTTTTTCACTTTTTCGCGGTCTCACGCGTCCCTCGCGTACTTTTGTCCCGGCTGTCCCGAACAAATATCTCCGAACTTCCTGAAATGGACTGTCTTTCAGAAAATCAGCCAATTCACGTCCCACACATACTTTTGTCTCAGCTATCCCAAACCGCATGAAACAAAAGACTTAGACGATTTTTCTTGCCTTCAGCCATTTCGGCTTTTCGCATCCCTCGCGTCCCGACATCCCAACTGTCCCGCAGACCGCCTGGGACAAAAATGTCCAACTTAGCTGATTTTATTTGTATTTCGGCCCCAAGCTTGGTATGACGAACCTTGGTATGACCTGCATTGGTACGATCCGCACCCTTCAAACCCGAAATGCTTCAAAACAGTCCTGCAACCTTATTTTTGCATTTTTTCCATTTTTTCTAACTTGTTGGGATTTCTTCTTAGATGGGAGAGTTAGAGAAAGCCGAGGGGGACCTCGAAAAACATGATTTTGGGCCTCGAATCAATCTACCTACTCGGGATTGAATAATTTGATGCATGTTATCGAAATTACCTTGAGGGTGAATTTTGGATAACAGGTCCCACATAACGAGGTGATAACTTGGCAGCCTTGCCAAAAGTTATAGAACTCTTTTTCAGCTTAACCCAAAGAAAGACCTTCTCACCAAGTTTATAATTCCTATCAACCTGCTTTAAGTCTGCATAACTCTTTTTCCTATTGGAAGCCTCCTTTAAATGTTCCCGAATCATTTTAATTTTTTGTTCCATTTCCATAAGTATTTCTGGCCCAATTACCTCTTTGTCCTCTACACTGTCCCAGCTAACAGTGGTTTCACGTTTCCTTCCATACAATGCTTCAAAAGGTGCCATCTTTAAAGATGCATGATATGTATTATTTTAGGAAAATTCAACCAGCGGAAGGTATTCCTCCCATTTATACTGCTGGTCCATGCAATACATTCTTAACATATCCTCTAAAACTTGATTGACTCTTTCATTTTGTCCATCCCGTTTCTGGATGATATGCAGAACTAAAGTTTAATGTAGTTCCCAAGGCCGCATTAAGCATTTGCCAAAATCTTGAGGTCATTCTTGGATCTCTGTCCGATATGATCAATTCGGGTATTCCATGAAATCTGAAAATTTCATGTATAAATCTTCTTGCTAACACTGGTGCATTGTCTTTTAAATTATCAGCAATGAAGTGTGCCACTTTGGTTAGTTTGTCGATGACAACCAAGATGATATCATGTTTATTCCTTGACATAGGTAATCCTTAAATGAAATCCATAGTTATCACTTGCCATTTGTACTGCGGAATGTTGTGGGGATAAAATAATTTGATAGGATGCATATGTTCCGCCTTAACAAACTGACATTCCAAGTAGTGTGTTACAGATTCCACCACATCCTTTTTCATTCCCTTCCAGAAATATTGCTTCTTGAGATCAGCAAGCATTTTTGTAATGCCAGAGTGTCCAGAAAAAGGTGGAATTATGAAATTCAGTCAATAATTTATTTCTTAAATCATTAGCCAAGGGTATATATACCCTGTTTTCAAACCTCAGAATCCCTTCGTTATCAAAATAGAATCCGTTATACTTTACATCCTTTGGATCTATAGTAAGTGTTGGTTTTAACTTGCTGAAAATAAGATTCAGATTCCATGACATCTTTCACCTCATCTTTAAATTGGGTTCTTAGTGTTATAAGAGTAGAGATGTGCTTCCTATGACTCAGAGCATTTGCTACCCTATTTTCCTTTCCTTTGATGTAGTTTATATAAAAAATCATACTAAGATAAAAATTCTCACCATCTTTGCTGTCTTGCATTCAAGTTTGGTTGAGTAAAAATATACTTCGACCCCAAATGGTCAGTTTTTAGCTCAAAGGGGCCTACCAAGAAGGTAATGCTTCCACATTTAAAGTGCATGAACAATGTCAGTGAGCTCTAGGTCATGTGGAGCACTAATTTTGTTCATGTAACTTAAGCTTTCCTGCTTTCATTATCTATAATAGGGTCATTTTGTAACAGAATGCCTTTGAGACCCTCTCTAGATGCATTTATTTCAACCGTAAAATCTCCATTTGGATCAGGTACAGGAACAATAGGTGTTGTAGTTAACTATTCCTTTAAAATTTTAAAGGCAGAATCACATTTGTCACTCCAAACAAATTTCTTATCTTTCTTTTGTAATGAAGTGATTGGGGCAGTAATGTTTGAAAAGTCCCTTAACGAACTTTCTACAATAGCCTGCTAGGCCCATGAAGATTCTTACTTCATGCACATTCTTAGGTGTAAGCCACTCAGTTATAGCTGTGATCTTTGAAGGGTCTAAAAATATCCCATTCTTGCTTATAAACATGCCCCAAATAATGCACCTCTGCATCATAAAAGGAACATTTAGACAATTTACCATACAACCTTCTCTTTCTCAAAACTTCCAGCACCATCCTTAAATGCTCTTGGTGCTCTTTGAAATTTTTGGAGTATATAAGAATGTCGTCCAAGAAGACAAGAATGAATTTATCCAAATACTCTTGAAAAATATTGTTCATCAGATTCATGAAGGTGGCAAGGTGCATTCATCAACCCAAAAGGTAACATCGTGAATTCATAATGCCCGTACCTTGTTCTAAAAGTTGTCTTATGAATATCTTCTTCCTTGATTCTTAATGGTTGCCTTATTCAACATTTTGTAATCAATGCACAATCTAAGAGTTCCATCCTTCTTCTTTACAAAAATTAGTGGCACTCCCCATTGTGAGACACTCAGTCTTATTAGCCCTTTTTTTAAAATTTCTTGTAACTAAGCCTTAAGTTCCACCAACTCAAGGGTGGTCATTTTGTAGGGTGCCTTAGATATGGGTTCGGTTCCTGGCTTGATCTCTATTGCAAAGTAAAACTCTCATTTGGACGGAAGACCTGGTAACTCCTTCGGAAATACATCACTGAAATCTCTTAATAATGGATACTTTTCCATGAAATCATTATCTTCCTTAGAATTTTCTGTCATTCTTATGGCATACAAAGTGCAGCCTCTATTTTTAGCCCTTTCTAGTTGCATAGCTATTAGTTTCCCTAACTGCAAACCTCACGCTTTACACCCTGAATGACTACTGCTTTCCTGCAGGTCATCAAAATAGCAAATCTGTTTTTCTTAACAGTCGACCTTTGCCTTATGGTCCGCCAACCAATTAACTCCTATAATTATATCATATGACCCTAAAGGAGTGACATACAGGTCAACTTCTGTGAAGAAACTAGGAAAGTCAAGAATTGCCCCAAAAAGGCACATATTGACTATATGGACAACATTATTCCCCATAATGCATTGTCCATAGTCTTATCCATTCATTTAACTTTCCTTTTTAATTTCATTGCTATTTTAGTAGAAATAAAACATTCAGTAGCCCCAGTATCAGAAAGTATGACTACAGGTGTACCGAATAACTTACCGAGAACTTCTATGGGTGTGACTTGCTTTTTAGCTTGTTTGTTAGGCACACCGCAGCATGTATTCTATGCTACTGATCGTGATCATCCTTCTTCAGAGGATAGTGACTCATGTAATGTTCCTTTCCACAGTTGAAGCCGGCCTCCGACGGGCCCCTTCCTAGACTCAAATTTACTGCCAACCTTGAAGTTATCACTCTGGCTTCCATAGGACTTTTGTCCATTGCCACTAATTTTTTGCAAAGCTACTCCGCACACTATTAACAGGTTTGTTCATTACTGATTTCTTATTGTTATCCACAACACTTTTGTTTTTCATACCAAACCTTTTCCAGGGTCCCTTTTTGGGTGCGAGAGATGAAGAAGACTTGGGAGTCTTCTTCTTAATCTCCTCCCTATGAGCATAAATTGCTCTCAATTTCTATTCCTATCTTATTACCTTTTCAACAAATCCTTCCATAGGGTTGGACCGTGACATCTACTTCACCACCAATGATGGGATTCAGTCCCATTATGAACTTTTGTATTCTGAACTTCTCATCAGCTTGGTACTATGGTACATACTTAAGGAGTTTAGTAAACCCTTCCCAGTATTCTGTCATCGTCAGCCTTCCTTGCGACCAGTTCTGAAATTTAGTCATTTTCTGATCAAAATAGAGTTGAGGAAACCACCATTTCCTAAAGTAACCTTTAAATTGATCCCAAGGTTATGTTTATTTTGACAATATTCAACTCAACCTATACGGTTGTCCCACCATGATGATGCTTCATGAGAAAGCTAATATGCTCCCCATATCGCTTTGGTCTCCTTGGAGAAGTTTTCTTATTGTAAAGTAATACTCCATTTCACTGAGCCAGTTTTTTAGCCCCGTCCCCAAGTGTTGTTCCATCAAACTTTGGAGGGACTTATTCTTTTTATTTCATTTGTAAGTTCAGCCGCTAATCTTTCCCTTTTATTTTTAGGATGATTAGGAGTGTTCGCATTACTATTATCAACACCCGGATTCCCTCCATCAGTGTTGTCCACATGAGGTGGCTGATTATTTATATCAACTTCTTCTTCCTCCTCCTCATTGCCCATTGCTTGTCTGTTCCAAAATCAGTCAAACGATCTCTTTGTATCTAGTAGGGCAATAAGGATTTCATCTAGCTTTTGAGAAGTAGCTACTTCTCCACCTGGGTAGTGGGTTATTCGCAGCATTTCCTCTTGTTCTAACCATTTTTCTGTTTAATAAGAAAATGTAAACCTTTATTAAACTGTGGATTCATTAGGTCTAAGAGTTACAATCTTCAGCTATGATACCAAGATGTAACATTCCCATTTGAAGACATTAGAACAGGGGAATTTTTATTTATTTTTGTAACGTTCTCTGTTCTAATTTATATAATTTAGAACACACGACCAAGTTTTAATAATTGTTCTCTGTCCCTTTAACGTAATTTAGAACACACAATACTTCTTAAAACCAATGTTCTCTGTTCACATATTTATAATATGGAGCACACATTCAATGCCATTCAATCATATAACAGATACCATATGCTGTTATAAATGACTCGAAGAACTACCGATCTCCCATTTTATGGCTCAGAGTTTCAACGATCTCTCATTTCATGACTCGGCTACTTACCGATCCTTCATGTTAATCCATGCATTGTATACTAAGTATACTTGGTTCTCTATACCATTTTCAGTTATCGAAGTGTTCCATTTAAGAGGCCTATATGAATATTTGTTACCGATATTCATCTAAAATCCTACTCCTTAAACTAGGTGATTAGGACAACGCAACCAGCAACTTGCGATACTTTGGCCAAAGATTTTCACATGCTTTGCATGATCATATTCCTAGACATTATACACATCCATGGAATACGTCCTTCACCTCACTTCGTCTTTTATCTAGAATGGTCTTTTCTGACCTCTGTCAGTCCTCTCGTCCAAGTTTAAACTTTAACCCAAACTAGCAATATGAAAGAGTATAGGAAGACACTCGCGGTGACTAAAGGTACGCAAACATACTTTGTCAACCCTAGATGACTGCGTGTGTCTAGTTACCTTTAGTCTTCCTGAGTCACCCCGTATACACGGTCACATTCCTATCATCATCCAAGTAACTTGGTCCCAGCTTATGTAAACTTGATGATTTGATTCGGGAGGGCGTTGTAACATGTCAGCTGCAACATTGTGTCGTCATGAAGGCCCCACCTTCATGAAGACACCAAATTGCAGCTGGCATGTGCCAAGGTCCTACGGAATCCTCTCATCAAGGGATACACATCCAGCTATAAGCGTGATTAGATTATAATCTTAAGTATTTAAGATCAATTTTCAGCAACCGTGTTGATCTTCTAACCTCACTGTTTGTTACAGTTACATAGCTAAGAGAGACTTATATTGTCTTTAAAGCTTAATATGCCTTTACTCCTCTTTACTGAAGGATTGCTTAATTCCATCTTAGTTCCTTAATTTAAGATTTCAGACTAACAGTCCATTACAGCTTAACGTAGTAAGATCAACTTACTAAACTTAAGCAAGTTTTATCCGCAACTGAATTTAAATTCAGAATTCCATCTTATTAGACGTCATTTAAATGAGGCCTAATTCCAAATGAATGTATTCATTTATTCACTATAACCTTACTTCAGTTAAGGTTTGTTACAAGGAGATATGATTCCTCATACTGAATATCCTCTAGATCAAACATCTCAAGGATATTAACGAAATCAGAGTACAAGATTCAACTGCCTCTTTTATTTATATTCATTAGCTTATATAACAGTTCCAAATATAATTCATTTAAGAATTCATATTCACTTAACTCTTTTCAATGTCAATATAAAATCCATATTAACCTAAGTATGAATTAATTGTACATTTCAACTTAAAAGTTGTATTCAAGTAAAGAATAGATATTATGTCCTTTTAAAATCTGTCAACCATCATTTGAATATATCCAAATTCAATGAATAAAATCTATATTCTCAATCCTATTCAAACAGTTCCAAGGCGGTACAGCCATTAAAATAACACACCTTTCCTTTGTACTCAAGCCTCAAGATTAAAATTTATACAATTTCCAAGCCCATACGACTAGACTTCATTCATGCCAAACAACATTAACAACTCATAAAGAAGAAGAATACAACTTTCTCTTTTTCCGTTTCCTCGTAGAAGAATAATAAATTCTCAAATACAATCCATCCTTAGCTAATCAAAAGAAGCATCAGAAAACAACATGTCTTCATTTTTACTCATGGAAATCATCTGCAAAATTTACTTGCACGGGTTAGTTCATTGAACTGAGCATATTAAGAACTTATCATTAAAATGAGGTGCTCTTAATTAACTGTCTCAATAAAAGAACTCTGCTTTTATGAAATGTTAACAAATTGAGATGAACATCATCTACTAATTAGGTGCTGATAAGGATGAACAACTTAACAACCCAATCCTCTAATTACCATCACAATCAGACAAAAATATTTACTAACTTTTCCCAAATAATTACTACAACCCGCAACACTTTATTCATATTTCCTTACTATTTTTATTCAAATAACGCAAGGGGGTTCATTCCATATTCAAAACAATTACTACCAGAAGTAATTTCCTCTAAATAGTTCCAAATTAAAAACATCTGTATGAGCTAATACACTTATGTAAATAATGTTGTTCTAATGCAATTTCTATCAATTCCCATCCCATATAATAGTTGAAATTTCAAGAAATGAATTTTAATTAAGAATTCAAACAGAACTACTTCCCGAACGTACTACTCATTTAATTTCAAACAATCAAATGCAGAAGAGAAAAGTAGTCATTTACCATGACAACACTAGTGTCATTTCTCAAAATTCAACAAGAAGCATAATATTTCTTTCAAATCAGGAAAGAAGGAAAACAACAGTTAAATGCAGATGCTTATGCCTAAGGCAGTAAGAAATTCATTTAATATCAAATATAGAGTTTCAACTAGATAAGAGAAGAAAACATTTATTACTTCCAATTATCCATCCAATATTCTCTTTCTTTTCATCACAATTGTACTGAATGATTTAAACAAGAAGTGATATCAATCAATGATAACAACCAAAGAGAGAGAGTAATTGAAGTCAATAATCGAATGAAAGGAAGAAGAATCATATTACCTCTTCTCATTACTTAGCTGAATATCAACTATTTAGTGACAACCTGTTCCCATAGGGTGATTTCCCCTATACCAGAATATTACAGTAATCATAATTTAATAACTATCATTCAAGAAATATTCCTGAATTCATTTTACATCTGACCCGCAAACATCAATAACAACTTAATATTTCACTCAAAAATTGTTTTCAGTGATTATACATCAAAACGGACATTTCCAGCTAGGTCAAAAACAAGCAAAAAGGTACAGCAAGCTTTATTATCATAATTTCACTATAATAGGTAAAGAAACCATTTTTTTTACAAGAACAAGAATCTACTCAAGTTCAGTTCCAATCACACACACTGAAGAAGTTCAAATATGCAGTTCGTATATCTATATTTTCATCATTAAATTCAAGGAAGAAGTAAAACAATTAAGCTCTATTCCACCCATCGATTATACTAGATTACTCTGTTCCAGGTTTAAGTAAACTATTCCCAAAAACCATTCATAGGTTTTAAAATCAAATAAGGAGACATTTAATCATTTTAAAATCACGTAAGAGTAAAACAATGAAATAAATCCACTGTCCCAAAGAATTTGTATTCTATGCACTGTAATACGACCAGAGAAATAACTCACGCAAACAATTCCATCAAGCATTCTCACGGTTTTTCCAAAACCATTTATACACACAAACTCAGAAAAAAATCTATTCATCATTGATACATTCATCAACTCAACCCATAATAGGTAATTAAACCGAATACCCAATACTATCAAAAACTCAAACAGCATGGATAGATTTCATCTCGTTTACCCTTTTGCAAAGAAATACCCAAATCGTATTCATCTCAAAAAAAAAAATGACTCAACCCAGAAAATCACATCAAACATATCAACAATTTCATTTTACAAAAACACCCAACATAAGAGCAGATTTATTTTAATGAAGACGCTTAAACAGGAGCAAAACGGTTTAAAGAGAAGAGCTCAACATGCCTGTAAAATTTCTTGTGGCTTGAAGAAAACTGCATCCACGCCCTAGGGAATCCTTCTTTTCCACGGTGACAAACAACAAGGCTTTCCCAACAATATCCTTACTTCCACAGGCTCAAAAATAGCCGTGGTTACTCCAAACACAGTAACAATGACCAGAATGGTTACAGGTTCGAAAGAACCATAAAAGAAATGCAGAGCAAAACTCAAAACCCGAATGAACACAATAACCACAAAATTTCCTCTATCCCCTTTCCAAGGTGAGCTGGTCACCAAGACCGAGACCAATAAATACATTAAATGCATTGCTTTTTCCTTAATTTCCATGCCACCACCGACTCAGGTTTGGTGAGTTTCATTTTAAAATTTGTGCATGTAATTTCCTTCTTAGCTACATTGCTAGTTGGATATCTCCAACTTTCCATGTTCCCGCCAAACTTGGCATTTAAACTGCAAGGACATCATTTACTGTCCTTTATTAAATTTCTAACCTTCCCTTCTTATCCACTCATCAACATGTGTCCATAGGTCCCCTCCTTAGGTTAGCAATAGTTTTAGGTTACATTGTCCATAGTTAGGTATTCCACCTAGGTCACAAGTCATTAAGATTTGCAACAATTTTACATCCCATTTAATTTAAAATCCACATAGGGTAGTAGTTAGGTTATAGGCTAAAACATAGTTATAGGTTTAAACATAGCCGTAGTATTTTAATTAATGGGTTTTTCTAGTAAGTTTACTAACTTACGTTTAAACCCAGCATAGTACAGGACGTTTCATCCTATGCTCGACATATACCTGGCTTGCTTGCATCAAGGCTCTTACTGCCTCACGCTTTCCGGCATTGCAATTTGTATGTAGTTCGGAAATCAAACCTTTTTCCATTGGCATCAAGGTACCAAATATTTATACCTGTAACCAGGTTCTGTAACATTTATAACGATGTTCAGTCTAGTTTCAGACTTCATTCCATTTAGAAAGTAAATCGACAAAGTGATCATAAAGAAGACCGCAACATACCTTGGATCAATGGAATTGATTCAAGGTGTGTTGTCAACAACAATATGTGTTCATTAGACACAAAAGTAGTTTGTTGTTTTGCACTTTGTAAAACACAAGTTATAATGACCTCCGTCTCAAGTAAACAAGTTACAGTAAACAAGGGTCTAGATCAGTAACACATTCTTTTTAAGATTAAAAGATATATCTTAACATAATTATCCTCATTTCCATAGTTATAACATCATAAAAAGAGGTTGTCATAGTAGCTTCTAAAAATCAAGATGTTACAACGTTTAACCAATCTCAACTCTGATATCATGAAAATATTTTGTAAGAATCGAATCAAAAACGAGGCACCACGAAGTAGTTGCACTCCAACAGAATCGTGATAGCTCCAGCAATAGCAAGAAAGAATTGATCAGTAATGGAAGAACTTGCTCAACAGAAACAAAACTTGCATAGAGGAAAGAAAGTGGAGTGTCTTGGCATGCTCATAAATGAATAGTAAAGGGGTACATATAGGGTGTTGAGTAACCCTAGTGCATAACACACATGAAACCCTAAAACTAACCCTAAACCTAACCCATGTGAGATGACCCTCCAATATGAGAGGAGGACACATAGGATAACTCACACTAACAGAAACCCTATGGGCTTTCAAGATTCTACCCCCTCCTTTCACTCTTGAAGTTGTGATGATTAGACACTTGGCATCATTCATAAGCCTGCTCTACTTTCTTTGAGTCGACTCGCTCTAGGCTCGATTTTGACTTATCAAGTTAGCTTTCTTAGTTTTTTGAGTCAACCGTCCGTTTCCCCAAGTTCCCTGAAAATGTGAAGTCTGAAAACTTTGAGCCTTTCTCCATTTTTCCACTTGAGCTTTGGTCTTCTTCAACATTTCCATTGGCCATTAATTTTCCCACCTTCCATTGCCATCGCCAAGCCTACCTAAAACCTAATTGTTAGATTTGAAATGTGGGCTCACATGAATGAACCGACCTCTTCATTTCTCTGGTGTGGAAGGTCATGTTTGATCAAGTTCTGTGGCTTTTTCTTTTCGGATTTTCTCAATTTTATCAAATTTGGCTGAGAATTGAACCCCTTTCCCTCTAAAAACCCCAGGCTCAACCATGAAGCTCTATCAACTGCCCAAGTTTGTTTTTCTCCAGTTGTCCATCTTACCAAAGGGGGTAAAAATGGTTAACAGCTACCTTGGAAAAGTTGTCGTCTGTTGCCGTAAAACATTAGAAAAATCATGCAGGGAAAAATAAAAGAGGTATTTGAAGGCCCCATGTTATTTTCTATTACCAAATTTTCCTACTGTAGGTCACTTCATGTCTAGGTTGTTTTGCAGTGCCAAATAAAAAAATAAACTTTCTGCCAAATGTTTTACTTTGCTGGAAAATACCAAAAATAAAAGATACTAGATCTTGAAGCCACACCAATAAATGATCGTTCCACCCAAGAAATAATAATAGTTATAGGCCAAAATAGGGATGCCATGCCAAAAATACAAATGTCTTCCATGCAAAGAAAAACCAGAGTAAACTGCAGGATTCAGACTTCCACACATGTCAAGGAGAATGAGGCTATGATAACAATGAAGGCAGAGACAAATGGAAAACAGAAAATATCCAAATTCCTTGCCTTGATTAAAACCAAATACAAACATTGAATATATATAAGGAGGATTTATTTATAGGAAGAGATAACCGACCTTCCACGAGGGAATAATTGACTTGGTCAGTTTTCTAAAGAATGTATCGACTTAACTATGCTAATAATTTTGCATTTCTAGCTAAAGATGCAAGGGGACATTTTCATAGTATTATGACAATGTATGAAGAGTGGTCTAGTCAAGGAACTAATTTCCTATTTGAAGATGGGGATGGTATTCAAAAAATTCCTATATCCCATATAACTCGAGATTCAACAATCATAAAATCACTCAATTAGACTGTAAGAGAATCACTACATGGTACTAGACCTCGAGTTCCTCATTATATTAGAGAATTCTAGTAGAAGCCAACTACATCACAAGGATAAATACAAGGAGAATTAAATTGATTTGGGATCTTGGGATTAAAACAATGACCAATTGGGAAGATTCAGAATAGTTGAACTGAGATTGCTTTAGGAAAATCAATTTTGGGAAATAAAATCTCATTCAGGAACAATCTGTTCAAGACTAGGTTTTCAGGGTGTGGGGAATGAAATCTCCTTGGTGAAACCTGACTTCTCTGGGTGATTTTGGGAGTTATAAAATGAGTTAAGAAGAAAAAAATAGGAATAATAAATATGTGGAAATATTTTACAATGTGGGATCACCTAATTTGCTTCAATTCTCAAAGAATTCTTGAAATATTTCAAAACTCAGCACCTACCCCTCTCAATTAAAAATCAAATAAGACCTAAATTTAAAGTTTCATGAAGAATTGGATTTTTATCATAGTTCCATTTATATTAAAATCTGATTTTGAGTCAAAATAATATAATATTCGACCCCAAATAATCTTCTTAAGCTCTCGTGGCAAAAAACTCAAGTTCAGTGTCTAAAAATGGACGTCCAAGGCAAAAATGGCTTTACAAATCAGGCACAGTCACACTTTGGACACCCATGTGTCCCCTTTTTCCTATAGGGGATAAGAGGGAGAAGAGTACGCCAAAGTTTTACCTCGCTAACTCCCCCAAGTCGCACTTTGGACACCTAGGTGTCCCCTTTGTCCCCATGGTGCAAAGGGGACAAGGGGGACACCAAAGTGTGACTTACCTCTTTCTCTTAGGTCACAATTTTGTGTACCTTGTGTCTCCTCTATTCCCCAAGGGACAAGGAGAACACAAAATTTCTACCCCGACCATTCATGTAGCTCCTAGACCCCCATGTGACCATATTCAGCTATGTCAGTGTCATTTCATAACCCTCAAACCTAGCTTTAGTCCCCAAAAACTCCAAAGTCACACTTTGAACACCCAAGTGTCCACTATGTTACTCAAGGTACAAATGGGACACAAAATCATGACCTCACCAAAATTATCTATTTTTTCCTAAATGCGGAGAAGCTACAAGGGTCTCAGACAGGTCAAAACATTATACATAAGCTAGACCAAATCTTCCTCTCACAAAATTTGGATATTTTTCATTGAAAGTGTTGTGTTTTTTCTTTGACCTCCATAAATTCTTGAGGTGTAAATACAACAAAATAACATTTTTTTAAATCTACGGAGATTCATTGAGAAAACAACCCTGAAATATGGAGCAAATGTTCCTTATAAAATCTACTTTCATCCGAGCCATTTCTTGCATGATGAGGTGGCTGATTTTTGGGGATATGGAGGACTAATTTTACTCTCAACATTCTTCCCTCTTTAAATAAATTTACATTTTTCTGGTGATCCAGCAAGGCAAATTACCTTAAACTTGGAACGAATGTTCTTCGTAAAATCATCTTTCATCCGAGCCATTCCTTGCATTCTGAGGTGGCTGATTTTTGAGATATGGAGGACTGAGTTTTTCTTAGTATTCATCCCACTTCTATGAAATTATCATTTTCCTGCTAATACGGACAAGAAAACCATTTGAAAATTGGATCAGAGTATATTTGGAAAATCAAAAAACTTTTGAGCTCATTTTCGTTTCGATCTGACACATGTAGGTCTCCTTTCTAAATATAGCACATGTTCAGAGCTATAAGTGTCTAAAAATAGTAATTCCTCGACATTTTTCATTCTCCAAACAAGCAAGAAGAACCAGAATGAGAAAAAAGTGAAAAATTACTAAAAATAGTAGTCCTAGATCTAGGACATGCTAAAAATAGTAAGCCTTGGAATTGAGCTCAAAAAGATATGAAAATATCATTATACTTATTTCATTACTTTGTGCCATCATCAAAAAGCTAGGTAGGTGTCTCGTGGCCCAAACATGAAAAAAATCCCCGCATGCTCTCAAAGCATCAGTTCAGAGGTGATTTTTGCAAGACATAGTTCGATGCGAAGAGGCTGAATGATCCAAATAATCCATATTGTGGAAAAATAAATTAATCCTAGTTGAATCCATCCAGGAAAGGGACATCATGTAGATCACACTGTGATAAGGAACAAGATCATAGTGTTAATGTGTGTGAAAGATGGTCAATTGGACAATGGGAGAAATCAAGAACGTCATGAGGTCTGTGAAGGATCTAAAACACTAAGAAATCCATTGAAACTCAAGGTCATCAAGGATGTGGTCATCAGGAGCATGATAAAATAAACTCACCACAAGTGATGTTAACAATCATCTCAGGCTCAAAATAATGCATACCTCTTGATATTGTTTCTAAACACTGAATCACTACTTAGTGATGAGCTCACATCTTGCAAGTCAGAGAGGTGGAATTTGTTACATATAGGAATGCCTATTTATATTGACAGTTCCTTGATTCATAAACCTAATAATTTGTATACAAATTAAATGTATTTATTTTTCAAATTTAAATGTAAATTTAATAATGACCAATAAAATATGGCACAATAATGATTTATCACATGTTAACACACACACACACACACACACACACACACACACACACACACACACACACACACACATTCTTGGGCCTTAAGAGTTGATGGATTTTTATTATAATTGATAATTTATATGACCTCAATGTTGTCTATCATTCCATTCAGATGGGGGGTTTGAGTGTCAAAAATGAAAGGGACATAGTTGATTGTAAGTGTAATCAAATTAAAGAAAGATACCAAAACAAAACCCATGCGCTTTTTCTCCATATGGTTGGGTCTCCTTTGTAATTTTTCATGAAAAATATTTTTCCTTTTTAAATAACTTGTTATCACCAAATCACTACACGGGCTCCGAATGGCCAAGTGATGGATATGACATTCGGTGTGATTGGGTAACATGGGATCACCTCGTAAGCTTTGGGACTTGCAACTTGAGGTGAACCTCCTGAGAAGGTCGTCTTCCTCTTCTTGAATCAGGTACTATAGTACTCCTAATGCAATCAAAACAACTAATTAAACCTATACTAACATTTCTAGGGATTAGGGAGAGATATTTGCAAGAGATAAAACCTATACTAGGAAGTGTTGATGCACCAAGAAAGGGTTTTGCTAGACAAGTTTTCTATCTTCCAGTGAAGAAGGATGAAAGTGAGAAGGATGAACAAGCACCACAACCCAACTGCATACAAAACTTCACTCCTAGATAAGCACAAAACTTCTAAAACCTGCAATAGAAACTTGAAATTGCACAATATACATGCAAGCATGAGAAATGAAAAACGAAGGAGCAAAAATGATGAAAGGACTAACAATTGGCCACAGAAAAAATTTCTATTACTTCAATCACATGCAAAATGCATCATTACAGTAGGAAGAGGCAATGGTTGCCACTACAATCTTGGGAAGAAAGGCTTGAAAGTTCCCAAAATCCACAACTTAGCTTGTGAAAAGAGAGAGGAATTGGAAAATGTCTAACCCATTGAAATGAGTTCCTCATTTACATTTATAGAAAATCCAAGCTATGAGAGAAGAGAATGGGAATACTAAATTTTGGGTAGGTTGTCTCCATACTTGATTACATCATTAATTACATTTGAAAACTATTCACCCATCATGCCCTCATAAACTCAAAAATTTGGATTTATCCTCATTTTAATTAAAATAATATTTTTAATAAAATTTTGAAGCATCCCGACTTTTGATGAAACCTATGAGGTTTGGTTTGTGTTTTGGAGGGGGTTTTAATGTTAATTGGCCAACCTACTCGCCAACTACCTCAGTCAGGCTGTTGGCAAGCCCTTTTGGTTTACATATTGTGGAGGTCCCCTTATATCCTCCATCAACCCATTAGTCAACCACTTCGCTCTGCATTGGAAATGACTCGGTGAGTCATGTCTTATTCTCCCTACCACGTTCTGGATTGGCAAGCCTTACGTTCCTTCATTGGCTCTAACTAATGACTTGGTCAACTTGGATGACTTTCGCCCTTTACATGGTACTAGTAGGGATCAAATTTGAAAGGTTGGTTTGAATTTTTTTGTGAAGGGAAAATATTAGACCATCCCTTCGATAATGAAAAGCAGTATCAATATTTTACACTTCATATGACAACAATAAATCCAGTACACACGTCATTAAAAACTCATTTGTACTCTTACCACTTCATTAAAAAAAATCATTTGTATTTTAACCACTAAAATTAAAACCCATGTAAATTTAAACTATTAAACTGCAATTAATTAGATATTTTCCAAATAAATTAAAGAAAATGGGCATTTATACATTGAAACACCCACACCAACAATGTCACTGACAAATACACTAAGATATTATTGGTTGGATTTCAAAGCGAATAGCTTCACCTCGTACACAATATGCATTCATATCTACTATATATAAATGATGTTGTACCAAATTAGACTACTCCATACAACACAGAGAGCTTTGTAATCCTCCCTAAATATGTTCACAGCCCTCTTCCTTAACTTCTTAGGCATATATTTGAGCAACATTGTCTTGAGCACAACTGTAAATATTAAATTCTTGTTGGCCTCCACATCACTGCTATTGACAAACATTTTTCCACCATAGCCCTTCCTTTGACATTTTAAAAACTAACATGCCCTTGTGTATTGTCAAATGATTTTCACATTTTGATTTTTTTTTGACATACAAACTTTTAGTTGCCCTTTTCTGACGGGTTAGAAGCCTTGGGAAGGGCTGTGACGGGCTCAATTTTGAATCCGGGTAGCCCATAACCGCCCCCAACATCCTCGACGTGCCTTGTGAATCTCCAAAACATAGTGTTCATTTACAACACCTCAACGTCTTAAATACCGAGCTCCATGCAGATCTTGTTTGACGCGCTCACCAACACGTAGACTCGTCACCTTGAATTTTGGGCTCCTCACATTTAACGACTCCTGCCTAAGCTGTTAGCTTGCCTCCATCTCGCAAACTACCTCGCAATGAATGATGAGTATTTCGTCTCTCTCACATTCATCCGCATTGGCCGCTAAATCGGATGACACGTCTCCTGACGACTTCCTGTCAACTCGGCATCTTATTCGACCACTTAGGTATTAGCTTCCATGCACCGGATGCATCGTTGCATCAACTCCCGTTAACTGTCAACCACCAACTCTTCATTTCCATGACTGTCCAACTCAGTTGAACAAGCTAACTCTCACCTAGCATCTCGGAATCGGCAGTCCCGAACAAAACGGCTCACCGGGCGAGTTTTAGCGTATCATCTGCTTCTTACCACATCGATAACTGAAACCCGAAGCAACTTGGTCCAATCAACTGAAATCCTCGACGTGGATTTTACCTCGCCACTTTCCCCACATGGTCTGACATCCAAAGATCCCCGAAACTCCCCATTTCCGCCCTTCTGGACTTCGGAGACCGATCACCATTTATCCTACTCCGAGATTGACATGGTTTCCGCGACACAGAAATTTGAAAGTCCGCAGTGGTGGATTTTCAGACTTTAGAGATCACTTTTCCCAAGTACCAACTCGGCGAGTTGGTTCCCGATCCCCACGTTTCCACAAGTGCGCGGGATCATCACGAGTCTTTGCCTTGGCTCAGCATTTTGCATTATCGATTTTGGCTTTGCGCCAAGTTTCACACTGGTCCTCTGTAAACTCGGCCCGAGACGATCTACGTCACCTTATGAAATGGCTCGATCTAGCTTACCATGGGCGATATGAGTTTGTCTTCTCGAGTTCGGCTTTCCACGAGTTATCTCCCTATAGTTGAATTTGACACTGTCTCCATTCAATATCCTCTCATACTGCATTCCTTTGACTCCTGTCGAGTCGAGCCGGACACCTCTGAATTTATGTTGTGAGCATGGCTCGCTTATCGTTGTCACCCTACTTTGGCCCTAGCTCGATCTCTCTTACCACGCTTGCAAGTCACTCGATCGCCACTTGCATCAGCTCGACACATAGATCCCTCCGTTGCACTGCGACTCGCGAGTTATCCCCTCACCGAATCACTCCCGACATGGCTCTCGAGCTCCCGATGAATGGTGTTTCTCTCACTTTGAACACAACTCGAATCTCCCCGAGCTTCGAGCTTCTTTTCGTCATTTGTGCCATGACCATACAGTGGGTTCCTTTCACGAGTTAATCCACCCATCTCGAATTACATTTGTATTGAATTGTAAACCTTTACCCCCGAGCTTCCCGGACGTGTTTTCCGATTAGCTCGCCACGCGAGCTCGATCTCATCTTATAGATAAAAAAGAGCTCTCCCGTCCTTTTGTCTGGTTTGCTCGGCTTCAAATCGATCTGCTTGCCTGGCTTGAGCCGAGGTGTTCACCCGCCTGACTCGTTCCTTTCTCAGCTCCATGTCGATGTTCGCCTATGTTAAATGGCCTATTTGTGAAACCTGAGCCGTTGCGTACGTCCACCTCCCATTAACTCAGACCATCGAGCTGAGCTCATGCTCAAGCTCACTCACATATCTGCTGATTTCTCCCATGCCGAGTCGATCCACTCTGTTACCTGACAGATGACTCAAGTTGCAATGTTCAAGCTCAAACTCCTGTCCGTGCACCAACCTTCCATGCTCGACGTTCATGCACCGAGCCTACTGTTTCCTCCAACACGAGCCCGTACGAGCTCAACATTGACTTACTCAATGAGTGACTAAACCATCTAAACCAGGAATCGATGCTTCATTTTGCATTTGTTTGTATGGCCAAGCTAATTTCCACACCACGGACCCACTGAACTACTGTGATCTCTCTCCATCGATTCGGTGAAGATCCCACCTTGCAACCTGTCCGAGCTCATCATGGCTCTTCCCTGAATCGTGCCTTAATCAGTCCTAGCTCAACTTGTGCTAAATGATCATGCCATGCCAAATGCCGAGCAATGCATACTAACCGTCGAGCCATGCTAACAGCCTGAGCTCTTTGTGATAATCAGCTGATTCCAAAACAACTCGGCCCGAGCTCGAATGAGTTGTTTCCATTGTCGCATCAACATTCAATGCTTCGACGTTTCCCTTGACCCATACACCGAGTGGCTTGCCAATGGAATACCTTGACCTTGTCAATGTCATAATACGTACTACAACACTTGCTACTTTGCCGATGTGTTAAAACTCGGCCCCAACTCGGATATCTGAGTTGCATTCACCAATGCAGCCTAAATCACTGCAGTGCCATTCACTCATTTATCCCAACCAAGCTCAGCCCATCCAATGCATCTCTTTACCTTACAGCCTAAGCCATCTGTATTAACTGAGCCTTGCTACTCTTGATCGAGCTTTGTCGTCGAGTTATCTTTCAAGTCACATGAGTTCCAACCGTCGTCGTTTTGTGGAAGTGGCCATTCGTATGCCAATTCATCTTGCCCAATGAACCAAGCGATCATTTAGCTCAATTGAGCTACATTGAAGATAAGTCCCTCTTATGCATCGTGCTAGCTCGACGAGCTATTTTCACTTCATATTGTCTTCTTAGCTCACTCCCGAGTTGAACCAGACACCTCTCGAATTCCTCATCAAATTGTGCAAAATATTCATCATCTTAATCTGCAACCTCCTCATCTTTCTCTATTACCTCACTCATTGTATGAACTAGATTTCTTTAGTAACTCATAGGTTAAGATGGATTCAAAAATTGCAACCTCATCCTTATTTCCATGTTCTGTCAGTGTCATGTCCACTAGAGTAGACGAAGAAACCCATGTTCACAAGGTACCTTTTAATTAAGCACCACTCTGACTCAGATGAACATTCTTGATTATTCCTTATGTACTCCAATATGCATTCTCATTCAATGAACCAAATTCATCAATTGCTTCATGAAAGACTTTTTCGGGTCCCAAGATGTAATTTACCACCATTGTCCATTTTTGTCCAAAGGTGGGGGGAAATGGATAACATAACTCTAAACATATTTAGGTATGGATCAAATATTTATTATAGCTCATCACATTACCGAATTGGATCGTGTGCATTAAGTTCCATGTAAAGCAGCCATGACGGCCTTATAATTGTATATCCACAACTGTAAAGTTCCTCTTTTAATATGTTGGGTTTGTCTTTGTTATGCAACATCAACATTGACATGAACAAAAGAAAAAGGTTACAAATGTTCAATTCAACAATGTTTGGATAGATATTGATGACTATCTTTATTTTAAAAGTATTTTTTTGGTTCAATCATGAGATTCTATTGACTAGCAATCGCACTTGAAATGTACAATGGAAACCCCAAAGGGGATTTTTTGAAGTAGTCAAATTGGAGGGAGAGAAACAATGGGAGAGGAATAATAGTGAAGAAGATGGGGTATGAGGGTGGAGAAGTGTGAGGATGGCGAGAACAAAATGGGGAAACAATGGGGAACTCAACCCTCTAATAAACATATGAAATTGATGTCAAGCATTTGAAGGAGAAATGGGGTGATGTGTAGGACGATGCGGAAATAATTTACAAATATATTTGTGAGCGTAATGAGTGGTTGCAAAATATTGCCAAAGTGAAAATTTGTTTATAATTTCAGCCCTTGTGCATTTATTGTGTATCTAGAATCCACATAAAAGTAAGGGATATTCAAATGCACATATCATGGGACATGTCAGAGAAAGGAAGATGTGTAGTGGGTGTAGCATCACAAGGTAGTGATTTCATGCACAATTTTCCTTAATAGCTATAATGCCGACATCATTAAAGAATCTTAGAAAAAAAGGGACAGGTGTCGGTTGTTGAGGATTTTGATTGGAAAGTGGAAGTTAATCACCTGCATGGCCCATACCTATTCCATGGCTGAGATATTCATCCCCATGAAATATTTATTATATGTGTTCAATTTTATAGTTGTTATATCCTTCAAACTATTCATGTGACCTTAAAGGGTCCAAAATAAAAAATGGGGGAATTCTAATATGTTTTTGGTTCAAACCCTAGCCATGATGTTTGCTTCTTATAGTGGTTTGTAGATCGTGGGATAAAGGGATATTCTAATCTTTCGTTACATTCTATCATTTATACAAAAAAAAGTGTTGCAACAATGATAATAATAATAATATTAAATTATTTTAAAATTTGAGTCAATGCAAGATTGTCATACTCATAAGGATACTCTAAGATCAATTTATTACCCCTGGTTTTTTCAAAGTCTGATCTTCTCAAGAGATATTTAGAGATTAGGTGAAAAGATAGCCTCATCTATACTAAATTCTTCACACGTGGCATGCTTTACAACTATACTCTTAGTGTCATATTTATGGGATCATTGGACCTCAACAAGCACAACACCATGCAAATCACAAATATAAATATGCTATTTTTCTAAAATCACCATTACATGATACAAATGAAGTACCATTCATTAAGTATCGATGCTCACACAGGAAAGGAAAGAAACAAATCCATAAAATATGTAATGTAAAAATGCATATTTACATTAAAAAAACATATAAGTTTGGCACCATACTTTTGAAATCCTTAAAACAATATCTTCATGACCTCCATGTTCAAGTACTTGATTGATGTTGGTGGTTTTGTTGAGAGGAGAATCAAAATGAAAATAATAGTTACGGGGCATGTGATCCCTTAAGCAGTCCATCTCTAATCTGCTGAGCAACATCACGAACTACACCAGGTCCATGTGGTATGAACATTGATGAAGACTTGGAATGTGCTCCAATCTCCTTCATTGTGTCAAAATATTGTGTCACCAACACCATATCCATCACATCTTTTGCAGTTATCCCGCACACATTTCTTAAGAAGGCAAGTACACACTCTCTCAGCCCATCCACAATTGCTTGTCTTTATCGAGCAATAACTAGCCCTAATAGATACTTCAAATCTGCTTCACCTTTTACTCGCTTGATTTGTAAAATTTTCTCTACCTCTATTTTTTCTTGTGTTGTTAATCTCATTCTTGCAGTTGATGTAGAGCAATGTAATGGATGATTATGGAATGAAAACAATATTGCCCAAACTAACCAAATAAAGAGAAACTATGAACTATATTAAGCATTATGTGTTTATGATGCACTACTTTTAGAAGGAACGTGAAAAGGTCATAACTTGTGCTTTGGGTGTCCGTTTGATTCTATTTTTTTAAACCACCTTTTTCAATGAGAAGAATGCCCCGGTCAACCGGCCCTGCCGGTTGGAGCACGTTTTGACACATTTTCGGGCATGAAATCCACAATCTGAAGGTTGAAAATTAGGATCTAAGTTGTAATTCAGTTTTTTCCTATTTTAGGGCATTAATAAATTTTAATCTCTTAAATGCATAATAGGTTAAAAAATTGGCAATTCCTCTAATTCATGCATGTAGAAGATGTGTGGCAAACTATGTTACTGTACGAATAAGCATGCGGAATTACTAAGAATAACAGGCTCTAGTAAATTACTAAAATAGTAAATTCCACCACCTAGAGTAGATTTAGTCAAAGTTAGTTAGAGTTTTCTTGGAAACTTGAAGTGGGAGTTGTTTTCCTATTTACGAAGCATGGTAATTCATGATTCAATAAAGAAGAAGAAGATTTATTTTCTTTGAGTTCAAGATATTTGCAGTGTATTGAGTTTTTGTTAAAGTTGGCTACATTATCTGGTATCAAAGTGAGTTCGAGTCTTGGTGAAGAAAAAAATAATGGCAGGAAGAGGAAGAGGAAGAAGGAGTGGAATTGCGCAAATGAATAGAAACATGCAGGATTTGTAGAAGCAAGTTGTTGCGCTTGCTACCACTATAGTCCAGAGAGGAAATCAAGGTGGAGATGACACAGATGAAGATGAAGTTTTTGAAGAGGAGGAAGCACAAGGAAAACCCTTAGATTTTGAAGAAAGGATGCTTCGAGCATTAGAAGTAAAGAATGATAGGATAAGAGTTGATGTTTTAGAATATGGAGGTAGCCTAAAACAAGAGGAGCTGATTGACTGGTTGACTAGCATGGGATTTTTTTTTGAGAGGAAGGCTATGTTAGAGGGAAAGAAGGTAAAATTTGCATGCACGAAATTAAAAGGTCATACATTGTTATGGTGGGATCATCTACAAAAGGAGTGGTCAAGAAATGGGAAAGAAAGTATTAGGAATTGGAGTAAGATGGAGAAGAAGCTAATATAGAAATTTCTCCCTATGGATTATGCACAAACCATTTTAAGAAGGTTTCAGAATCTCAGATAGAACTTACAAATTGTGCAAGAATACACACATGATTTTTACAAGTTTTCCATTCATGTAGAGCATGAAGAAACTAAGGAACAAATGGCTGCAAGGTATGTAAATGGATTAAATTTTTTATTCAAGATAAGCTAAGCCTGCAAAGGATTAAGAGCATGGAGGATGCCTATCAACTAGCTTTAAAGCTGGAAGAAAAATAAAACCATCAAAGTTTTAGGAGATCACCTGGCATGAATAGGGGGGCCTCATCCTCATTTTGGGTATAAGTTGGTTTCATCCAAGGTAGAGGAGAACAACCTCATGGAGTCGAAAAGAAAGAAGATACAAGGAAAGATCTCCCAAATTAGCAAAGAGGTAGAGGATTTCCTAATGGCATAGGATATGCCAGCAGCAAAGGATGGGAGGCTCCATAAATACCATTTGTGTGCTACAGATGTGGTGAAGAGGGGCATAGATCATTTGAATGCTTGAATTATTATACGCATGACAAGAGGAAAAAAGACCCTCCGAGATTAAATATTGTTGAAGATAAACAAGAAGAAGATGATCAGGACCTAGAAATTCCACCAAATGTGGGAGAAAATATGATGATCAAAAGGACGATGATTTCTCCAAGAAAGGAGATCAAGGGGGATTCATGGCTACGTAAAAATATTTTTAGAATAAGATGCACTTCAGGAGGAAAGGTATGTAATGTTATTATTGATGGTGGTAGTTGTGTGAACATGGTTTCAAATGAGATGGTTGAGAAACTAGGCTTGCATTGTGAGAAGAATCAAAACCCTTACCATATTGCATGGTTTAAGAAGGGTAATGAAGTTACTATTGATAAGAGATGTTTAATAAATTTTTCTTTTGGGAAAATTTATAAGGATGAGATTTGGTGTGATGTTATTCCTATGGATGCATGTCATATGCTGCTAGGAATACCATGGCAATTTGATAGAAAATTTATTCATAATGGGGGAAGAATACGTATACTCTCTTTGAAAGGATGGAACAAAAATAGTTTTTCTATCTCTTAAGGAAGAGTGAAAGGTTGAAAATATGTTTTCTACAAAAGAATTTGTGAAGGAGGCAAAGGAAATTGGGTTATATTATGTGTTGGTCACAAATACTTGGATGAACCTACAAGTGCACAAATACTAGTAGAAGTAGTTGCATTAATACAAGAATTTTCTCTTGTTATTCCTGATGAGCTACTAGATGGGTTACCACCCAAAAGAGATATCCAACACCATATTGATTTGATCCCACATTTTTCACTCCCAAATCAAGCGGCTTATAGGATGATCCTGACATTGCATGCAAAGTTGAATAAGAAAGTGACAAATCTCGTGAGAAAGGGTGTAGTAAGGGAGAGCATGAGTTCGTGTGAAACTCCATCTTTATTAACTCCAAAGAAAGATGGAACATGGATAAAGTACACGGATATCAGAGCATTCAATAAAATTACAATCAAGTATCAGTTTCATATAGCTCGCCTTGATGATATGATGGATGTGCTTGTTAGATCTAGGTATTTCACCAAGATTGATCTTCGTAGTGGTTACCATCAGATTCATATTAGAGAACGAGATGAGTGGAAAACAACATTCAAGACAGGAGATGGATTATATGAGTAGATGGTGATGCCATTTGGCTTATCTAATACACCTAGCACTTTTATGAGGTTGATGAAAACTATGTTGCGGTTGTATAATGGTAAGTTTGTTGTGGTTTATTCTGATGATATCTTATATTTTCAGTAAAACTAAAGAAGAACATTTGAGGCATCCGAGGGTGATATTTGAAGTGTTAAGGAAAGCGAATCTCTATGCAAATTTGAAAAAGTGCAAGTTTTATTATTATTATTGGTAAATAGTTTTTTGAAAGGGACTATACCCTTGTTCTAGAAAGGCTCAGAAGCCACATTTCATAGTTGAACCAAAATAAAAATGGGCAAAATCTAGATTTAGCACAATATAACCAAAAGCAGTAAAAATTCTGCCATGAAAAGTACAAACACCACCATCAACCCGCAACAGAACAACAAAAATACAACAATAAAATAGTTACTTAACAACTATTTTCTGGTGCGAGCAACTGTTTTCTTTTCTTGAACCGTAATCCATTCCTCAGAAGCCTTTTGTAGAGGAATAAAAACCTCAAGATGAATTATTGGCTAATTGTTAGAGCAATGAATGGGATTCTCCTTAGCCACTATAAATGCCATTGGTTCAATGCATAATCCATCCCCCTTAGCTACCACTCCAAATAATTCCTTGTTTTCACGATCTGTGATCTCTCTGCTGGGGGGTTTCAGGGACCGTTTCCATCATGTCTTCCTCTCTAGTATCAGTTATAAGGGTCCCCTTAGGTTCAAATACCAGATGTTCTGGGAGGGCGTTTTTCTCACTAGTTAGCATTCTCATTTTTTCATTTTACCATCTTGCAATTGGTGGCAGTATGCCTCAAAGAGAAACATCTTCTACATCTAAAAGAAAGGCCTTCATAGTCCAAAGGCTAAGACCAAGTGCGATTTTAAACTTTAAGCTCTATGTGAGATGGGAGATCCTTTGAAGTATCAACCTCAACAAGGATTTTTTTGTAGGTTGTATGTGTAAAGTCAGAGGTTTCGGAGTCAATATTAATGATACTACCTAAGGCATTGCCTATGGATATCAGAAAATTTTGATCCCAAAATTGAAGAGGTAGGTGGGGGTAATCTAATCTAGATCGGTTTGTGGGAGAAAGATTCTGTGAGAGGGTTAAAAGATGGAAACCAGGGTTTTAAGATGAGGTATTTTTGGTGACACACCTAGAGTTGGTTAACAATGATATCCCTATCAGATATGGACTACAAAGCAACAATAAAAATTCCTTTAACAAAGTGGTAGATATCCAACATTTTTTCTATAAGCAAGATCCAATGTTTGGAGATCCATTCATGCAGTATAGGTAGGCTAGGCCAAAGTCCAGCGAATTTGCATATCTAGGCATGATATTGATAAAATTCCTCTAATTTGAGGACTTCATCTCCAAAGGTTACGCAGGGGTTGTTCTCAACAACAATAAAAGTGAACGTTTATGCAAGAGAGTTTGGTATTTTTGGGTTTTATTATTTCAATAAATGGGGTAGAGATGGACTCAGAAAAGATAAATGAATTTATTAAATGCCCTACTCCATAGATGTATAAAAAAGGTACCAAAATTTCATGGTTTAGCAACATTTTACAAAAAAAATATTAAAATTTTTAGTAGTATTGTAGCGCCCTATAATAGATTGCACAAAGGGAAGGGAGTTTTTGTGGACAAAGGCAACTAAGGATAACTTTCAGTTCTTGAAGAAGAAGGTGACAAAAGCACCTATTTTGGCACTACCAGATTTTGAGAAAGTGTTCGAGGTTGATTGTGACACCTCATGTGTGGGTATTGGTGATGTTCTAAGTCAAGGAGGGAAGTCAATAGCTTTATTTAGTGAGAAATTGAATGAGGTAAGAAAGAACTACTCTTCTTATGACGTGGAATTTTATGCAATTGTACAAGCACCGAGGCATTGGAGGAATTACTTAGTGCCTAAGGAGTTTGTGTTATTTGCAGACCACATAGCTCTGAAGTATGTGATCACACAAAATAATTTGAATAGTAGGTTCATGCAAAGTGGGTGTCATTTTTACAGGGTTATATGTTTTCTCTAAAGCATAATTTAGGAAAAAAGAACCTAGTTATGGATGCATTGAGTAGGCATGTGACTCTATTTATAACTTTGGAGAATGATATGGTTGGTTTTGAAGCAATAAAGGATTTGTATTTTTCTGATTATGATTTTAAGGATATTGTTCCAAGGTTACAGTAGACATTTTTCAGATGATGCAGGAGATTTCCAGGACGAGTACCTTTTGCAGGATGGCTATCTATTTAAGGGGATGAAAAATATGTATTCCAGTTGTGTCTATGATAGATAATATAGTGAAAGAGTTACATAACAGAGGATTGGCTGGGCACTTTGGTAAGGATAAGACGAAAACCTTTGTAGCATATAAATACTATTAGTGAAAGTTGAAAAGAGATGTGGTAAGATATGTAGAGAGGTGTCAAATTCACGAAGTCTCAAAAGGCCATGCACAAAATATAGGGTTTTATATGCCATTTCCTGTTCCCAAAGGGTTGTGGACATATTTAAGTATGGATTTTGTTTTGGGATTACCAAAAACATAATGAGGTAATGACTCAATTTTTTGTGGTTGTTGATAGGTTTTCTATGATGGTTCTATTTATTTCTTGCAAGAAAACTAGTGATACAATAGGAGTAGCATATTTGTTTTTCAGAGAAGTTTTTTGCTTGCATGGTGTTACGAAAAACATTACTTCAGATATGGACACAAGGTTCTTAAGTCATTTTAGAGGACTTTATGGAAGAATTTGGGAACTAAACTACAGTTCTAACATTGTCTATCATCCTCAAACCGATGGAAAAAAGGTGGTAAATAGAATTTTGGGAAACCTATTAAGGTGCATAGTAGGGGAAAAGTCAAAACAATGGGACTTAGCATGAGCACAAGCTGAGTTTTATTATAATAGATTTGTAAATAGATCCACAAGAAATTCCTCATTTTATATTGTGTATGGGAGTAATCCAAAAGTAGTATTAGATTTGGTTGAGTTACCAATGGGTGGCAGAGTTAGTGATGATACAAATGCTTTTGCCAAACATATACAACAAATTGTAGGAAGAAGTACGGAAGAAGTTGCATACTAGTAATGATCAGTATAAGGAAATAACATATGTGCACAGAAGGAGGAAACGGTTTATAGTGGGTGATTTGGTTATGGTATACCTTCAAAAGGAAATGTTTCCAAAAGGGACCTATAACAAGCTAAAGTACAAAAAGATTGGTCCCTACAAAATCGTTGAAGAAGATAAATGATAATGCTTATGAGGTAGAATTTCTAAGAAATTTTGATATCTCTCCATTGTTTAATGTTTCAGAATTATATTCTTTTCATGGGGATAGTGAAGAAGGGGATTTTATTGAAGAATTAGTAGATTGGAGGCAGCATGTTCTATTGAAAAAGAAAAAAGAAGTGGATCAGATTTTGGACAAAAAAACAGTGACCACACGACATGGACAATACAACAAATATTTGGTACATTGCAAAGGATTGACACAAGAGGAAAAAACATGGGTCAATAAGTGGGAGATTAAGAAGCTGGATAAAGATAAATTGCAGAAATTTGAAGAAGATAGCTTGCAGGAGCTGCATTTTTTTTCAAGCAGGGGAGAATGATGCACTACTTTTAGTAGGAACTTGAAAAGGTCATAACTTGTGCTCCGAGTGTTCGTTTGAGTCCATTGTTTTTTTAAACCTCCTGTTTTGATGAGATGAACATACCATCTAATTGGCCTTGCCAGTTGGAGCATGTTTGGACAGATTTTCGGGCCCGAAATCCACCATCTGAAGGCCAAAAATTAGGATCTAAGTTGTAATTTAGTTTTTCCCTATTTTAGGGCATTAGTAAATTTTAGTTGCTTGAATGCATAGTAGGTTAGAAAGTTGGCAATTCCTCTAATTTAAGCATGTAGAAGATGCATGGAAATTTATGTGTCTGTACGAATAAGCATGTGAACTTACTAAGAATAGCAGGTTCTAGTAAACTGCTAAAAATAGTAAATTCCACCACCTAGAGTAGATTTAGTCAAATTTAGTTAGAGTTTGCTTTGAAAACGCTAGTTGGGAGTTGTTTTCCTATTTACAAAGCATTGTAATTCATGATTCAATAATGAAGAAGAAGATTTATTTTCTTTGAGTTCAAGATATTTGCAGTGTCTTGAGTTTGTGTAAAAGTTGGCTACATTAGTTTAAAAGAAAGGTTTCATGAGAGATTCGGTATTACATATTCTACATGTAGGCAAGTGGCAAATAATTTTGGAGATGTACCATGGCGAATCCATTTAGGAATTGGTTTCATGAATTTTGTCTGATTGTTAGTGCCCTTCATTTGGAAGGATCTCTTGCTTGGGGACAATGGTATGATCAAAGATAGTTGTAAACGAGTTATGGCAAGAGGCTTATAGGATTAATTTGGAAAACACTAAGGAGAACTTTTAAGAAGATCCCTCCCAAACCAGGTTACCAGCCTAGGGTAATTGGAAGCCTTCAGGCGAGAATTGACATTTCTTATCAAAATTCAATTGAGGAATATGTACCATAAAAGATGTTGAATTGCTCGCCTTTTTGGGGGCACAGGCACACATTTCAACTTTGCGGGATTTTTTAATGAGATGTCTCACATATTAGCAACCTTGTTGTAAGCTAGATGTAACTTCTCTGTTATTAGAGTAATACAGTAGGCATTTATTATACAAATGCTATCTGTATCAATCTTTTCACAAAATACAAAGGAATATTTGCTAACAATTTGTAAACCACTAAAATAAAATGATGTACTGCTAAATACTATAGTTCATATAGACATCGGTTTGAAGAAGAAATATTTCATGCATTTATCTCATTCAATGCTTTCTTAACAAGCTCATCAGGTTCTATATCCACAATAAGGTAAAATGGGAGGTATAAAAGGAAAATGGTATTACGAAACTTTGTGATCTGCATGGGCACGTTACTCATTTGTATTTAAGCATGTTTAAAGTGATTTGGGGTTTGGTTCAGTGATTTCATGCATTGTAGTGCTTTTGAGCAGATTTGGCTACTCAAGCAATGTTATAGTTCATAGTGAAAATTGACCGTAAAATTTGAAATTGAAGCTTCTAATGCAATTCCTGGTGTAGAGGATTGTGAATGCATGGTGCTATGCATCATAACAAAATTCCTACTAGCTGCTATACAAGATTCCACTGCTATAGAAAATTGCACAAGTAGATAGAAAATATAAAAAATAACAAGGAATAAAACATAGCATTTTAACTGAAGAAAAATGGCTTACCTAAATAATCGAATAAATTTAGTTAGATATCTCTTTCTAAATAAAACATTTGACGAAATAGAATTCCAATTATCGTGTTTCTGCTACATTAGGAGAACTTGTTTTTTTGGGGAAAAGATGGTAAACATAGCATTTTTACAAATTGATGTGTAAAAATCTATTTCACCACGAAATTCATTGTCTTGGAATTAAGTTGATCAATGATGAATTTATCAACAATTCTTTTATTTCTTCCCAAACTCTGGGGAAGAAAAGCCACAAACCCTGAAATGGCAACCACATAACCTCTGTTCACTCTCCCAAGAATACAACCGTCGACCTTTTTATTCCTTCGCCAAAGCTTATTCAGCTCCATCCAAGCCGCTCTGCTACCTAAACCCGTGAGGAGAAATAACCTGCGCCTGCCCGACCACTGTATCTGCGGACCCCACCATATCATTCAATCTAACAGTTGCGCGATCTTTAGCGAATTGATCTCTCGCTACTAATATTCAAGAATAAAAATGAATTACCCATTAATTTGCAGCAGCCATTACATAGAACCGGAATTCTCGGCTATTTATTAAACAATTTGTTTTTAAATACCATACCTGAATCTTAACCTTTTAAGGCCACTTTACCTACAGGCTACGTTGTCTTCTATGTGGTTTCTGATTTCTTTTATTTATATATTTTTAAATATTGTTGGTAATATTCAAATTTATAAGGTTTCAATTTAGGTTAAGATGATACGAGGAAGTAAACTAGCAATCGTATGCGTTTTATGAGATGTGAACGCCGAATGGTATATGTTATTTGATTTAGAGGTATAGTTATTACTTTTGTGCTTGATGTTTATAAGGGGTTCGATTGATGTTGTAATTGTAGAAATATAGTTGATCCACTTAATTTGAAGGTTGTTTCTACATTTCAAACTTGTTATAAATTCATACATGATTACATGTGATACCATTTTCGATAGTTAATTAATTTTATAGTTGGTGTTTTGTTGGAGAAACATTTATTATGCAATTGATAATGGGTGTGATTGATAGTTGTAGTGTAGGACTTTAGTTGAAACATTACATTGAAATGTTGTATGTGTACATTTAATTATGTTACAGATTCGTACATTTAAAGTTGCATATCATATTTGAAAACATCAAATAAATGAAGGTATATGTACACATAATGAGACATGTATACATTTTCAGTTTTTATATCATGAATGATAGCCTTTAGTGGGCAATTTTAGTTTCAATAAACATGATCACATTTGATACCCCTTGAATGACTGTGCCGCTTTGTATAGAAGAAGTGTTGAGTATAGTAGTAGTGGAGGTGCTATTAAAGCAGAGGGTAGTATTTACGATGGGTTGAGTGATAGTAGTCTTGCTTCCTCCTTTCTTCTTGCTCTGAGTGCTGGTATGTGTGTCATATTTGAGTATATCTCGAATGAAAAAGAAGGTGAAATGCACAAATTTGCAAACGATGGAACTCTAGAGAAAGCTAGTGAAAGTCAGACCCTGCCTTTCAATGGCTCCAATGTCGACGGTTGTTATGTGCAAAGTAAGTCGCTGCGACTTGTGGATAGTTAATCCCCAGGCCATTTTAATCAGCAATTTTCATCTATTCCCTCTTAAAATAGGTTTTATGGGAATATGTAACGGGTTGGAGGGATCCCAACATGGGCCGTTGTATCTATCAAATTTGACAACAAATAAAGGTAATGTTGGTGGTTGCATTGATGTGTCGTAGACAATGTCGATGATTGTTCTTGTAGTACCATTCACGAGGCCCGCGTCAACCCATAGATTTGCAATAAGCATGATTTTTGGGTCCTTGCTTAGATATGTTGGTTGGCAATTCCTCAGTAGTTGTATTTGATGGCAAGATTGGAATGTCAGGGGATCGTAGGTTGTTGGTCGTTGTAAGTTGAAAGATATTAGAGATTTAATTATCTCTATCAGATATATACTCCCACAATACATACATGGAATAGTTGGAACGTGTTACAGTTTATTTAAAAAACACTTATAAACTAACCACTACAAGCTATTTTTTAAAATCAAATTTCTTGCTTTTTGCTTGTGCAATTTTCTTTGCACGTTTCTTGTAGTTTTTTCCAGTTGCAGATGCCTTAATTGGAATTCCCATTCTCCTCAATTTGTGGGTTGGTTCATATTTCAGTGCATCTTCGTTCGAATCATAAATCAAGAAAAAGTCTCGTGAATGATCTCCAATCGTTCAGATTTTGGAGAGAAAAATTGGGGATGTTGGCATCAAGTGGAGGTGATCTTTGATCATTTTGGCTATCACTGTTTTAGGTGGTTTTGGTTGCTTACAATGCAAAACATTAACAACACATTGAATACTCTTAAACTCTTCTTCCCTCTGCAAGCGAGGCGTAGTTAATGTCAATCCCATTGTGGGGAGGGGAATTGTGTTTCTAGTCTGCATCATATTAAACTGGAGAGGGAAAATAAGTAGGTTAGTCCACCAAGATGTTCTTAGGTATGACGTGTAGCTTTAAAAGCCTTGTTGTTGATCAGTCTAACGTCTAACTTGGGACGCTTTGAAATGGCCTCGTTGGGGAACGAGCCCCTCCGCACATAACAAATCCTATCATTGACAAAGGCACGTTGCCCCCACATGTCACTTCGGAAAAAGGATTGGAGTCTAAATATAATTGTAACAATCAAAAGAAAATAACATGAAAGCACTCTACAATTATTTTTTAAACCATAGCATGCAATAAACAAAATAAATACTTGAATCAATATTAAAACCCACCTCAAGTTTGTTTAGAAACGACGCTCTCTTCTTTACCACAGGAGAATGAGAATCACAAATACCCTACAAAAAAGTGAAAAAAGAAGTTAATAAAACTAAATATATCGACATTTATTCAATTAGTTACAACAAAACCAAAAATATTATAAAGATTTATTGAAAATTGTATATTAGTAGAGGCCATGTTAGTTACTTTGTAAATGATGAGGGAATTGTAAAAATAAGGTAATACTTCAGACATATATTCTTGTTGTATGTTTTGTATCAAGCTTGGATATTTTAAAAATGATGTTCACTCTGCAGTGAAAATTTGCACACCATTCAAGCATCACTCTGCTTTTAAAGGAAACTCTTGTATAGGGAGGTTTGATGTTATCCCCATCCAGGTTAGGGAATCTAGTGGTTAGACTCATGATCTTAAAATATACATTGGACAATAAAGCTCCTATATCTATCTAAAAAACAATAAAAGCTCATATGAAGGGAAAAACATATAATTGGCTACTTAAAACCCACTATTAAAATTTATTCTAAAGCTTTGATACCACAGTGAGCTCAGTCACAAGAGTTGGGCAATGGAAATTTCAAACACTTATGTGAGGAAGTAAAGTAAGAACCAAAGTAATGTAGAAGTGAAGGCCATTAATATCTTATATTTGATTAGAATGAAAAAATGAGTACAATAACAACATGATGGCAGTTTTTCACCTGAGACATCTGATACGCAATTGCAATGAAGACAAGAGTACAAATACAAAATGACGGCAGTTTTTTTGCCTTAAAATTCTAAATTTAAAATTTGATGGAAGATTTTCATCCAAGGTAAGGGCGCCTATACTGCTTCACCCAATACAAGAAAATTAGAAATGTTGGAATGGAGAATCTAAACACAAAAGATCTAAGATTTACATAGAACTCCATCAAAAATTGCTTCAAGCAAATATGTTTGTTTGCATTTTAATTGTCATCATTTTCCTACATCAGTTTATACCAACATTTTGAGAAAGAATGCCAAAGAAAAAAACATCTCATTGTACCCATTCAAACAATACAAATATGGACAACAACTTTTATTTGTGTCATCAAGACTTTGACCTGTAAGTGCCTTGCTGATGAAATTCAAATAAATTCATAATGCTAATATCAATGGATATGCAAGTAGTAGCTGATATCAGAGCCCTATAGATAAAGAAAAGTACCTTGTGGAGGATTATTTTGTTATCTCCATAGCACCATATTGGGAGTAGACTCCATTACAAACAAAAACTACATATGATAATGGTAGACTGTATTGACTATTGTACAAGAGAAAAACTACATATCATGGCCCGTCTCTCTATATGGTATTTGGCAGTAGCTCCTATATCTATCTAAAAAAACAATAAAGCTCATATGAAGGGAAAAACATATAATTGGCTACTTGAAACCCACTTTTAACATTTATTCTAAAGTGTTGATAACACAGTGAGCTCAGTCACAAGAGTTGTGCAATGGAAATTTCAAACACTTATGTGAGGAAGTAAAGTAAGAACCAAAGTAATGTAGAAGTGAAGGCCATTAATATCTTATATTTGATTAGAATGAAAACACGAGTACAATAACACCATGATGGTAGTTTTTCACTTGAGACATTTGATACATAATTGCAATGAAGACAAGAGTACAAATACAAAATGATGGCAGGTTTTTTGCCTTAAAACTCTAACTTTAAAATCTGATGGAAGATTTTCATCCAAGGTAAGGGGTGCCTATACTGCTTCACCCAATACAAGAAAATTAGAAATGTTGGAATGGAGAATCTAAACACAAAAGATATAATATTTACATAGAAGTCCATCAAAAATTGCTTCAAACAAATATGTTTGTTTGCATTTTAATTGTCATCATTTTCCTACATCATTTTATGTCAACATTTTGAGAAGAACACCAAACAAAAAAACATCTCATTGTACCCATTCAAACAATACAAATGTGGACGAAAACTTTGATTTGTGTCATCAAGACTTTGACATGTAAGTGCCTTACTGATGAAATTAGAATAAATTCATAATGTTAATATCAATGGATATGCAAGTAGTAGCTAATATCAGAGCCCTATAGATAAAGAAAAGTACCTTGTGGAGGATTATTTCATTATCTCCATAGCACCCATATTGGGAGTAGACTTCATTACAAACAAAAACTACATATGATAATGGTAGACTGTATTGACTATTGTACAAGAGAAAAACTACATATCATGGCCCGTATCTCTATATGGTATTTGGCAGTAGCTCATATATCTATCTAAAAAAACAATAAAGCTCATATGAAGGGAAAAACATATAATTGGCTACTTGAAACCCACTTTTAACATTTATTCTAAAGCATTGATAACACAATGAGCTCAGTCACAAGAGTTATGCAATGGAAATTTCAAACACTTATGTGAGGAAGTAAAGTAAGAACCAAAGTAATGTAGAAGTGAAGGCCATTAATATCTTATATTTGATTAGAATGAAAACACGAGTACAATAACACCATGATGGCAGTTTTTCACCTTAAAGGGCCAAACTTTCCAAAATTTCTCGTTTTTGATGATCGTGACACTTTATTTGTCTTGTTTAGACATTGGTTTATTTTTGGATCTTCATACCTATGTGATTGTATCAGTCCATTTCTTTGCAATGTGGAATGTTTGTTTTGGAAGGGTATTCATTTTGTTTCTTCAATATAAATTATAATGGAATTAGAGTGCAAGTTAGTATTCTGTTCTCTTCAATTCTCACAACAGATATATCCGATTGGAATGTAACCTGGCTCGCAATTTACAAAAATAAAACAGAATTCAAAATGTCTCTAAATATATCCTATTGTTTCCCTTTTGTTTTTCTTGAATAAGGATTAAGCAAATATCTTACCTCACAGCAAATAATTCTAACGTTTCCTTTCCCAAGGTTAGAATAGAAAACGAATCACTCCAATAGTTTCTTGTTTAAAAAACATGGCATTGCAAAGATTTACCTCGCTAGCACAGGTCACGTGGCAACCTTAGATAACTCCTCCTGTCTGCATACCCTCGCTCACCACTATAAACTCATGTCATCACCTTCCCAATTGTAGCAAAGGAAAAAAACAAATCCCTATTCATTCGTGTGTAGTCTGCATGTAAGCGAATTCTTCTAGCGTGCATACACATACTCGCCAAGTTACGTCAAGAGTTCGAATCCCAATCCATCCCTCTTTTTTTTTGCGTTTTCAAAGAAATCATGCCGCTTGGAAGATTCGTTGTGGGCAGGCCAAAGGAGGCCTCTGACCTGAACACTCTCAGAGCCGCCATGGCTGAGTTTTAATCCATGCTCATCTTCGTATTTGCTGGAGAAGGCGCTGCCATGGCATTCAGTAAGAAAAAGTAAAATTTTCTAAAAACGACGTGCAAACAACAGTCAAATTTAATCCCTTTGGAAAAACGTCTAAAAGGCCATCAAATTTAGCATCGCTGCAGAAACGTCCGGAGGTCCTCTACCATAGGGGGAGGCACCTTCGGCGTAACTAAGTGAGTTTGACTGTTGGAAAACTAACTATAGTGAAGTACATGTTTCAAGTAGAGTAAAAATAAGATGAGTGACCTTGCAAGAAATTTAGATGCTTAGGCATATAATTATTACTTACATGTAAGTAGAATTTGATTAAAGCTTTTGAGCACTTTACATATTATTTGAGTTAACGCCTCTTATCAATTTAAAAAATATTTTATGATACACAAAATAATTAACCCTAACTAAATAATATATTACTTGGTATACATGTCTCTAGCATCCAAAAAAGACTTGCCAGTTAAAGATTTATGAGCTACCAATGCCTAAATTCTATTGCCAATTTCTTTTAACTTAAATAGTTTATTGCAATTTCTTTTCCTCATTTATTTCTCAACTATTTTATTTGGTATACAATCCATGGAGCATCCAAAAAAGACTTGTAATAAAAAGTTCATGAGCTATCATGCCTATATTCCAGTGTCAATTTATGTAACTTTTAGTTTATTGTAATCCTTTTTTTCTCATTTATTTTCTAAATATTTTTGTTTTGAAGTCTTTAAAATCTTCATCTTTCTTGATCTCACACTTTGAAAGAATCTTACAAGACTTTAAAACGATATAAAATATGCAAAATATATTAATCTGACTTATATTTAAGGATTCCACAACAAAAATGAGTATGAGTACGAGAAGATGTTGAATATTATTATTTTAATAAAATTGTTTAAAATTAATTTTATTTTTAATAGAGAAAATTGAATTAATATTTGGCTAACTCTTTCTGATTAAACTATTTTTCATTAAAAAACATTTATTTACTTTAATTTAGGTAACTGTTTACTTCTATCTGAATAAAGGCTAAGTGGACCATTCACAATGAAAAATGAGTTTTTATGAACCATTCATAAATTTTATGTCAATATAAATTAATTTGAAAATATTTAATATAATTAAGTACGGGTTGAAAACATTTAATATAATTAAGTACGGGTTTGGCTACATTCCTCCTCTATAACGAAAGGTAAATAAAATGAAATTACATTACATCAAAATTATCATGCCATCTAAAGTAGTTGACCATGTGATGGGCTATAAAAATGGCACAATTCATGTTCCCCATGAGACCATGTAAATGAGTGGAGTAGGACCCGCAACAAGGTGGTGATTGCGTGGAAAACTGAAACCCTCTCTCATGATTTTTGTAAGTGATAAATGGAACCAAAAGATACGGATAAGATATTTCATCGTGATGAATTCGCGCACTAAGAATCGCAACTTCCTCGCCACGTATCTTTTGATGTGGTTAATATTGAAGACTCTTCACGTGGTGATCGGATGGTTCATTCTTTCGCATCTTTTTTAATGTTAATGTATTATTAGTTGCTGTTTCGCCATGTCTACACCACTCAATGAATTTTTTAATTGAAAGGAAAGGTGTGAGGACATGGGAATCATTATTTTTGTGACGTCTCATAGGTTTATTGTTTAAGTTTGGAAGTTGGTTGAGGGTTATTTTGGGTTGAAATAGGATGGAACTAACATGGTGTAGTCTCCTCTAGAATTTGTTTTTAGAACGTTTTTCATAAACATTAAATATTTTTAAAAGGAAGAGGGTTGAGTATAAACAATCTTCATAAGTTATTGAGTGTTTGAAGAAATCTATGTGAGTTTTTAAGAGGTACAAGAATTATTGTCTTCTCTCGTAGTAAGGAGAGTGTATAAATATAAAATGTGACGCTCTCAAGGGATATAGTGGTCTATCTCCATTTGAAGCTTATAGGAACAAGCTTTGAAATGAAAAGGGGAACCCTCGAGCTACAAAGTAAGTGCAATTTAGTGTACACATGGGATTGGATGAATTCGTCACGAAAGTGAAGATATAAGTTTGACTATTGTTTAAGTTTAGAGGATATCGACTCTTTAGGCTTAGACCATATGTATTAGAGAAGGCTTTATAAACCTCACCGTGAATACCTTGTTGTACCTCTATTCGATAGATTTGGAGCATCTATTGGGAAGATATGTAAGGAACCTCCTATAAATATCAAGATCAATGAAGCAAAGAAACGGGGATGCTCTTGCATACTAATTGAAATTAACTTCACAATGTGCTTGTTACATAAAGGATATAAAAGCAAGGTATGGATACCTAAGGTAACTATTATGGGAGATACTCAATTATCCGCATCTATGGAAGATTCTCAACACATGAAAGATCATTGAAGCAATGAGCACGATTGTGTTGAATTTTTTAGGGATGATGGCATTAGGGAGTGAACTCTTGGTATGAATATGTTCCCAGATAAGATTTGCAAAATAATTCTTTTTTTCGTTATTGGTCCTATACTCAAAAGTATTATCCCAAGCCTCGTAACCATACAAGAGGTTAATTATGACTAGTGAGTGAAAGAGGTGGATATTCATATGAATATCCTAAGACTGAAGATAACTATTGCTTTTAAAGGGTGGTGAGAGATGAATATCCCTTATTTTGTCTAGACACTTGATTCAATCGTAAATTTAATAAATATGTTTATTTATTTCTAACTTAATACTAATGTGTAACATGGAATAAATAAGCAATTCACACCATATACATCAAATTACAAGATTGGGAACTAGGGTTTGCAAACATGATTATGTGGTAAAGTAAGAAAGAGTTCAATAAAGGCTTCAGAGATCATGACTTAGCCTATTCAGAAGATTTTTAGACTATGTTGTAAGTGGATTTAGGAGGTGAGTAGATTTTGGAATGTGCCCAATAACTCATTTTTTTCTTATGTGCAAAATGATTGAATCCTATAGCTTTGTACTAGACCGTACCATTACTTGGTCTCCTACAAAATGATTTTTCTACTAGGAAGTGGTTCACTTCTAGGTTTTATTATGTCACTTCACCTTTACATGTGTCACATCTTGATATAATTCAATTCTTTATAATCCTTGCATCTAAGTTTATACCTGTAAAACCCTATCTTGTGTTGTAATGACCTCGGTGGTTACCCCATGTGACTCATATCAAGTACTACACTACATTTTGAACTCCATGTACTTATCTTAATATATAGTGCATACATGTATGCAACTAGCTCCCTTGTCCTAACTTTCCCTCATGCCTTAACACGAAACGTGGGCTAGCTAATTGTCCTAATAGAAACCCTTGTATGTAGATGCAAAACACTTGAAATAAGATATTTCCCCTTGTGATGTGCTCATGAGATTTGTTTTAACAATTCCTTACTTTTCTATAGCTATTACATAGATAGTAGGTAGGTGATTGCTATATGATAAATGTTGATAGTAAAATTGTATATATAAGTCTTTTACTTCGAAATTGTAATTTAGTGGCACTAAAAAGTTGACCCAAAACATAAGATATAAAATGTAAAAAATAGTAACAAAGAGGCTCAATGGATAGAAAGGACCCAAAGTAAAAAGGGGATGTGACCATTTCAATTAGGACCAAATTGTGGGACAGTCTTGACCGAGCTAAATGGTCTCATACCAAATTCTATAATAGTCAAACATTAAAAATTAATAACCAGATATATCTATGACACGACATAAGAAAACACAAAATATTCAAAGAAGTTAAGAGAAAGTAGTCGATCAAGCAATATAAAAGTTGAACAATTTAATTATTTTCACCACTAAGCTCTATTTTCATTGTTTAAGACCCGTATACATTTTATTTACTAATAACATGATGTAATACTTGATTTTGTACCAAATTAGGTGTTTACATTTGCCCCCCTTTAATATAGTGGAAACAATTTACTATTTTAAAGGAGAAAAATGAGTGTATATAATAGTGTTGAAGTAGAGAAAAAGAAATGCATGTCAAAAGAGTAAAAAAAGTGTTTACCTTCAAACTAAAGCTCCCTCACCATCTATGAAAAAAAGTTCCTTGCCCCTCTAGAAAACATGACCACAAAAGCCACAATATCTAAAATCCTTCAGATGGGGAGTGTTGATAAGACATAATGGGCTATAATGATAAAAAACATCAAATATATCCTCATGGAAAACGTTTTTTACCTAGTAAATCCTATTATAGTGACAAACGACGAAAGAAAAAAGTTGTGGAACAAAAAGGCTCTCTTTGGTTTTGTTCAAAGTGTGATATGGAAGTGAGGAATTTTGATTAGAAGTGTGCCCTACGCTTTCATTTAAGAGACAATATAGGTGACTTAAGCCAGTTGTTGTCTTTGATGAAACAACTAAAATGATCATGAGAATCACAACATGAGATTTGTATTTCTTGTCTGTTGATAACAAAACAACCCATGAAATCATCAATTGTGTTGCTCCACAACAATACCTTCTTGTTATTTTTGTAAAAAATAAAGATATCATAGATGGAACTAAAATGCATCATTTTGAGTTCATAAAAAATTGATGGATGTTCCTCTTCAAATGAGCCTTCAATTTTACACTGTGCAAACTTACTCAAGATGGAAAAAACAAACCTTTCTAAATTATGTTACTTTCCATCTCATGTTTCCCTTATTTATATTTTTGTTCTTCCCTTTCCAATCGTACCTTGCATTTTCCCTTACCCCTTTCATATGTTGCCACTTATGTTTTGTATTTTCCCCATTTTAGTTTCTCTTTTCCTGCATCTTTTATAATAATTTGAAACAAGTTCTCAGTGTCCTTGACAGATGAATATTTTCCACATGTTTGTAAATGGTATTTTACACTAGTAAGTTTGTTTCCAAATACATTAATTTCATATTTGAATCCTTTATTAAATCAGCTTGCTTTTTTTTCTTATAATATATATTACATGTATAAAAATTGGAATTTGAATAATTTGTAAATAAACTTGTTCTCTAGCTTATAATATCTACTGTACATATAAAAAGGAAATTATCATCGAAAATTCCTTTTCCAAGTATTGTAACTACACATTTGGATTCTTAGTAAATCACCTTGTTTTCTATCTTTAGAAATGTATTTTTTTTATAACTATGTTTTCCAAATGAAATTATCTAATGTCCTTACTGTTACATTCATCTCTTACTATTACTATAACAAAATCTCCAAAAAAAAATGCATGAATTTACCAATGAAGACCTTCCAGATAACTTGATGAAATGTGGCTTGAGTTTGCAAGGGACTAGATTTTTATAGACAAAATGTTATAGTGACTTAACAAACATGGTCATGCAAATGGGTCCTCCAAATTTATTCTTCACACTTACTACTGCTGACACAATGTGGCCTAACTTGCACAAACTTATGTCAGGAGTTCCCCCCAATGATGTACACACAGGAATAAAACCATTGGAGAATCTTCAACGTTATCTCCAAGCCTCATCATGTTTTCTAGCCTACTTGCACCACAGATTCACAATATTCCATGACAAAGGTTATGAAAAAATTGTGTTAGGTGTCAAAAGAACTACTATGGTACATGTGAACTCCCAACATAACTACCTCTCTTTATTTTGTATGCTTCATGTTTTCTCTGATCTCATTCTCCCCTTCATTTTATTTTTCTAGATATGAATGGACAACATATAGTATATACCCATGTTCATGTATTTTTTATGGCTAAAAGGAGTTCTTTATGTTGAATCCTTGGATTGGACAAATGAAACTGCATATTGGCTGAAGAAATTATGATTCTTCAACCAGTAAGTTTTTGCATGGAATCCCCATGGTCAAGATTCCATATAAATGCCATTGTCTCTCAGCTTGGTCATTGATGACCCTTGCCTGTATAGAACACATCTTCAATATGTATTGCTAACCTTGCACACACTGAACTATGAAGAGATATTCTAAACTGTGTTCAAAGGCACACCAAATGTTTCAGAAGATACATGTTTGCGAGAGAAAAGGGAATTCACTTCAATGTCGATACAATGCACCTTGGGAAATGCAACTCCAATCATCCCTCTCCGTTGAAACAAATGGGAGAAAAAAATACCTTCCATCACTGCAATAATGACATATTGAACATCCACAACCCCCTATAATGCTTTCCCTTTGGTGAGATAAATGTTGACTACCATACTTGTCCTATCTAACCATGTTGTTCTCAAATATATTTCCATGTACACATTTTAGGGCAATAGAACAACGCTCCAAAAATACTGTCATATACTACTCAATAATTTCAGTTGGATCACATTTTGATGATCCCTCCTTTGTTTCCTCCATAAAGGTCCTAACCAATGAGAGCATTATTCACCATGACATCAACACACAAGAAGCTTGCCACATGATTGCAAAAATTGTCACTGGTTATTTGTAGTCATCCTTTTTGTCTCATTGAATGTTGGGAAAGAAGAGTATTGCGCAAAGTTTCCCAAGAAGCAGTCCACATGGGCTCTCGTCGCTTCTAGCTTCATTGATGCTTATAGGACCTACCCTCCTTCCATGGAAGCTTCCCGCTCCTCTCACTTCATTGAAACTACCCACTCTTGGTCTTATGACATATAAACGACCCGATAAAAAAATGGAAGAAAAGGGATTTTCCAACCGTGGTGCACGTGTCTACCCCCATTACTTTTAAGGTCTCTCACTAAAAGAATCTCCTGTCCTTTGAAGGCTTATGCTGAGAGTGAACTTATGTTGTATAAACCATTTTGCAGCATAGTTGTAGATATAATGGTGTTACCATTGCTACATAAATTAATTGGAAAATTGGAACTCGTTCCAACTCTCCTTATATCATCCATAGATACGTTTCTTACATAAATTCTCACACCTTCTCCAAATTCTAAAGACTCCTTTCATGAGATTACACTCGATGTTGAACCTATTACAACTGAGATGAATTGACAATTATTATCCCCACTCCATCCTCGCCAATACTATGACAGCTTAATGAACTTGATATGCTAAGACATCGTGATTTTGACACCAATAACAATTTGGAATCCCACAATGATGTTCCTTATACCTTGCAAGAAATTGCTCTGAAGTTTCATTGAATTTCAAATGAAGCATCTGCCACTAACATCCCCCACATTCAATGTTGTACTCCACAAAATCAACATCATATTTTTCATTATGATCAACAACTAACACTCTACATTGTTCTCCAACACTTCTAGAATATAGACACAACTCTACGCATTAAAACTTATCATCCAAGGTATGTTGGAATAGGGAAATTCTTTCTCATTAGTGTTATCCAATATGCAAATTTATCTTAGCAATTGTTGGCAGATCTAAATCTCCTTTACTTTTTCTAGCTCCTACTGGTATTGTTGCTACATTCAACATTTTTGACCTCCACAATAGCATGCATCCCTGCATATACTCATCGAGGATATGGAGCCACTTGATAGGAAAAAGCAAATTCCTCTCACTTTCCAAGAAAGTCTCAAAGCCATGTAAAATGCGTTGTCATTGATGAAATGAGCTTCATAGGACCCACATTGAGTTGTCCTTACTTTACCAATGCACTGCAATATGTTTTCCCCCATACAACAAAACAAGTTCTTTTGGTAGGATACCCTTTCATTCTCATTGGAGACCTCGGTTGACCTTGGTCAACTGCCACCTATCATTGACATTCCTAATATATACAAGTAACTCTCATGGCTCTGCCTTATGACAGAAGCTGTCAACAAATGCATCACTTTACAAACATTCTTCCGTCAAACATGATCAAAAACCCTACACATATCCCATTCTTCCAAACTTTTTCTCAACATTCAAAATGTTGACCCACGTATTTCGAGGATCGAGAATCCCTCATATCTCAAACAAATTCTTTCTTGTCTGACATTGAGGATTAACATTTCACTTTTCCACAACTCACCACATTTGTTTGCAGACAAACGAACTTTGCTGACAAGCGTAACAAGGAAATGCTAAAGTATTTAAATGCCCACAATTACCAAGATGCAATGCTGATCTATGCATGAAGAAAAATCGTTTGAGCGATCAAAATGATAACCATTTGCAACATAACATTCTTCTTTGCAAGGGTAAAAAAGTTATGCTTACTGTTAACTTATGTGATTGAGGTTGGGCTTGTCAATGGTGCTATTGGTCGACTCATATTTGTTATTAACATCATAGGGACAAAATCTCCAGACCTTCCTGCTTTCGTGGTTATCCATATTCGAAAACTATATCAGTCTAGCTTGGGATAATAGACAACCGTTTCATGTTCATGTCCCTCCAATCTCACAAGGGGAAGAAGAACACAACTTCGCACTGAAAGATGGATTTGGCACTCACAATCCACAAAGTGCACAAAGGCTTATATTACAAAAAGCAACTATAGATATTATAAGGAACTAAAAGGACAAGGTCTTACTTTTATAGCCATCCCCAAATTTTGTGGCCTCAAATATATACGTATATCTCCTCCTTTCTCTTTCCAAAGATTCTCCAAAATGAGCCTTGGCATGTATGTTACGATTCAGAGAAAGGAAGAGGAACATATACACTTTCTGTAACCAAGATAGCTTTGAAGATATGAGTGTTACCTCCTCATTTCTTTCCACTCCATCTCCTTCTCTTCATACTTACTCCCCTTCCCTAACCCTTTTCTCTTCAATTTGACTTTATGTCAATTGTAATAAAATTTCAATTACACAAACAACGTTCATTTCTATCGTTATACTCTCCATTACAATTGTCCCCTTATTTTATTCTTCAATTTCTACCACACCTACTTCCTCTCCCACCTTTGCAACATTTTTCCTTGCTATTGGCATATCCATTGCACCAACTTGTACAGTTGCTAGTTATGAATATATGATTTTTCTAAAAATAGGTAAAATTGTATGCATATGAAAGAAACTTTAAAATGAGATTATAGATACGAATGTGCTAAGTGTTGTTCTATCATTCAAAGTTAGAAGAAAGAGTTTGAACAAACTCATTTACAAATAGATTGAATCCCTCCAAATTTTCTTTCGAAAGATCAAAAATGTTTCATTATTAACAGAACCTCATTAGAAGATAATTAAACATTAACATCCCTTATAATATAATTTGCACAACTCATATACAATTTGCTAGTTTTAACTTTTGCGAGTAAATCAGCATGTTCGTCGCGTTTAGAGTAGTGACCCGATACGACACGGAAAGCAACTCTGCATACATAAATCAAGAATCTTCCAAATAAATAAAAAAATCAAATCGCAACTCACGAGTTAAATGCAACACGGAATAAGGAAAAATCTCTGCTACCGACGTGTAAAGAATCTTCCAAAGTCTTTCGACTTGATTTGATTGGTTGAAAACTTCTTCTCAACCTCCGATATGGCAGACAGTTCCAAGTTGTCCTGGAACATACACATATTTGTATATATACCTCCTCTACTTCCAAATATCTCTGCAACATATACATATTGTATATATACCTCCTCTCCTTCCAAATATCTCTGCAACATACACATATTGTATATATATCTCCTCTCCTTCCACTACTACTGCGTCCCAGCTTGCTTTCGAAATATCTCTGCATAAAAGTAACACTGTCGAATCTCGTGAGGATATGTCATAATGTCTGGTCTGCTCGGAAAGCGAAGCCGCGAGGATGATTTTCTGGCGGATTCTGTAAAACGTTTCCACTGCGACACGGAGGAACAATTCCTCTACTTGTTCCAAGAAATCGAGTTCCGCGGACGAATTGCAAGTAGAAGAAAAATGCGGCCCCAGCGATGATGTGGTAAGCCAGGTTATGAGAAGTCTGGAGGAGGAAATTGGCATAACAGCTTCCTGCTCCACCTCTTATGAAGGCTTCGAAGGCTCATTCGCAATAAAGAGAGATGATTCCGTGGTTTCTGATATGACCAGCCGCTACGAAATCCAAGGTTCTGACTATGGTGGAATTGATTTGGATTATTTGCTGGGAGCCTCCGACGATGAGCTCGGTATTCCGGCCAGCCCGCTTCAGAATTTAGAGAACGAAACCCTCTCTTCTTCTCCTTCAAAGGACGAGGATCTTCGTGTTTCTCTGGATATTTTCGAAAATTCAGAGCTTGAAGGCTCTTTTTATAACTGGCATTATGGGGACGATATTTTGGACTACACGCAGTTCGACACTGCTGCCTTTCATATTGTGAGCGAAGGAGCTTCTATTGACGAAGATTATTCGGCGTCCCTGGAGACTGGAAACTGCTGGTGCCATGTATTGAATGGAAATAATTCAAAACGCAACTGTAAATTGTTTTTTAGATTTGGTGTAGAAAACAATACCTCAATTTTTGTATAGCAAAATTTGTTCTTGCCATTTGAATTGAATGAATCGCCTGGTTTTTGCAGGGAACTCTAACATAAATAATCTGTTTAACAGTTAACGTAATGGAATACAGAAATTTAGAAGGATCGTTATCATTTTTTGTTTTGTTTTGAATTTAGATACGGTTTCTGTTTCCGGTTTAGTAAGAGAAGTAAAACAGGAAGTAAAGCGACTAAACACGTTGGTAAACTGGTCGCTTACATCCTTTTAATATCCTTAAAATTTTTTTGAGAGGGTGGAGGTTTATTGCTACTGCCCATTTGTTGGACTCTTTCTAAACTAGCAATTGTACTAGTTGCAAACTAGGTTGGAGAGTATAGCAATGTCAAGTTCGTTGGAGTTGTAGTTTATGGTGAAATGTCACCATAAATTACAACAAAAAATACTTTTTAATGTGAGTTGATGAATGTCCATATTTTGTTACGAAGACTTGTATTTTGTTACCGTCCTCAAAATAATAAGTATAGTTAAGAAGGTCAACCATAAATATATAACGAATTATTATAGACGAAATGCAAAAAAGAAGCAGCTCTCTGGTGAAGTTACACAGTTGCATGCGGTTAGAACACAATTAAATCATATTGGGTAGATTTGAATCTAGAGTGCCTTTTGTACACTACCACATTTTGTTTATATAGGTGTTGTATGATATTTGCAACAATAAATTTTTGCTATAATCCACTTGCAAGTATTGCTTGGATA